>CM056570.1:12456100-13031100 GCA_029721515.1 Synanceia verrucosa | reverse complement strand
AGGGACAAACGTACCCTGCTGCAGGACACAGCGGTAAGGACGACTTACGACTCTCGATTTAATGCTGATCATCTAGTTGGTTCCACAGAACTATACATTCATTGCAGACAAACAAATGTAGAATATTTTATGAAAAATTAGGAAGAAGCAGATGCAGAATATGTACTCTTTGTGACAGATTGGATTTTTTTCATTTTAAAGAAACTTGAAGAAAGTATTTTTATTTAATTAAAATGTTTTAATTTTAACATTTAACACACTTATTTTAGTTTTCAGTAATTTTTTTGACACATAAAAAACCCACACACTTCCTGTGACTGTACACCTGAGGAGGTGTTTAGAACAATAAATTGAAAATCTTAAATTAACTTTTATGGTTACATAATTTGGAGTGTAAGAAAATATGTTGTGTTACAGAATTAATTTTGAAGTAACCCCTGTTTATCCAGGCCAGTTTGGCCTGCCACCATTCAGACTTTAAGATGTGAAATTAGTGGCATCATATTAAACTCAAAACCTAAGAAATCCACCCATGTCCTACATGGTAGTCGTGAAGGATGCTAAATAACGCTCCAGAGTTAGCTCTCTTGACCTCTGACCTCTAGACATGTGAATGAAAATGGGTTTGTTGTGATTTTTTTCTCCTGATTGAAAAAAAAATCACATGGTGACCTTTCACCACCAAAAAAGCCCTAAAACCATCAACTTATTAATATGGTTCTTGGAAGATGGGAACTCAGTGGCAAATTTTTGTCCTGTGGCAGGTTACTACAGCAACAGCAGTTACCTGGACAGTCAGCGCATAACATCACTGGTTGACCAGCATGTGTCCGTCATCAGCACAGTCGGCAGTCTCCGCCCGTTCCCTTCAACGTACTCTGAAGTCCATGACCCGCTCAACATCCTGGATGAACCTGGAAGGAAAGCGACAGGAGCATATTTCACAACAGCTGAAACTGGACCAGGTCAGGTTTAACCTCATCAACACACAACTGATGGCAAAACTAAGGAATCCATAAACAATCCAGAGATGCTGCATTGCTCTGTTTCCTCCACAGATCACTCACTCCCCTCGTCAGGATCTGTTCCTTGCATGTTCGGAGTTCCCTCTCCATTCACCTCCCAGGATGCACTGCTCTCTCAGCAGCGGGTGCCATCTTCATCACAGGTGCAGGACCTGGTGTCCTCGCTGCCTCCCATCAATACCGTCTTCATGGGAGCAGGGGGAGTACAATGACGGCACAAAGCACAAACATCCTCTAGTGAACCATCGGATCCAGAACGTATGTAAGTGAGCAGAGCAGCAGAATATCTAGACTGCAAGGACCAGTATAAACATGGAGCCAGGACATACTGTATACTGTACACTGAAAGACATTTGATTGAAAATGTGCATGAGTGCTGTAAAAAACACTATAGGAGCAGTCACTCTGAGACAGATATTTACCCACAACTGTATTTTTCAATCAGTAATGTTTTCCAGTTTACAAACACAAACATAAATGATGCCTGATGTCTTCCACCATGAAGGCTAGACTGCAGGGTTTGTTCATGTAAAGAGGCTGCTACCACTGCTGCACCATGCAGGCGTTATCAGGCAGCAACATAGTGACTTCATCCTGCCGTCTCAGATCAGAGAATCTATTGAGCCTTTAGAGAATTAAGTGTTCATGCTTTGCTGGAACAGCTTAAATTTATGTTGGTTGATGATTTCTGAGAAACGGCATATCAAATTTGTATTGACAAATAAATAAATCATTGTGATCGAAGTTCATGACTTGTATAAGCTCTTTCAGTTCATTATGACCCATATTTATATTTTGTGTTGGGTGGTGACCTCTGATGGTGACCTCTGGTAGGAGCTAATCTTGACATAAGAGTAACAAAGTTTGCGTGGGTAGGTCAGGTAAACAAAATTGTCAACATTTGAATAGTAAATGTGTAACAAGTGTACGTTACCATGATCTTTTCCTGAACCTAACCAAGTTGTTCTGTTGCCTAAACCTAACCACACTGCAGACCTTTCACCGCGCTAACCACATGTTTAAAACTGCAATGGTTACATTGAGGTATGAGGACCTCTGGATCGCTTTAATTTAGGGAAGTCTCTGGAGGGTCGTATCAGGGACTAGAATGACCAGAGGGATTTTTTTGGTTATTACCAGAGTGCAAATTGACCCGAACATGTAAAGCCTCTGGTAACTGCTGCTTATTCTATTCAGGGTCTTTGAGGGTCTGGATCTGATCCCAGCTGACACTGATTGAAGACTGGTTCACCCTGGACAGATCAGAGACCATCAGAGGACCAACACATGGAGACAGAAAGCATTCACCAGAGAAAACCAAGAGAGAACCAAGAGAGAACCAGAGAGAACCAAGAGAGAACCAGGGAAAACCAAGAGAGAACCAAACAGAACTGAAGACAACCAAGAGAGAACCAAAGATAACCAAGAGAGAACCAAACAGAACTGAAGATAACCAAGAGAGAACCAGAGAAAACCAAGAGAGAACCAAAGATAACCAAGAGAGAACCAAACAGAACCGAAGATAACCAAGAGAGAACCAAAGAGAACCAAAGATAACCAAGAGAGAACAAAGAGAGAACCAAAGAGAACCGAAGATAACCAAGAGAGAACCAAGAGAGAACCAGGGAAAACCAAGAGAGAACCAAACAGAACCGAAGATAACCAAGAGAGAACCAAGAGAGAACCAAAGAGACCCAAAAGAGAACCAAGAGAGAACCAAAGAGAACCAAAAGAGAACCAAGAGAGAACTAGAAAAGCACCCAGAGACCGCAGACCTCTGCCAAGGCGGCAGCGATGACTTTCTATTTAAAGTTACCCCAGCCACCAAGGAGGTTATGTTTTCACGGGGGCTTGTTTATTTGTTGGTTTGTTTGCAAAATAACTCAAAAAGTTGTGAATGGATTTTGACAAAATTTTCAGGGTTGGTCAGAAGTGGCCTAACTTAAAACTGATTAATTTTTGGTGGTGCCGTTGAATCAGATCCGATCACCACCAAAAATTAGTTTCAAGTTTCAGTTTTAAGTTAGGTCACTTGCAGTCAACCCTGAAAATTTTATTTGTTGGTTATTTTGCAAACCAACCAACAAATAAACAAACAAACATAATCTCCTTGGAGGAGGTAACCAGAGAGAACCAAGAGAGAGTTTCAGCTTTCTTATAAACTAAAGAATTAATTGAAAACTAATCCACATATTAAAAGATAATGACTTTTTACCAGGATAGATGCATGTGACAAACAACAGGGATTCATAGCAGAAACAGCTTCAGGGAAGTGGACAGAGTTTCCAGAGTGACAGTGAATGTGGGGTTTGGTCACCCTCTGCTGAACAACTCCAACAGTCAAGTCCTAGTCAAAAATATACATTAGTGGTGGTGCAATATAATTATATGTATAATTATTATATTTCTGAGAGAAACATGACAACACGAATGCCCGGTCTTAATGTAATTTAATTTCCAAACTAATAGTTGTTGAGGTATTTACTAAAAGGCAAACCTGGTGGCAATAGAGAAAAAGTCACCAGAGTTCATAGGATCCATCTTATGGACAGCATGAATGTGTGAATACCATTTCAGGACAATCCAAGTGATGTTTTAGCGTGGCTCAAAACATACATTAGTGGCTGCAGCTCCACTGACCACATGACACATGTCACAGCGTTGCTTCTGGTTGCGTTCATTAAGTGTAACAATGGAGAACAGAACAGTGTGTGTTCTTGTCTGTCTCTGCAGCAGATTGACTTCCAGTCAATAATAGACCCCAATAGAGTCCTTATCTCCCCTGATTCAAAGACCATGTGTCAAAGCTCCAAACACATGACTCTTTAATGGCCGAACTGTGAGATTACAGGACGGAATCACAATTGAAGACTGCGGATCAAAGTTGGGGCCTTTTTTTATCCGTAATTATTTGCTTTCTCCAGCACAATGGAGGGCAGATATGAGTCAGATAAAAGTGTTTACCAAAATGTTAAGAGAACCAACATGGAGAGAGGGAGGGCAGGTGGATAGAGAGGAAAGCTGTTAACACGACACCATGGTGACCTCAGTGAGACATGGTAACATGTCTCCTCTTGAGTTCATAGGTGCTGCAGCAGATGGGACATCATAAAACTATCAGATGAAAGGAGCCTGAAACAGGACGGCTTGTTTCCTCTGCCAAACTTCTGACAAAAAAATACTCAAAGCTTTTACCAGAATTAGCTTTTCAAGTCACTCAATTGAGAAAAAAATCCTTAAATTTTACTATTTCATGATGTTGAAATAATTACAGATTTTTAGACCAATAAACTGTATTGAATGTGTATTTAGCATCTTGAAATTTAATTTGTTATAAAAACATCAAACCAATAAGTTTATTCTTCTATTGTATGAATGGAAAGGCATTTACTGGAAGGTATACATTTCATCACTTCTCAACACACCTAAATAAAAATAAAACAGAATTTTATAGGTCTGAAATTTCCTAAGAATTTCCAAGAAAGTTTCCTGGAAAGAACAATATAATTTAATTATAGAAAAAATTATCTTTATTTTTTTTAAGAAAAATGTTAAATCTATTAGAATAATTAGCTTATTCTGTATTCATTTATGTAAACTTATGTTCAATTACATGGTTGACTGTCTTTGTTTCCTCTAACTTGAGCCAAACTATATGGTTCTTTTCATCAAATTTAGTCTTTTTTTTTTTTTGTCAATGAGCAAGATTAGGTTCACCTGAAGTTTAAAAGAAACAACTTAGATGCACTTTTTGTGTGTTCCCACCAATATCATGACTTGTGAATTAAATTCACCTAATATCTAATTAAATGTTTTCATTAATTTTCAAAAGATGTTAAAACCTCCAATTCAATAGCTCTTTTGTTTTTGAGATATAAAGATATGAAAATACAAAATGAAAATGTGCAAAATTATATATACTATCACAAATATCTGGCTAATTAGAACATGTTTTGAGAAAAACAAGTTGTCATATACTATTTTAAAACATTTTACATTGCAGGCTGTCTTGGCTCTCACTGTTGCAGATGAATGGCAGTGGCGTAGCCGCCCTCCCTCCTCCCTTCTTGATTGGTTTTTATGTGTTATCTACTCAGGAGGAAAAATCCATTTCAGGTGCTCATGCAGCGGCACAGGGACAGATGGTGGCATATGTAATGATTACAGAATCCCCACGTTAAAATACTTTAATTACTAAGTCAATAATGGCTGCAACAATTGCCGGACCTTTAGTGTAAAAACAACAGAAGGCGGAAGGCAAACTTTGGGCCAATGTTTAACCAGAACTTTGCATTAGAGCTGATTGAGACAGCCTCCATATGTGTCTCTCTGTCACACAGTCTGTGATGCAGCTAAAAACCTTCCTACCTGTTGTGTCCACTATGAGAAATAACATATGAAATACTAATAATATTAATAATACATATTTTATAGCAGCTACAAACCTCTGAAAAGCAAAAGGAGAGTAATATCTGAACAAAAATCAGTTTTATTTTCCTGTTCTAAGAGGCTCAGTGGACGTTGGAGATTTTTTTATATCAAGTCTTACAAATGGCATTTTAGAAACTAAATGTTTAAAGATTTAGACAAATTCATTGATTGATGGAGTACATTACTGCCATGAAAATGATGAATATGAGAAATACCAAAAAGTCATGATTACATTTACAAGGACAATCCACAGTAAAGGATAACAATTCATTTTTTTATTCATTTCAATCTACAAATAAATGCAACTGTAAAATTAATATTTTTTAAAAAGTATTTATTAATTAGCCAATTATTAATGACTTTTCGACATGTGATAGACAATAGAACCCAACATAAACATGTATATATTCATACTTATGTTGAGGTGAGAGGGTAAATTAAATTCAAAAATAATAATAATTTGAAATGTTGATGCTGCAGAGGATGTTACATAAAGTAAAGTACAGTCAATATTACTACTATCAAAAATACTATAAGAAATATAGTGTATATACATAAAATCATGTTTCATAGTTTGCTGTTGATCACGGTACATTAGGCAGCGACTAAACAGGAAGTACTTGTAAGGAAGATATGATTTTAGTTATCAGTCAGGTAGTATTTATGCATGGTGTCAGCTCTCTTAGGTGTAAACACAGTTGCAGTATTTATTACTTAAATTTCACAGCAGCTACAACATCTGTATGACAATCATATAGCTTGTCAATGGTTCTTTATGCTCATATGTCTGCTCTGCTCTGTCTATTGTTATTGCACTTTCTACATTACACACCAGCAGCCACACCAGTAGTTCAGTTTAGTTTAGTCGCCTTCATAGCTCAGTTCAGCTGCCTGCAGTCCTGTTTAGCTGTCTTGTTTATTAGTTACGTATATGTTAATTTTTTCTGCTGTTGGTTCTGATTTTTGGTTAACTGCTGTTAAGAAACAACATTACCTTCCTGTTCACCTCTGTCTAGTTTCTAAGGTGTCTCATCCAGGGTGGAGTCAGAAGGTATAGTTCTCCAAATGTCCACTGGAGGGCAACAAACTCGTATATTTAACGGGTTCATGTGCACCAGCGCTGAAGGCGACTGTGTTTGTTCAGGAGAGAAAGAGACTGCAGCAGATTCAAACAAAAGTTCATTGATTTTAAGAAGTCTCTGATAATGTCTTTCAGTGCAGCAAACCCAAGGTCTCCACTCACAAAAAGAAAGGAAAAAATAATAATAATAATCTATTGATTTTCAGTGAAGCTGGTCTGCTGAGGTCTGTACTGCAAAGGCTTCCTGTGAGGAGATACTGTACTGAATGTGACACCTACTCTCTAATTACATGTAAAAACAACTGGAAATTTATAAAATAATCTGCAATGGTATGAGCTTTAATTCAGCATATGTGTAATGCTATAATATAATTTGGCAACTTTTGATGTTTTTAAGTTAAGTTACGAAGTCAGTTTTTGTTCAAATTCATATACATTTTCACACTGTGAAATGCAATTAAATATTCCTGCCTCCATAAAACTTTATATGATAAGAATAAATAAAGGACAATAATAATAAATATTCTGCTACAATAAACCAGTTATTCAAAGCGATTATTGTTCAGTAATAAGTAGTAAAGTACTGACGTAGTATGAGCAACAAAGCAAACAACTGATGCCAAAAATAATTGGAGAGAGAGAGGCTGCAGCATCAACTGTATCCTTATCAGTTCATAAATAATTAAATTCAAGGCAAAGAGAAAAAAAGTGTTGAAGTGTAATCTCAACTGAGAAATAAAAATAGCCTATTGAAAAACCTGAATACATTTTTTTAAAAAAATTATTTTACAACAAATTTGATGCATTTTACATATTTGTGTTCAGTAACAAGTTTTTACAAACAAACAAAAAAAATGATGTTGCCTGAAAAGCAAAGACGGTGATTTGCTCAACTTAATTTGGAAAGATAACACTTCACAAATCCAATCCTTCAGTTCTTTAATGCACCTTTTAGATTATACGTATATACTACAGCCTATCTGCATCTGCCACTCATTATATTTGTTCCTACAGTGATGAAAGACTATTTACTAAAATAGAAATAGCACTGCCACAAATACCCCAGTAAAAATAAACACTTTGAATTCAAAATTTTACTACACAGGTATTGTAATTCTAATTAATTATATTGTTCAGACAGCACTATAGTAGTTCTAGCTGTGACAGAGACGGTCCTACAGACTGGGCAGACCGAGGTTGGGGGCACCCTGAACTCTAAACCCCTCGGTTACCTCTCTGCTGACCCTGATCTCATCACTCTTAACATGGAGCCGTTCATAGCGTCATAGCCAAATGCTCGCTATTTCTGGCCTAAGTTTGTCTGTGATTACCTGCCCAACCTACAGCCACAAGGGAAACAAGTGTTGACCCTCAGTCACAGCAAGTCTTGAGTTCAGTTGGCCGAATCACTAACGCATAACCCTATTTTTTTTTTTTAATTATATATTTATGTTGCACCAACCCACCAGAACAAATTCCTCGTACTGTTAACTATACCCGGCAATAAATCTTTTTCTGATTCTGATTCTGTGATGGCTGTATGAGGACAGTGGAGGTCAAAGTGCAGGACTGATTTTACATTAGGCTGGTGAGCTGTTTGATTCCCACACCAGAACTACAGGATGAGAGAGTGGATGAGCCCTTTGAGGATGAACTTGTTATCCTGTTCAAAAGGCTCTCTTTCTACTCAGCACTCTTTTATTTTATCTGGTGTCATTAATGCTATCGTTTAAACCGATGAGCGAAATAAGCACTCGTCCCTAAGGAGCACTTATAAAGCAGGTACGAGCAACATAATGGCTTGATCACCGGCCACAAAGCATTAGTGAAGAGAAAGGGAGCCAGGTCCTTGTTTACGTCCATAAAAAAACACACAACTCTAACATTAAATGTAAAGAACGCCTGAACTGAACAAAACTTAACAGGACTACGTATGAGTCCGTCATCTTCCATTGAAAGTTTGTAAAACTGTCCGGAGTAAATGCTCATGTTTCTGTGCAACAAATTCTGATTTTAACCCTACCCAGAAAATCCTGGCCACAGGAAGGGAGAAAGACGTTTGAATTTCAAAAGGCAGCAATACAGAAAAAGAAAATAAAAAACAGGCACAAAGCTCTCAGACAGCACACTAGTAAGGCTTTCAGGATACTTGCAAATTTAAGGTCCTTCATTGTTCTATGTTGTAGAGTCATACACTGCCTGGCCAAAAAAAAAAGTCACCACCCAAAAAAAAAAGTTTACACACTCTAAAATTACGTTGGACCGCCTTTAGCTTTGATTACGGCAAACATTCGCTGTGGCATTGTTTCAATAAGCTTCTACAATGTCACAAGATTTATTTCCATCCAGTCTTGAATTAATTTTTCACCAAGATCTTGCATTGATGATGGTAGAGTCTGACCGCTGCACAAAGCCTTCTCCAGCACATCCCAGAGATTCTCAGTGGGGTTAAGGTCTGGACTCTGTGGTGAAAATGATGCATCATGCTCCCTGAACCACTCTTTCACTATTTGAGCCCGATGAATCCTGACATTGTCATCTTGGAATATGCCCGTGCCATCAGGAAAGAAAAATATCCATTGATGGAATAACCTGGTCATTCAGTATATTCAGGTAGTCAGCTGACCTCATTCTTTGAGCACATACTGTTGCTGAACCTGCAGTAATTATCCAATAGGAGGCTCGTACCTATTTGCTTAGTCAAATCCAGGTGGCGACTTTTTTTTTGGCCGGGCAGTGTATTAGTCACCATGAGAGGTTTACGTCAGTTAGTGCTCAATCCTCTTTTTTTACCAGAGGTAAAGTTGGTAACCGCTGCCTAATCCAATAAGTAATATTTGGCCTACTCATCTTTTTCCAAAATAATTCAACTGATTTTTTAGCATGCAAAAGGCACATAGCTATTTGTTCACTCTGGGTATTTGTGACCTGTGAGGTAGGATCCTAAAATAAAAAAGGCACTGTTCATTAAAAGATCTTTCAAGATGAACTTTTCGATTGTTTTTTTATTTAATTTCCTCCCCAAAAATTTCTACATCACCACATGCAATGAAATAATGTCCCCTCTTCTTCCATACATTTCATGCACTAATCTGGGACTACTGGGATTACTATCACATTTATTTATCTATTATGATTCTACATCTGCTCTCCCCGTTTTTTTTTTTTAACCAAGATTTTCCTATTTTAGCATCACCATTTTTATAAGAAATATCAGGTTTATATTTATCAATTGCATTTATTTTTATAGTGGGAATTGTGCAAGTAGTTAAAAAACTACATGCAACATGGAATTAGTGTACAGTATGTGCAGAAGTAAGTGAAGCTCCAGCTTCAAGTCAAGTCAGTAAGGTTCAGGTGAAACATTCTGGTTTGCTTAAATGATTAATGAAGCACCCAAATTAAATGCGACATCCTTAGGAAAGGACCTGGAGAACGCTGATTAAAAGAGCGAGGAATTAAACCAAACCACCAAAGTTTGAACTACAGCCCTCACAGATCAACACTGCAGAGAGGAATGGAGATATCAGAGGACGTCAGACAGAAGTGACAGACCATCAGGCTGAGAAAACCTAGAAGACCTCTCCAGAAGAATCCAGCTCCTTCCATCTACTGTAGGACAAGTCTTTTACAAATAGAAGCTATTTAATATGACCACAACTCTGCCATCGAACTGTCATCAAGAAGCACCAGAAAGATAATAAATCAGGCAAAGAGCAACTGACACAACACGTCTTAAGAATCGTAGACCTCTCTGGCAGAATTCGGGGTAAATGGACACGTGTCTACAATCAGACAAAAGAAAAGGACCTCCTGAAGCATGGTGGTGGACAGGTCTAGGGCAGCTTTTCTGCCGCTTGATGTGGATGACTCCATATTATCAACAAATTCCCGATCAGTATTTTCTGTCCTCAGTCAGGGAGTTGAGGCTGAGCTGACAGAGGGTTATGCAACAAGACAACAGCCCAAAGCTTTCCAGCAAAACTACCCAGAGAGGGAGCTGGCCCAGTCAAAGTCCAGACCTCAACCCAGTAGAAATGTAGCAGCTAGACTTTAATCAGACAACACATGCCAGATGTCCATCCATCGTCTCTCAACTGACTGAGTTCTGCAAGCAGAAGTTGGTAAAAATCCCCTAAATCAGATGTGAGAGACTGGTCAGTGGTTACAGAAGACATCTGATAGCAACAAAAGCTGCACATGGGGGGTTAGGGTTAGCAGAGCTTTGAAATAAAAGGGTTCACTTTTGCATGCCGGTTTTAGATGAATAAATAAATTCAAATTGGGGTTTGGGTGTACCTTTAATCAGGTTATTTTTTTGTTTTTACACACAGAAAGACCATGGAGGGTTCACAAACCTTTGAGCAGCACTGCATATATATTCTTTTTAAATGTGTTTTTAGCTTTTATTAATATTACATGTGCATTTTACCCAGTCTTTAAATGAAAATAAATTGGTCCATTTTTAAAAAAAAATTATACAGAAAAAGAGGCACAATTTAATTTCACTGCTTGTTTTCATGAAAAGACATGTTTTGTTTTGAAACAGTCTGACGAACATTTTTCTCATAGTTTAAGTTGAAGAAATGAAGGCTTGTGTCTGAGAGAGAGGAGGTATAATAGAGTGTGAGTGCGAGTGCAGGTACAAATTTTCATCCCTCACATGCACAGAAATACATTCTTACACTATAAAAGAGACAAACTATTCACCACAGTCAAGCCTGTTCCTCATAGAAACAAAATGGAAAATACTACATAAAAGACTTTAGTGGCTTCTGCTCTTATAAGACTCTTCCCTGACTTGGCTCACCTTGGCAAGACCAACAGACATTAATAAGACTCCTAATTGCGTCCTTAGCCGCACCTCAATAGCTGCTTCATCACATCAAAGTTGAATTTAATTTCCGAGTTTATTGATTTCTCAGTGGTGTCCTTGTAATTATTTTTTATACTTTTCACAAGCGTCTTTCACATTCTCAAGTGTGTTTTTAGCGTGTTAATGCTTCCTTTAAGTCTTAAAGCTGCTCTTGATTATACTGTGCATATTTTTACTTAGTACAATTCTGAGTTGAGGAGCAGTGTTCTTGCCAAGTTAAAACAGCGCAGACAGCATGTCATGTGGACACATGGCTGCCAGAAAAGGAATATAATAATGCAACAGTTTTCCCTTTCTTAAATGCAGTTTCTAATGTGAAAAATTCTCTCACATGGCATAAAACAGAGGACATGAATACCACACTGAGATGAGAAATGTCTTTCTGAGACAGAAGTCAAAGTAAAGAGCTATTCTTTGTGCCATTTACACTCGCTGCATATTCAGCCCTTAAAACATCCAAGGTAAAACCTTTAATCTTTTCTCTGGTCGTCTGAATGAAACTGGAAAGTCTTTGTTATGTCTGTCACAACTTTGTTCCACCAGTGTAGATAATGTCAATGTGGCAAAGCATTTACCAAAAAACACCAAAATAAAAAAGAAAAAAAAAGCAGACCGACAGCCTGACTTCTCCTATTAAATCAGCTATCATACTCTGTGGTGGCCCACGGCGCTCAGAGCACTGCAAATTATGAACAACACAACACAAAGAAAAGCAACATTTAGAAAGAGTTCTGCAGGAAACTCACAATATAAACTGTGCATAAACAAACTTCAATAATCCACAAAAGACAATTTAGTTTATGACCAGAAAGTTGTTGGTTCAATCCCCCAGACTGGCAGAAAAAATCTGGGTGCGAAACCTGATTTTTACCACTGAGGTGCCCTTGAGCAAAGCCCTTAGCCCCAACCAATCCAGTGGAGCTGCTCAGTGGCCATCAGTTCACGACTGTGTGCAGGGCGTTCCCGACAAAGACACATAACCCCTCGATAAAAAGGGTGAAACAGAACTAACACCACACCATAATAATAGTCTGTTACACGTAATAGTCCTGCATTGAAAATACATTACTTAAAGTTACAGTGTGGAAATTTTAACTGGTTAAACTGGTTAAACTGGTTGTGATACTGATGTGTCACCAACACGAGAACATCAGCAAGAAGATCACTGACAAAACCCTGCTGGAGGCCCACGCCAGGGGAAGAAGCAGGACTCTGGTGTTCAGAAACACTAACTTTTGTCCATGACTGCCAAGATGAACACAAATTTAAGAGCCTCTTGGTTATAGTTGAAATCCCTTTAAAGGTACAGTGAATAGGATTTGGAGGCATCTCGTGCCCACGAAAGACCACGAAAACTTGAAACCCGAAATTGTGGTAACGATTTCGCCAAAGTCAGGTGGAGATGTGACAGTGACCTTTAGGTAAAGGCTCTCTCCAGAACCAGTGTTTGGTTTGTCCATTTTGGGCTACTGTAGAAACATGGTGGAGATCGTGAAGTGGTCTGAAGGGCCTAGTAGGTAAGCTGTCAGATAAATGTAGGGAAATTAAAAGTATATGTATATATATATATATATATATATATATATATATATATATATATATATCTACACACACACACACACACACACTCAGATAGATAGATAGAGAGAGAGAGAGGGAGAGAGAGACAGAGAGAATATGAAAAATTACTTAGTTTAATTCCACCAGCGTAATAAAAGCACCAGCTGTTCGCAGTCAGTTTCTCCACCTGCAGCACCGTATAGTTTGTCCTCCTTTGAGTTTACAGCCAGTAAACGTGAACTTTTCACTCTTCTGTACATCATAACCTTGATGTGGCGACCATGTATCCATGCAGCATGCACACTCTGAACCTTTTAACTTGTGTTTTGCACATTCATACCCAGAGACCTTCAAGTCCACACATTCTTCAAGTTTTTTCCTCTATATTTTCCTCCACAGGAGGATTTTCTCCTTCATCAGGAAGACGTTTGTCTTTTAATGACACCATTCATGCAGCTGCGGTCAAAGCGCTTTGGCCTCTGCTTGAATGGAAGTAGAGATGGATTGAGGAGGATAAGCAATGGATTTCTCTTTCTCACACACACACACACACACCTTTTTACACTTTAGTAAATAAATTATTACTGTTACATTTTATATTGTTTTTGGTAATGAACAGTGAAAAGTGCAAACGTGCACGTTTAAATTTGGCAATTCTTAACAAACTTTTCTGTGAGATTATAATTTTATTCTTACTGTACCCAGACTTTAATAAAGATACTGGCATGCCTGCTGATTGTACTGTCGCCATGGAAGCGTGGGGGTGCAATATCAAAAACGTCACTCTCAAAGATCAGAAAAAAGTCCTGATCATACTGCACGCCGAATCGTCATTCTACTCCAACCCTGTAAAAAAAAGTGAACTGCCCCCAAAAGCCATAGTTATAATTCATACACTATAGATGTACTCATGCTTTATGTTTACATATGATTACGTTCCAAGATATTGTAGGGAATGAAATAAGTTGTCAGGGATAAATTTTCAGTTCAGTGTCAACACTTTGCATGTTTAGAAAAATGTCACATACTCTGATTATGTTTCTAAAAGAGTAAATCTAAAAGTAATCTGGGCAAATATGGATGATGACCACGGCTACTCATTCTCTCATTCACTTGATAAGACGATGTGGCCGCAGGTGATATGTAGGACTGAGAAACTGAAAATTGTTTCATACCTTTGTGTTAAAAATTAATTAAATACATCTGAGACCTCTTAATAATCCACTTGAATTTTGGGGTCTCTTATCATTTATCACTAACAGGTAGGTCGACCGGGCCAGGCTCTGAAAATCCACAGTATTTCTTTAAAGACGATCCACCACAAAAGCTACAAGTAACTGAAGGATTAATGTGACATGTCCTATCCAGTGTTATGATCAAATGAATACAAGAATGAAAAGTGAAAGCGTATTCACTTAAGTGAATATTCATCCCAAGGGCACAGAGAGCCCCGTTGTTTACTGGGCTTTCACATGAATGGCAGACAATCCTTTTTTTGTGAAGGCTTGTCCCTTGAACCTTGAGCAAATTGTTTCCATTTCTGAATGCCACTTAATGCATCAGAAATACATTTGGGCTCTGCCCTGCTAATGGACATTGAACCAGCAGACCAGTGATAGGAAAATCAGAAAAATGCAACTAAAAAAAACCAATACTCCACAGAAAGGATTCCCTTTTAAATAACTTACTCACCAAGGGAGAGAAGTCTGTTTTTTTTGTTCTTCATTTGTCCTTGAGCAGACAACATCCATGTTTTCCTCATGTGTCTGAAGAGAGAGGAGGGTTACTTGATGCAAGACACTTTAAAGAAGAAGCGCTGACTTTGAGCTGCAGCAGAGAAACATCTGAAAACCACCAGCTTGACTGAGCACGTTCTGGTGCTTTCTACAGTGGCCCCGAGTGCGTAATACTATTATTATAGAAACATCATTATGATAGAAAAGAAGCTAAAGGAAAATAAAACATGAAATTTTCCCTAGTAAGCAGCAAATCCTCACTTTTGTGAAGTCATGAAATAAAAATCTGAAATTTCATCAATCTAATTAATCACCTAATTGTTGCAGTTTACTGTTTAATTTATAACAAAACATATTCTACAAGCGCTCCATATTTATAGTGCTGTGCACTTGATCAGTATTTCTTTTTTGCTATTGCTTTGTTCAGTAGTTATTATGAGTCATGCATTCTAGATGAAATACAATTATAATATATCTACACGTGTTTTGAAGTACAGTTCATGAACAGATTTTGGAATGCCTAGTACCGTTCACTCATTACACATTTCTACATACACCATTTTTTCATGTGTCTTCCAAACGTTCCTTGATCTCCATAATTACACACTGTCTTCCATATTTCCTTCCTTGGGTGAGGCCCTTGACGATATTTTTTTTTTTTTTGCATGAATGTTATTTATGAATTTCAGTGTCTTTGGGAGGAAAATTCAAGGCTCACCACAGAACTGAGACTGCTTCACTCAAGCTGAAGAAACTCCTCCTGATTGCTGCTAACAAATGAAGCAGCTTGACCTTAATTTATGAAGGAGCATGAAACCTTCATGCATGTTTTTTTTTTTTTTTTTATCAATCAGAGATTGATGTTTCTCTGATTGACTCTTAATTAAATCACAGTTTTCTGAAAAAATTACATGTTGGGTAACAATAATTCATAGAGTTCTCCAGGACCTTTGTGTTTCAGTTATAGAGTTTTAGTTCATTATTAATGTCTGCTACATATACCTGAAATAGTATAACTGCTTAGGCAAAGTATAAACTAAAAGTGTTTTAAAATTTAACTGTCATTCCTAGATTAAGCTTGAAAAAATAGTTTTGCTTGTCACTGCGATGGCAATGTTAATCATAAAGATACTTCACAGTGAATTGAACTTCTGTGAACTCTGACATGCAAATCAAAAAAAGCAACAGTTGTATTAATTAGTGCATGGTAATAAAAGTCACATTTCTTTACGGGGCAGTTTGTTGTGGTTTTTGTGTTCTCTCGCTCTGCTCTTCCCTTGGTGTTCTTTCTTCCTGCAGTGTGGATGTGTAGCAGAGGGTGTGGCTGACTTCCCCTCCTCCCTGAGTAGCAGCAGAGGCACACCTGGGTTCTATCATCAGCTCATCAACCTCTCCATAAGAATCTGGTCTTCTCTCCACTACTCTGCCAGATTATTCTGTCTCGTTCGGTAGTGCCTGAGCGTCTCAGCCTCTCCAGTGTTTTCAAGTGTGCCTTTTTGTACCTACAGTAGTTTGGTGGCTGACTTGTTCTTTGCTCTTTGTTTTTACCAGTATGCGCCTCGCTGCCGCCTCTGTCCTGAGTTTGTTTTTTGGTCCTGGGGTTGTGTTCCAGAAAGCAGGTTTAGTGAAAACGCTGAGTATGTCAACCCTGAAATGAGGGAAACTCTGGGTTTTCAGTTCCAGAAAGAGAAGTAAGTAAAACTCAGAGTCAGTCACCATGACAACTGACTCTGTGAACCTATAACCTGCTCACTGGCAGGTTTTCTGTCAGAAACCCTGAGTTTATCCTGTTTCTTCCTACTGCCGAGCCTCAAAAAGCTTTCATGGTGCCCGTATGGAGGAAATCTGACAGACATTGATACACAATTAAAATGAAATGCGTTACGCAATGCCTTACGCTTAGATGTGCCATCATTCTCCAGTGAATATTTGTTTGAACAGTACAGTTTTTCATTAGACTAAGTCATTTACCGCAACAACTTTAAATCACTAATATTAGTAATATTTTAATCAAGAGGACATAAAAGACCAGTGTATTTATAGCATTTTTTTTGGAGGGGGGGTTAAATTACTGGTGGTCTACACTACATGAAATAGCCACTGAATGACAGGTAATTTAAGCTACTTTGTTTAATAAATCAAATATGACTAAAACAATCATGACCAAATAAAATATACCTTACCTGTTTGAATGACGCTTTTATATTTAATGTTAAGCTGCTTCCAAGTCCATTTCTCCCCTGTGGGATTGCACTTACATGATAATCAGATAATTTTCACCTGTGCTACGATTTCAATTAAGTATACCTCCAATTCTACAGATGTAAAATATGTTGATCGTGCCTTTTTTTATCTCTGGTTGCCATGGTGAATCGAGGTATCGGGGCTTCATTGATGATGGCTTTTTGTTGTGATAGGTGCACACGCTTAACTCAAGGTGAACATACTCAGAGTTGATTGAACTTATTCATATCAGCTGTTCTGGAACCGGAAATTCAGAGTTTGCCTCTCAGGGTAAGTCAACTCAGAGAATACCCCCCAGATCTACTCGTGGTACCCCACCTGCGGGCCACCATCACCTGAGCCTTCTTTGTTAATTATAATATTTTTGATTGAAAGACTGTGTTGCTGCGCTCAGCTCTTGTTGCCACCATTTTCTGGTCCAGACTTCTGAAACCCACCACAACACAGTTTGCAAAAATATCTGGAAAAATGACTGACCTGCTTATTTCTTATTACCTCCACCAAGGAGGTTATGTTTTTACCAGGGTTTGTTAGTTTATTGGTTTGTAAAATAACTCAAAAAGTTGTGGACGGATTAGAGGCCTAACTTAAAACCGATTAATTTTTGGTGGTGATTCGACGTCACCACCAAAAATTTTCAGGATTTCCGGCCAATCCTGAAAATTTTGTCAAATACCGGCCATAAATTTTTGAGTTACTTTGCAAACTGACAAACAATCAAACAAGCCCTGGTAAAAACATAACCTCCTTGGCAGCGGGGGTGACTTTAAAGGAAAAGTTGCTGTCTTGGCGAAGGTCTGTGCTCTCTGAGTGCTTTTCTAGTTATATCTGTTTATATTGTGAATGCTGGACACTGTGGTAAATGTTCATTAGTTCTGCTGTATATTAATGAACTCATAAAAAACTTTCTGGGAACTGTGGCTTTGTCCATGACTAAATACTTTCCCAGACTTTGTTGTAGCCCCTAATAAAAGGTGAGACATTGTCTCAATTTTTGGGATGCATCAAAAGTGATCAAAATGCAGTGCAGTCCCACACAAAAGTGGTACACGTGGTCACTGTACTTGATCATAGTGCTGACCTTTGAGGAGCATGGGGCAAGACAGGATGTCAAATTTTTGATGTCGGGGATAACTTCTCACAAAGAGTCCTATGTTATATCGCTGCATCACTTTCTGAGGTGAGACCTGATGGAGTATTTTCAGGAGTGAGCTGTAAAGTCTGGATTAGTTTGCCATGAACAAAGAGATCCTTTAGCTCCACTGACATGATTAAAATGGTCTAAAATACATCTCCTTTCTTTGGCCACTAAATAATGATCATGAATTGAAGGCCTGTCTGACAGACATTGATTTTTATTTACAGGTCTTGTATTTAAGCCATCATCACTCCACCATCAAGGCGGCTACTGGCTAACAGCTAGCAGGCTGTTGGTATTCTCCTCCTGTCATGCTGTGGATTATCTTGTGGATACTACTGACTTACTGTTCTTTACCTCAGATATAACCACCAGTAACCACCTGCCTCTACTGTATGGGCGTTCTCAAAGACTGGTTTACTTTGCTAACATCACAGAGGACCTGGCTCTAACTTTATCCATGTGTCTCCACAATCCATCCCATCCATGTGGTTCTGCTACACTTCTGCATTACATTATCACAACAACAAACTAGAAGAGCACTCAGAGAGTGCAGACCTCCGCCAACGATTTTGTTCTCTATGCACAGATTTTCGCAATTATCATGGAAAATATTAATATTTGACAATATGAATGTCTGAGATTATAAATTGAGAATTGTTTCTGAATATTTTGAGACCAGCTGCATTGCTCTAGGGTTAGGGTTAGGCCTTGACTTTTTACTTTTACCAAACTGAATCGGTGACTTCTGGATTCCTATATTAGTTTATTTACCAAATTAGGTGACGATTGGCTGAAAATTGAACACCCTGGAGTGTTCAGAAATATGTGAAATCTCCCATACATTACTATGGCGTGACCTTTCATTTGACCTTGATGACCTTGAATTAGATCCAATAACCACCAAAAATTAATCAGTTTTAAGTTAGGCCACTTCTGACCAATCCTGAAAATTTTGTCAAAATCCATCCAGAAATTTTTGAGTTATTTTGCAAACCAACACATAAACAAACAAACAAACCCTGGTGATCACATGACCTCCTTGGCGGATGTAACAACGCCTGAATCTGACTGAATCTCAGCAGTGTTTTAACTCCATACCTCTCACCACCTGGCTATGGACCCATCAACTCCTCCCTCAGGAGTGGTTCTGTCCATCACCTTGTCAAACTGGCTGCTGTCACATCCCTCCTCAAAAAACCTGGATTTTCCCCTGACAACTCGACCAACTTTTATTATCTCCTTTGTGTCAAAAATGTCACCTCTTAGCTAAAATCACACCTCAACTCCAATGATCTGTTTGACTCTAGAATCATTTCACACAAACCAACTCTGTTACTCGTCACCAAAACAGCCTTTTTCCTGATGAAGAACATCACCCACCTTCGCCCATCACTCTCCTTCCCTGCTGCTGACACACTGATTCATACATTCATCACATCCACACTTGTCTACTGCAAAATCATTTTTTATGGCTCATATTCTTAACTTTTCAACAGACTCCAGTTCATCCAGAAAGCTGCTGGCTGCCTGCTCACCAACACCAGCTCCTGTGACCACATCACCCCCGTCCTCCACAGCCTCCAACACATCCACTTCAAAGTCCTCCTCCTCACCCATACAGCCCTCCACCACCAGGCCCCCTCACGCACCCTTCAATCCTCTGACGTCCACCTCCTCACTCTTCCACCCAGATCCAAGCAGAAGAAGCTTTAAGAATTTAGAAAAGTGCTTTATCAATAAAATGGATTATTGTTATTATTATTATCATTATAAGCCTATTTTGTTGTTTATGCACTACTGTTGTGCTATGATTTTATAAAGATGTTCTACACTAAGAGGCATTAAAAACGCAACATTGTATTTTTTTCGATATTAATTTGAATTTTCATAATTTATTGGGCGACTTCACTTGGTATGATACTGAACATGAATGAACAAAAGCAACAATAGAAAAATTAATCAACATGGATTACAAAGGTCAGTATCTTGTGTGATTGTCATGGCATAGACATGATGAGCGCGTTGATTTCGGCCACTGGAATCGCTTCCCACTCTTCCAAGAGTGCAGTACGGAGATCAGCAACTGTCACCGGCAGTGGAATACAACGCCATACACGATTGGCGATTGTCCCAAAGGTGTTCAATCAGATTCATATCCGGGGAATAAGGCGGCCAGTCCATAACCTGCACATTATGTCTGTGC
The DNA here is from genome assembly GCA_029721515.1 of Synanceia verrucosa. Taxonomy (NCBI): domain Eukaryota; kingdom Metazoa; phylum Chordata; class Actinopteri; order Perciformes; family Synanceiidae; genus Synanceia; species Synanceia verrucosa. Next base: position 13,010,803 of record CM056570.1, on the reverse strand, counting down.
ATAACGTGCCTGCAGGCGTGAGATAGTTTATCTGTGGACGCCAAAATGCCTGGCTACCCTCGCTTCGGTCATTCTGGATCTCAGCATACCAAAGGCCTGCTCCCTCATGTTTGCTGCTAAGCGTGGCATGGTGACCGTCTGTGACAGCTTGCATTTTTCCTCTGGGTTTTTAAAGCCTTGACCAGTTGAGCTCAAATCACCAAAAGAAGTCATTGAAAGCTTTCAGACAATGTCCTAACCAATCACACATGCAAAAACAGGGATTGGTACCGTCTGCCATGTTAATTTATTGTTTGAGCTGAAAAATGTGGCTCCATAGTTTGAATAGCCACGAGTGGTAGTAAACAAAACATTCTTTGTATACAAAGTAGTTGTATCCAATTTTATTTTACATTGACTTTGTTGCTTTTTAATGCCTCTTAGTATATATTACTTGGCTTATTTTCTTTTTTTAATTTTCTACTGCATTGAATTGTTTTTAAGTCATGTGCCTGACGCGGTGTTTGTTATGTTGTCAACGTGTCTATAATGTACATATTTTAATATTTTATTTAGTTTACATACTTATTTTAAGCCCATGATGTGTTTCCTTAACCAAAGTACTTTTGTTGCCTAAACATAACTGTGTCCCTTTCACATTAATGATGTGACGTTAAATGAAACGTGACAACCTCAACTTCACAACAATAGCCTGAACAAACGTATCACAACACACAGAATGTTCTTAAAATGTTGAGCTATTTATAAGCCTTCCCATGAGATCAGGTTGCTTATTTCCTCTACTCCTTTATTAAAAGTAACTTACTTTAATGCCACCTGCAGATCATTACTATAAGTATCGGTCTTAGACAGGGAAAAAAAAACATCCACAGATCCCAGATGTGTGCATCTACTCCCAGATATTTTATTTAACTCTGTGTTAATGCCAGGTCTGGTCCAGCACACACCTTGTCTTTGTGTGTTTGTTGTGTCTACTTGTCTGTCTGTGCTGGAATAAAGGAATATTCTGTGTTCTGTCTCTCTCCTCTCCTTCTTCCCTGACCTTCTATTGTGAGTTGCTTGGAGACTGACAGAAAAGAAGCACCATCTGACCCTTTATATACTTCCCTCTCTCCCCTCCTCCACCCATCATCCCTCCCCCCTATTTACCTCCATTTCTCAAACCCTCTGCCCCCTCATGTCTGTCGGTCTTTGTTTCTGACTCTCCCTTCAGATATCAAACATGCTCTCACTGTCCTCCAGTATTCATCGCACAGAGTCATCCTCCCATACAATGTTGGTGATGTCTGGGTAATAGGGTGTGCACACAAACACACACACACACAACCTTTATTCACAGCAGTTCATTGTCCCCCTCTTTCATTCACACACTGTGAGACACTGGCCTTGGGATGAATGTGTGTTAGACCCTCTTTGCCCTGTAAAGCATTTGATTTCTACCGTCTGCCCTGTCTTCATGTGTTTATGCACACGCAACAATCACTTAAATTGAGTCTATACAACTAAAATTGAATTGATCAACCCCCCAGCTGAGTGTCCGTCAGAGTTGGTAAACCAATACAAGCACCAGCCACAGCGTGATTTGATTGATTCCCATTTGTCTGTTGTCTGCTTTGCACCTGTGTTGCTGGGAGTGAATGGGAGGAATATGTCACATAGTGATCTTTCTCCTCTTAACAAGCCAATTTATCAGGTGGCTCCTCGGTCCTTGGTGAACGGGGGTCTTTTCATTACCCGGCCTCTCCCTCTTTTCCTCTCCCTCTTTATCTGCCAATTCAAAGAAAACCTTCAACAGAAAAAAAAAACTCCCGGGAAAAAAAACCCCTTTCCTTATCATAAAGAAAAAAAGGAGTAAATGACAAGAAAGGCAACACTGGTTTTCTTCAAAGCTGGACAATGAAAAGAGGGTGAAGATTATCCTTCTTAATTAAGGAGCGGAGTACATGTAGCTAACAAGGCACTTCTAATTAAGAGCATTCTGCGAGGTGATAAGGTGATGCTGAGAGGCGAGAAACAAAACGGATGTTTTCAGGTTTAACATTCAATACTGCAGAGAGAAGCAGGGCTGAAATGTGAGAAATGTTCATCAAATGCTTTGCCTTTGCTTTGCATAAAGACCAGTTATGTTTCGTTTGAATGGTCTGGATGACTTCTTAGCGCCGGCTGCCAGAGCTGGACACCTGGGTGATGGAATATATTTTCCCCTCAACAAGTGTTGAGCCCGTCTCTTCTCCCACCAAACCCCAGAGCCTGACACCTGGGAACAAGAATGTGGCTGCCGCACTCCCGCCTTTATCCTCCAGACCCATTCAGCTAATCAACGACAGGTTAGATAGAGAGGTATGAAAGCAAGGGAAAGAGAGGAGGATGGATAATTAAAAGAGATGTAATCTACAAAGAAAGAGCATCCTAGTTAGGATGCAGCAGCAGCAGATTGTCTCTTGCTGCAACAGGTTGTAGTTCTATAGATGTGACTTAATGGTGATTAATGGTGATATAGAGAAAATCAGAAAGTAAAGTTACAAAGTGATTTAAACAAACCTCCTGGTAGAAGAAACGCATAGCTGTAAGGTTATTAACTCATAGAAAAACAGAAAATCTCTGACCTGTTATTATTTTGTGCTTGTTTTCCTCTGGTGTGTTGCATAATTTTGTGCATATACAGTAAAATGTCTGCAAAGTTACAGACAGAGGATGTAATGCATGTAAACATACATATGACGTATTTCCTGCATTAGCACTGACCGTTCACACTGGATGTACTGTATATTGTAAGGTGCGAACTAAAAAGTCAGCACTTTAATGAAGAATATTTCTCTGATCTACACACAGACACAGCTGTCCTTGTAAAATCCATCGGCCCACACAGAACAGAACATATTATACATATCTCATACAACCCAATAACCCCTGCCACTTCTGAGGGGTCAGATCGCCAAAATCAAACACAAAAAACCCAAAGCAATTTCTTACTTTCACATCAAGCAGATGCTATTTAGATTCCTGCTGCCGCATCAATACAATAGAGGTTATTGTAATTTAACATATGATGCTCAAAATGGTAGAAAAATGACAATGAACAGTTTTTATTGGAGCTTCTTTCAGCAAAGAGAACAGATGAATAACGTTGGGCTTTGAATGTAATGCCACATGTCACTTTTGTACTTAAAAAAAATGGTCAAAAAAATGTGTTGTAAAGAGAAGGATTTTCATCTTTTTTTTGTAATACAAAGCAGATTTGAATGTTACATAAATGCTGGAAAAAAAAGCAAAAGGCTCAATCCTCAGAGAAAGACAGAGAGTTTGTATTGAGAGACTGTGTCTTTAAATGAGATGTCAGGATCTCAGATGATTTGAAACGTCATAAATCTACAATATTTAGACAATCTCACAGTTTTAAACTGAGCTCACAGGAAGTAAAGATGGATCCAAGCTGTTGCCTAGCAACATGGTCCCTTTGTAGAGAGTAAATACCAGTATGTTCAAGTAGAAACAAAAAATGCGAACCTGAAAATTAGCATATTTTGGGACCATCAATTAAATGATGGGCCCCAAACTGTGCTAAACCTAAGAGTCACAGTGTGCACCTATCTGTTTTCGGTCAAATGAGGACAACAGCTCTTTGTGGTGATCTCATATGAGCCGACCACTGCTCCCCTGTTTAACTGTAAACCTTGACATGACCTCGGCCTCTCTCTCTGACACACGAATGCACACAAACAATTCTCCAACCTCCACTTCCTTCTTCCTCCCATGGTCCTCTGCTGCCGACTAAGGTTTCAGCCCTGCCTCTCATTTAGTGCCTGTCTCTGTCTCTGTCTCACACACTAAGGGCCAGATTTCAGGGACATTTCTAACTCTGCCATATGAGATGAGGGCAGCCACATGACTCATGATTCATGAGGAAGCTCATAGAGCTGTCACACTGGAGGCAGGTGTCTCTCTCTCTCTCTCCTTCGCACACACACGCACACACACACACACACACACACACACACACACACACACACAGAGGAAAAAGGGGAGTCTGATCTCATCCACAAACCCTGCAAGATGGTGGTCGGATGGCTGGCAGAAGAGTCCTGTTGCCAGTCATAGGACTTGAGCTTTACACACTCACACACACACACACACACACACACTAAATAGTGAGTTGAAACTGGATCAAGCTGGCGAAGCCACAGTATCATATTAAAAGTTATGACTCGTCCTGCTGATAGGTGCCTCCTCTGTTGCCACCATTTACCCTCTGGCTCCAATCAGCACCAGTAGTGCTTCATCCTACCACTGCAGCTCTCACTGCTGCACAAACATGAACAACAATAAATCAAAAAAAAAAAATACTGTGATTTGACCCGCATTATATGTATGTTTTAACACCAGAACAGCCAGACAAATCAAGCTGATAGTGTGAGCTGCAACGGCTTACAAAGCTGAACAAACAAAAGATGTTGCAGCTTGAATACACCGAAGATAACTGAAAAGGAACTAGTCATAAACGAATCATCCATCCATTTTCTACCGCTTATCCTCACATAAACGAATCAGTGACACAAAATAATACATATACAAGTTAAGTATATACATATACATACATATACATATATTGCAGTGAAGGCAAAAGAGGACTCGTGTCTCTGTGCTTAGTTAAAAGGATTATGTGGTTGAGGAGATTATTTATAAGCTGTTGGTCTTGATGAGCTGGAGGTGGGGTTACATAAACGTACGAGGCTGTTGGTAATAATAGACGGAGCAGTAAAGATCCTGCAGCACTCAGATCAGAGACAAGTGACCCTCAAAGACCTAAATGACATGTCTTGTTTAGAAACTATTAGTTTCATAAACTTTATGTGATTTCTTTATTATAATTATTCTGTTTAATGCCCTTTTGTATGATTTTCAGCTCTTTAAATGTGTCTGTTTGAAGTCAAACTCAACCTAATGTAAATAAACCCAAATAATCCTAACTAACCTAAATAAATCAAACTCAACCTAATGTAAATAAACCCAAATAAACCTAACCTAAATAAATCAAACTCAACCTAATGTAAATAAACCCAAATAAACCTAACTAACCTAAATAAATCAAACTCAACCTAATGTAAATAAACCCAAATAAACCTAACTAACCTAAATAAATCAAACTCAACCTAATGTAAATAAACCCAAATAAACCTAACTAACCTAAATAAATCAAACTCAACCTAATGTAAATAAACCCAAATAAACCTAACTAACCTAAATAAATCAAACTCAACCTAATGTAAATAAACCCAAATAAACCTAACTAACCTAAATAAATCAAACTTAACCTAATGTAAATAAACCCAAATAAACCTAACCTAAATAAATCAAACTCAACCTAATGTAAATAAGTCCAAATAAACCTAACTAACCTAAATAAATCAAACTTAACCTAATGTAAATAAACCCAAATAAACCTAACTAACCTAAATAAATCAAACTTAACCTAATGTAAATAATGACTGAAAGGCGTTAACTGCAAGACTACAAGCATTTCTATTGTCTCTGCATGGCTCTCAACATGGCGTTAGTTCGCAACCGATAGTGCTAACAGTGCAGACTATGACCACTGACAGAGCTCAGCTGCAGTTGTTTTGTTTTATACATTAATAATGTTGAATACAAGCAGAAAGTACAGTGTTAAATAAGCAGTAAAATGATCAAATAAGATGTAGCCTTGACTACTAAGAGTCTGATTTTATGCATGTTAAGTATCGGTATGTGTGGCAACTTTCTGACATGAGTACACGTACGAGGGAGAATATTTCCACAGAATTGCTGCATCTCTCCAAACAATCAAACTGATGTGGAACGAGTGAGTGTGGAGGATTCAGTGTCTCATATTCTCGTGCAGAAATGAACTGTGACAAGCCGTGAATTCCTCCAGCTCGCTGCAACACCAGAATTCCTCGTATGCAGGCCGTGGCGTTCACTTTTTATGGAGACGCCAACGGAGGATTTGTGTCAGGAATCTGTGTCACGCAGGACACAATCCGACGAATGTAGCACAGTTTTAACACTGCTACTAAGGTTTCTGGGCTGAACGTCCGGCCCGTCTCCACGCTCGTCTACATTCTGTTACCTTCAGTTTGCACCAACTGCTGTTAAGTCAATGTTAAGCTGCTACCATGTCACACAACAGCAAGTCTGAAAATGGCAGTCATCTGTGGCCTTAATGCATTTTTTTTGCATGTATTTCTTAATCTTAAAATTATATGTGAGATTGCTTGATATGATTCATGTACAAGTCACTGCCCTCATCATGATTATGAGTTAAATATTTTACTGCTTATCTAACACCTCTGAATGTTGGAACAATATGTGACTTGACAAAATATAAAATCTATTATGTTCCTTATCTAGTCTGCTTGGTAAACAAAAAAGCAAAGTATAAAACAAAACCATGTATCTTTTTTTGTTATTAATATTGTTTATCTTATATATAAAATATATATGGCTAACTTGCAATAGATTGGAGTTTCTAATAATTGTAATTTATATCTATCAATATATTTAATTACATACTATACCAAAACTAATCATTGAGCTTTTCTGGCTTAAATGTGTTATTGTGGATGTATTTGTTTTTATCAAGTTGCCCCCATATTGAGCAATAAATTTCCACTGGGTAGGTTTGTTTCTCTCATCTTCTTCTCTTCTTCGCTTGAATCTAATACTGGTGTGTTCCCATTGGCCAGGTATGTATTAGTACTATAATATGTACAAGGATATGTTTTAATTAATACTAACCTAATCATAGTAGTAATGCTGTCCAAAAGCCTTCCAAAAATGAACGAAGTAGTTGAGAATATTAGGGAAGCTTGATAAGATGCTGACGACTGTAACTGAGCGACAATTCATGCATGTTTTTGTTCAATTTGAGAGCTGTAAATTTGCAAGAGCATCATTTGTTTTTCAGAAATCACGAGAACCAATATCAGCTGAAGAATATGATTCAATTATTGTTAAAATTTTTCTAGTTCACAAGAATCTCTTGATGTTTATGAAGCTGATAGAAAAGGACATTTACTTTAGATTTCTGTCAAATTTTGCTCAGATTGGTGCTGGATAGAAACACAGCTCTCTAACCCGCTGATCAGCAAGATAACAGTGAAAGCTGGTAGAAGAGCTCGTCGGGTCTGAGCTTGAAGATTCTCAAGATTCCCTGCAGCATAGCAGCCGTGCTCCGCAGCTTGTTAAAAGGGGATGCCGGGCATGGCTGTGCCTGTGTATATTTTCATTTAGTCTGAATGCTTGGCACACTGGGGCGGTAAATGGAGAGGCAAGGTGGGCATAGACGGCATAGTTACTTTGCACTTGTATGTGATGAAAGAAAACATTCATTAACAGATCTAATTTACATTGCTCAGAGAGGCAGCCGGGGGGGCATGTGGCTGTGCAGAGGGTCTGCGATTAACACCAACACACCGACATGCACACGGTAGGTTGAAACAGTAAATTGGTAAGATTCAGTACTCTCACTTTCTGTTACTGACCTCATGAGTGTGCAGAAGGTTAACTGTGAGCCCATAATAGTACGGATAGTTCAGCAACATTATGGAATTAACAGCAGTGACCTTTGACCTGTTCATTCACAATTTATATCCAGACAAATACTGCAATACATCACAGTAAAATAGGAGCAGTATTGTTTGTTGTTAACTTTTTTTTTCATTTGTAGATTTACAAAGTAAAATACTGGCAGCATCTTTCCTTTTAATTTTGTCTCTGTGCACTAAATATCATCCTTTGTCACAGACTTGCTGTTGATCCTTTTTTGCCCACGGTACAACTTGCATGTCCCCCTTATTTTCTTTGTGTGTTTATACACTTGTGCGTGGTATGTGTGTCTGTTTGTCCGTCAGGCACCTCTTCTTCCAAGTATGGTCACTATGAAGCAGAGCTGTCGCTTAGGGGCCTTTGGTGGAAATTAATGAGCGGCAGCCAAGGGCAAAAAAGAGGAGACAGCTGGGCCTGTCAGCACCCAGAACAGGAGCAGCAAGTGACCAGGGGCCCGACGAGGAGGAGAGGGGGCCGAGTGAGAGGAGAGAGGCTCACCAGAAACTCCTTCAGCCCAGACTCCAGCCTGCCATGGAAAGATCCTGCAGGCAGAGCAGGGCCTCACCTCCAAACTGACACTGACACCACCCTACCGGAGACCCAGACCACAGACATCGCCAAAATTATTTTACATTTTTCCTTTTACTCAGGATTTTAAAGGACTTATTTTATGAATCCATCTATTTAATTAATTTATTTATTATTCAGGTTTTAACTCAGCTCAAGTGTTTCCAAAAGGTGGCTCTAAGGTCTTGGTGCCATGCCATGCTGAAGTGTGTGTGTGTGTGTGTGTGTGTGTTTTCATATGAGGATGGGGGGGTTGTGTTTTATTTTTCCATTGTTGTTTTTAGCCTGTGAGGCACTTTGAACTGCTAAATGTACGAAACATGCCATATAAATAAAGTTTGATTTGATTTTGATATTGATTTGAAAATCAATGCAAAATGAAAGTCCTTCATAGTAGCTTCCAGTAAAATTACAAAAGCATGATTGGCAAATTTTAATACATGTTAATACAAGAAAGCAGTATTTTATTGATGGGTGTGGAGCTACTTTATATACTGTTTAAGGGAAGTTTCTCTTTGGTAGAACCACTAACAACTCATTTTTTGGAGTCACAAGCAAAACAGGCTGGAAAATCACATAATAGTTTATAACGTGTTTATGCAAAGTCTTCTGTGACTAAACTAGGTTCAAATACATGTAGTGCAGCATATTTACCTTTGAATTGTGTGGAGTGGAAGTACATAAATGCAAATAAACAAATCACAAAAAGAACTGTCATAAATGCATTTAGCTGGATTACAGACTGTCTCTGTTGTCAACATATTTTTATTCTCTTAACTTCTTTAATAGCTCTTCTCATCTTTTAGGCATTAGCAATGATGTTTACCATTTTGTTTGAATAGATTGCTTTATATCTTGACCTCTGTTTGACTGTGTTTGTCACCCATACTGAAGCTTCTACATGAGATTAATTATCTTAACAAAATTGAACATAGCTTTTTAAATACACATTTTCGTCCATTAGTAGTTGGTAGATAAAGCCAGGCTGCATCCTATACCTGAATTGGCCCTTTATGCATAGTAGACTCATGCAATCATCTAAAACTCACTTCTTTTCATGTGACTGTCTCCATAGCCTTGTGTCAGAGAGCTCTCTTTTTCATGAGCTGGTAATGGTTTCTATGAAGGCAGTCACCCAGAAAAGCTGTTTTCCTCCTTATGGCACAGTAAGTGTTTTTAAAGTTTTGTTGAATATGAACTGCACAGAGTTGTAAAGACATAAAGAGAAGACTGAGGGGCGAATGTGAATGCTAAGGGAAAAAGGAGGAACAAAGGAAAAGGGGAAGGGAGGAATTAAGGAGAAAAAGAGACACACTTCAGTCGTGATCTGCTCAGGTATGTCTGTCAGTTTCTCTTGCTAATGGCTTTGCATAGAGGACGTGATGAAATAAGCAACACACTGGACAGTTTAGAGTGGTTATAAGAGCAAGGACAGCCATGAGCTACCTGGGTCACAAGTCCTCAAAGAATTTTGAAGAATTTAGTCTTAAGATTGATGGCAAGTTTTCACTTTTATCCTCCAACATATTTTTACTAATATTTTCCCTTTTTATTTTATTTTATTTTTTTCTTTGTGGTGGTTGGGTCCTAGTGCTTTTTAGTGTAGGTCTCAATATAAACCCGTGAAATGCTGAAATGCAGTCATTTTTCACACTTTCCAAATATATCTTTGGAGTTGAAATTGAACTTAAGTTAGGTTTGATTGTCATACTGATCATTTATATTATGTATTACTTCTCAGTGTTGCTATGTATAAACAGACAGACAGATAGATCATAAAATGTCTATCCATCTATCTATCTATAAATACACCCTTATTTACAACAAACATAATTTGATGATTCAATATAACCAAAGATGTTGTCATCCTCTATAACAGCTCTTTGTATCTCTCTTGTTGTGGAGTACATGGAGGCCCTCTTCCACCTCTGTAAGGTTGTTTTGCCATCCCATATGGCGCAGACTAAACTTACAGTAAATATGGCAAATCTTTACTGTAACACTACTGTACACTACAATACACTAAATCTGTGCTGCAGTAAAGTGACAAGTCCTTGTCCCACGTCAAGCTTCATGTAGGAAGCGCAGAGCAGATTGTTTAGTGCTGAATTACTGTCCATTACATACACCTGTTCTCCTGAAGAAATGTTTGAAAAATTGAATTTACAGTGGATTTCATCAGAAATCTTCCTGTACACGACCTCTTCTTCCTCTTCCTCTTCATCTCCACATCCTCACCCCTCTTCCACGAGGCCGACCTTCCATTTCACAGTATTTGTCACAGTATTTTAGAAATGGTACACACTATGTGCTGCTTAGTTCATATATGTTTGTAAAGTGGGGGTTCATGGGATTCAGCTCTGAGTGACTGTGGAGAAGTGGCTTATTATTGGTTCAACTATAATGCTTCACACAGCCCTTCTCCTCAGTGAAAGCTGATGTTCATCTGAGAGAAAGTGTTCAATTTAGGAGACATTTTCAGGAAAAAATATTAAAAAAAGTATAATATTTGCTTGACAGATTTTGACAAATAGATCAACATTTTGTAATTAATGACTCAAGCAATGAAATAAGGACTGTTAGTTTTATAGGGAATGACTATTTAGCATTAACAAGTATAGTTCAATTTGACTGACATGACATAAACAAAGGATAATATTATTAAACACCAGAGAGGTGCATGAAAGCAACTGATGCATGTCCAAATCATTTGAAATTCGTCGGAAGGATTGAGAAACTGCTACTACGATGAGCACAAATGTTGTGGAGGTTGAACTAACTGTTGTGCAAATATAAAGAGTGATGTGAGAAATGCACCAAAAATGATTTACAATAGTAAATAATCAGATCATCCTTAAAAGTGCAATAAACAACGGTTAAACAGAAAATAGCTAACAGCTAACAGAAAATCATGTGATTCTTCACGCACACAACTTGATGACGTATATTCTAATGTAGGATGTGAAGAACTGCTGCATGGATTATACTGTTGTTGGAGCACCTTATTTCTGATTTTCTGTAAACCCATTAGTGGAAGGAAACAGTGCTAGGACACATTGAATGCATAACAAATGTAACTCCTCTGGTTTCTATATGCAAAAGGAATTATTGCTCTATCTTATGTGGCTGAAATAATAAGTAAGCTTTAAAGACACATATTCACGTGCTCATCACAAGTGTGTTTATTTATTTATTTATTCCTATTCAATAAAGTCTGTACAAAAGAAGGAGATTGTATGAGTGTTTCCCATCAGTTATCTTGGCTCTTGTAAGGTGCCATGGTCTAATTTGTCCCGCTACAATTTCATAATGAAGTGAAAGTACTTTTACTGCCTCTATCTTCCCTCTAAAACAAACAAGAATTGAATCTCACTCAACTGGCCCTCCTGGCTCCCTTATAGTCAAGATGGTGAATAGGATAACAAAGACATGGGTCTGTACTTCTTGTGTCATGCATAACTAGGAGAATGTAGCATACCAGGTAAGGAATGAATCTGCACAGTTCATATGGATGTCAGTGTTTGAGTCGACAAAGGCCAGTACCGGCAAGAGTCGTTATATTAGGTGAGGCTTTCTATCAGCCTTGTTGATTGACAGAAAGGCCCTTTGCTACGAAAGCAGTTGAACACTTGTGGCCCCGAATGGTTGGCTAAGAGGAGTCAGCAATCAATGACAGAACAAACCAAGAGAGTTCCTAACTATTTAAAGGGTAATAAGTACAAAAAGGAGACACAACAAGTGTATTGATGATGAGCCTGCAGTGAACACAAACTGATGGAAAGAAAAGGGACACAACAGTTAATGTGACATATTAGGGTATTCAATGATTTGAACTGAGTTTGAATGGACGGAGTCCCGTGTGAACCCAGAACAACAGTTCCACTTCTGGTGTTATATTAACCCAAACACAACATTTTCCTTAACAGATCTCAGATCGTGGGCTGTTTCATATAAAGAAAGAAAGATGTTTCTTTTGAAAAGACCAGTGCAGAAATTGTCACTGGACGATTGGGATGCACATGAAAAATGAGGAACAACTTTTTGTAAGCTATCACTGTCGATACAGATTTATCATCTCTTATTAAAGTTCTAAAAAACAAAGTCTGATATATTCACAGATTATAGCTTGAATAGCTTTATATTCCGACTCATTAGGATGTTAAAACTGCATTCCGGGCACTTAGCTTAAATATATGTTCTGCCTGTAGATTTTTATCCTCATGACAAACTCGCACAAAAGCAAATAGTCCCTGACCTTGAAGGTTTTCTATTGGGAGGCCCTCGTCACAGAATTATTCCATCAAAACCACCAGATGGTGAATAAAAGAATAAAATAAATTCGGACACACTTTCAAAACCCTGCCCTTGCTATACCCGGGGTGATAATTAATTTAAATTAATTAAAAAATAAATGCTTATGAATTGTGAAAAGGTGAAATACTGTTACCCTTTGATTTTGGCCAATCTTTTGTGTAGTCCTAAAATTAAAAATAGATAATTTGTAAGGTGCTGTAAATGTTTTTTGTGTCAAAAAATGGTGAATCAGCCATTTTAATTAGTGTAACATTTAATTTTATTTTGATCAATTAAATATGAATACCAGGAGAGTTTATTAAAATGTTTCGTTTGATTAATGTGTTTAATATTTTTGGGATCTTTGTGTTCTGACTTTCTTTGAAATGGAGTGAAATGACATTTTCAGACATGAAATGACAAAAGTGAAAATGGGAAAAGAGAGACAGAGGAGGAGGGGGAGGACTGCAGTGAACTTTGAAACTCTCGGGTCATTTTTTTAAAAGAACTCTGCATGATTTGATCCTGACATCCTTCTGGTTCTCCTTCCTCCTCAGAAAAGTCAACCTTGTCCAAGGAAAAAATAAATAATGCCTCTTTTTTTCACTGGGAATAATTCATGTCCAGTTCTAAAAAACATATAAATGTGCAAATTAATGGTACAAAACACACTGCTCCTTGTGTGCTTTATTTATCTTATAGAGAAACAAGATATACAGTACATACTGTAATATAATGTTCTCATTTTGCTTGTTATTTTCCAATAACTCCTGTGAGTTGGATGTCAGGCGTGTCCAAAGAGCTGACAGACTGGATGAATGGAGCAGTGTAAGGAAGGAACGCACACACACACACACACACACACACACACACAAACAGCTGACAGAGGTTAGCTGTGGCCCATGTGGAGTTAAAGACTTCTTCCACTGTTAAGATTTCAGCTACTTCCTCTCGGCAACACACCTCATACACACAAGCACACAACTTCATTGTTTCTTGATGTGAGTGACAGGTGTGTGTGTGTGTGTGTGTGTGTGCGTGCCCTCCATACTACTGTGCCACAGTTGTGTTTCAGAGCTGTTGGTGAGTCAGTATTGTGACATTCACTTGTCTTGATATGTATAATCTTCTCCATTTCTGCTTGTACTGTATAACTTTGCGAAAAGGACGTTTTGCTCTGTTTATTCATGTTATCACATAGATGTGCAGCCAGTGGTGCTGTGGAAGTCACTGCTTCTTCAAATGCACCACTCACAAAACACAGAGCCACAAACGTCCCCAGCATGTGACCTTGACAGTGCTTCAATTGGAAAAACAGGAACACTGTTAGAACAATGACACTAATGATGCAAATGTTTTCTTTTACTTTTCAGAAAATCAAAATGAGACCTGCAGTTTTCCCATGTTTTGATATTCAGTGTGTCTGTGCTTTTAATGTAACATAGTGGGAATAGTTATATAGGTTGTAATTAAAAAAAACATTTTGTTTAATTTCTATTATATTCTATATATTATATATTATATTCCAGCTTATTATATTAAGTCTAATAATAGCATTTTAATTGGACCTAATGTAATTTTTGTCACACACACACGCACACGCACACACACACACACACACACACACAGAGCAAGCGCTGTCCTTGGTGGGCCATTGGTAGACTAGTGGGAAATGGAGGGTCATGTTCAGGTCTTCCTCATCATGCAGCCAAACAAAACCTGCACACTCCTCCATCATGGGGGGGAAAAGCCAGCGGTGAAGGATGAATGAGCTGGAACAGGATGCACTCTCACAAGCACACACACCTGCTCTGCCTCTCCAACCTGTGTACCTACAGTCAGTGTTTGGAAGAATACTTTCAAAACGTATTCCATTACAGAATACAGAATATATGTTCAAAAATGTAATTTGTGACGTATTCCATTACATTACTTAATCTTAGTAATGTATTCTGAATACTTGGAATACACAAATTACATGACGCACCAGGGCCGAGCCGTCAACCGTCGGGTGTTTGCACGAACGTGTGCAAAATTCAAACACAAGCTAATTGTAGCTAACGTTAGCTAGCATGTCAAATAGGGCTAACGTTAGTCAGTCTTTCAACAGCTCTGGGGCTAACGTTAGTAAACCAGCACGTATGAGAATGTAACTCGCACATCACTAACTAAGCAGGTATCTGACAACTATAAAATAGCAAGGTGACAATAACACAACAGCAGACAACCAGTGTTATCCCTGGCTAATTAAAAAAATACTTACTTTAAGAAGCTTCTTTAGGTTAGAGGTGGAGTCGCTGAAAGGATGTTGGTTGCTGGCAAGCAGAGGTTACACTGCACAGTTATATTTCATTATCCCTTCTCTTTCCTTAATGTGAAATGCTGTTTGAATTTCCATGACGGAAACACATTCCTGCCCCGAGCTCTGTTGTGCCACGTTAGGGGTTTGCTATTGCTAAAGACATAAGTTAAGTGCTAAGACATAAAGTTAAGTGTATTTGCTGGTTTAGACTGTTTGATCCAGATAAAAACAGCTGGAGACGTGTCTAAACATAGCGAGACGGCTTTGGACGGCGGTGCACACTCCAGCAGACGGCGATCAGTTTCTGGCAGATGATCATTTTTTTGGCACGGCTCCATCGTGACTGATCACACAAAGAGTGCTTGCTCATTTTGGTTTATTGTCATTTTGGGGCTTCTGGGAAATACATCAAGCTGCCTTTGTTTAGAGAGTGAATAAACTAGTGAAACAGAGTTAAGTACCGTCATGTATTCCATTAATTTCAACAGTGTAACTGTATTCTGAATACCATCTATTCAAATTGTAACTGTAAGGGAATACAGTTACTGATAATTTGCATTCTGAATACGTAACGCCGGTACATGTATTCTGTTACTCCCCAACACTGCCTACAGTATATAATAAATAATAAATATAATACATAAATATTTAGACAGAGATGTAGATTGTATTAGATTATATATGTCACTTTTGTTCAAAAAGAGCATCTGATTTCAAGCAGTATATTTACAGTTCATCATAGGTTTATTATCATAAACTCAAGGACTCACACCTTTATGGGCCACTTCTTGAATCAAACCAATGCAAGAATAACACATTTCACGTTTTCCAACTGGTGCAGTTTGCTCTGAAAGGCGAACAGTGAACAGATTGTAAACAAAAGTCATGTGGTGGAAATGTCGCCTGACTTTTGGTCAAACAGTTCACTCCTCACATGACTGAACAGTCTCTCGATGGTTGTGATGCACTTTCCCACGCTGGGACAAGTGGTTTAGTGAAGCATAGTTGTTAAATTAGACTTGTTTATCAGCTGGAGAATTAATATCTGGCTGACCAATTCCACCATGCTGTCATGTTATTCTGGTTAATAAATGGAATTTATGAGCCAAACTGAAGTCGTCACTCAACTGGTGATAGTGATATGTTTTCCTAAGAGTGTGTGGATGAAGCATTTAGTTGTTAAATTTGGCTACTGCTGCGGGCTAGTTAGCTAGTTACAGTGGTCACAGAATTATCGTTCAGACATTCATATATACAGTATATATAGACTCTGTTGCCATGTTCTAACCTAATTATGTACCAACGTAAAAATGCA
Source organism: Synanceia verrucosa (assembly GCA_029721515.1). Classification (NCBI taxonomy): domain Eukaryota; kingdom Metazoa; phylum Chordata; class Actinopteri; order Perciformes; family Synanceiidae; genus Synanceia; species Synanceia verrucosa. The sequence continues at coordinate 12,994,742 of CM056570.1, read as the reverse complement.
GTGAGGCAGACAAATTACAGCTGACAGTGATCACAGGCTCACAAAGTTAGATTATTGTTGACTGAAGTTGTTGACTGCTGATAAAATAACTCTCTTAACTTGTACAGAAAGAGGCTCCAGATCAAACTCACGCTGGGACACTGAGAATCCAGAGATATTTAAATTTTCAAATTTCAAAACAATAGTCCAATCCTCTGGTGTTGACGAAAACGAAACAGTACTCTGTCTTTCTTTTGGTAGACATAACACGAGGATCAGCCACAAGCATGTGGTTCTGGACAAATTCCAGCATGTCAACTGTGTGTGTGTGTGTGTGTTTGCACATTTGTTAAGTCCTGGGCACACCGGAGTCAGTTTTCCACTCATGCTCAAGCTGTTAATTGTGTGCTAAAGAGCACTGATGTTTCGGCGTGTGTGTGCAGGATATGCTTGTAATCATGTGTCATCAAGCGTCTTTTATTTCAGGGATTCTTCTAAATGTGTATCCTTTACTGCAGTAGAAGGTCACATTTCAATGCCTTTGTAATATTAAACAACAACAATGAATATGTACCTGTTGGTGCCGACGTCCACCTGATGCATGAAGTCACTTTCTTGCAGATCTTTTTTCTGCTCTACTTTCAATCATTGCGTCTATTTGTGTTGGACCAGCACAGCCTCTGAAGCCTGGGATTCACCTGAGAATACATACACATTATACTATATTTATATGTGCTGTTGACAATGGTGGCCTTTGAGGGAACTGAGAGCCTAAAATGAATGTGTTTTAATTTCTGTGATGCACTTTTATTTCCTCCTCTCTGGTAGAAACTGCACAATAAAAGATTTGATAATAATTTTGAGATAACACACGGGGGGCGGCACGGTGGTGTAGTGGTTAGCACTGTCGCCTCACAGCAAGAAGGTACCGGGTTCGAATCCCGGCGCCTTTCTGTGTGGAGTTTGCATGTTCTCCCCGTGTCTGCGTGGGTTCTCTCCGGGTACTCCGGCTTCCTCCCACCATCCAAAAACATGCATGGGGATGCAGGTTAATCTTCCGCCCTAAGACAGCTGGGATAGGCTCCAGCCCTATGAGGATAAGCGGTAGATAATGGATGGATGGATGGATAGTCTCTCAGTGAGAGAGATTTCAATTTAGTTTTTTTATTTTCAGTTGTACATTATATACAAGTTATGAAACATGCATGCACATGCATACAGGTGTCAGAGTGAGGGGGCTGCCCCAGATCCAGGCACCCTGAGCAGTTGGGGGTTTGGTGCCTTGCTCAAAGGCACCTCGGTAGTGCCCAGCTACCAGCCCACACTCCAGACTTGGTCGGACCTGGACTTGAAACAGCGACCCTCCAATTCCCAGCCCAAGTCACTAACTGAGCTACTGCTGCCCCCAAGCAACTGTGTTTACGAGGACAAAATGTTTGTGTTTGGGAATGATTATGGTTTAGCTCAAAATTACTACTGCAATACTGACTGATTGGGGTCACTGTTAAAGGAACTTTATTGTCAGTAAAAAACAGCAATATTTTGTTGAAATTCATGCAGCTCAAAACGATATCTGTTTATGTTCATATGACAAAGCCCTCCACAGGCCGTAGTAATTATTACACAGAGGAAAAGGGCAGTCGGTGGCAGGATGACAGAGCAACATGATCTTACTTTGACATTTTCCCATCATAAAACATGTTTCTTAATCAACAATGTAACTTTTTAGAGGGTGCCCAGTGCAGTCAAACGATACCGCCCTGCTGATAGTGGCGTCGGATCAGAAAACACTTCTTAGTGTCATTCTGATTTGAAGGAATGGGGCGCTTTTACACATTTGGCTTGACTTCATTTCAAGAATCACACACACACAGACACAACGCAGAAGTATAAACTAGTCCTCACTTTGGTTAAAACTCTACGGCAGCAGCAACAGCTGCTCACTACTGTTCACAGCTCTGATGTTCAGCAGTATGTTGAACAGTTTAGGAGATTCAACCGTCACCAGATATCCACTTATAGTCTCCAACTGGAGGAGAAGCAGCACATCAGTCAACCCTGATGCACAAGTGGAGCAGATAGACGCACCATGTTTGATTGTGGATAAATGTTTGTTTAAAACAGAAAAATGTTAAGTAGGGGTGTGATGACACACTCAGCTCACAGGACGAGACAATACACAATATTGGGTTCACGAGAACGAGAGGAGACGATATTTCATATTACTGTTAAGAAAACTAAAATGACAAAATATATGACTGGACAAACATTCATTTAACTCCATTTCTTTCTTTCTTTTCGTTTTTGTTCCGTGTTGCACTTTGTAGACTCTCCACAAAGGCCGGTGCTCATTAGGAGCAATGATTTCGGTAAAAATGGGCTTGTAGCTCATCATGTGCCTCATCAACATAGCAGAAATGCATCGTCTCCATCTTTAGATCCTGTTGTATTTGAAGTATTGATCCAGGAAGTCGAAATCTGCCAGTATCTTTCTAACTTTAGCGAAGTGCTGCAGTTGTTGCTTTCTGTCTCCTTCATCTTACCAGTTTTTGGCAGACTAGATGTAGCAAAGGCTCACTACTGTCACCCACAGGTCACTAATAGAAGCTTTTCACTTAAACAAGAAATATTGATGCCATTTAATGTTGCATTCTTGTCTTGTTGCTCTGTCTAATAATGAAGTAGATGGCTTTATATTGGAGTCTATTTGAACCCTTGTTAAAGTTACATACAAACATGGGAACAGATTTGCGATGAGGGTGAGAATCAGCATTGACGTGTGAGAGAATTTATTTTAAAACTTATGACTTAACTCAGACTTGGTCTTGCTGTGAATGACCCGGCCCACCTTTTGTTTGTTGGAAGAAATGAACAAGAAAAGCACGGAAACACCCAGTTCTTGCAATGAGGGTTCAAGGTCCACAGTACGCTCAGATCAGTGCTTGAATAGTGCCCATGAGATGAGCTGAGCTGCACTTCAATGGAAGATATTTTAGGTTTTAATAGCTTCTCTGCACCACTTGTGGTGGGGAACAGGTGTGCTGGTTGTTGGGAGGGTCAGCCAAACGGACGGTCAAGTGCCAGAATGACACAAATCATGACAGCAGATTACTAACACAAAGGCAAAATCCATGGTGACAACATAATGTGCAAAAAACCTTTTGATTTTATTTTTCATTTATAATATTGATAGACTGTTCTTTTACAGCCGTTTCTCACACAGAAACGTATCATTCATTAAAAGTTTCCTGATATTTAATTTAACCTTTTGGGCTCGTGTATGCAAATATCTTAGTTAATTAAAATAACAAGAAAAAAGGGATCAAAGTAATGTAATAAACTTAAGTGAGAAATGAGATTTAGGATTATTATCAGGCTAAATCAAAACTGTTTTTAAATAATAATTTCTAGCATTCAGCCATCTTTACTCTTTTGTAAAAGTAAAATATTCTGAGATCAGGGGTAGAAATATAAAGTGGAACAAAATAGAAACAATCAAGTATAGTATAACTATCTCTAGTATAGTACTTGGGTAAATGTAATTAGTTACTTTCCACCAATGCCGGCACTGTAGCTTGGTAATTGTTGGGTAAGTGATCTGTGACCTCTGACCCCTAGTAATAGCATCTAACTGGGTGAAAACTATTTAACCTTTGACCTTTAATTTGCGAGGCCACTGAGGGATTGTGGCACTTCATAGCATTACGTTCCGCTCTTTGGTCAATTTCTTTTGTTTACTCATTTCAATTAGCAGTCAGTGCCAGGTGGTACTTAAAGGTTCATATCTAAAAAAAAAAAACTTCCGTTGATTGTCACTATGATGATGATGATCAATGTTGCTAAGTGCTTACCATTCTAACTAATCACTCTATACTTGGCTGAATAAAAGCAAATTGATCCAAACTCTACATGAGGATTTACCGTATCTTTTGAGAAAACATTAAAAAATAGCATTGCCAGGTCAAGGTTTTTCATATCCATGAGTTGATAATGATGATTCTCTCTACTTGACTTTATATATGGATAGAGGGTGGTTTGTAATTATGAAAAAATATAAGATTGGGAGCATTTATATGAAGAAAACAACATAATAGCTGACAGAGCTGACAGTGTTTACCTGGTGCTACTCCTCGGCACAGGGCCATCGGTTGGGAGGGTGTCATCAGCTGTAGCCACCAGGTATGAGAGCAGTGCAGAGTAGCAGCCATAGCGGGGAATACAAGCCCATCTGTGATAACGAAGCATGGAGAAGTTCTGATTACAACACACAGAGAGGGAGAGCGACGACATCTTTGGTGGAAATTAAGTTTCTCTGTTTGAATATTAAGTAGAAATGAATCAAAATATATGGATAATTGCTATGCTAGGATGCACAGTAAGACACAGAAACATGAATGCAGCAACATCCATATGAAATGATCAAAAATATGAAATGTGTGCCTTGCAAACATTCTTTATATGTGAGTTAATAGCTTTGCATGATTTGGTACTAAAAAGCCATTAAGGCAGAGGAGGAGCTCTGGCCTCTGATTGGCGGGAGGGAGGCGTCTGTCTGGGTGTGAGGCAGGAGGAGGAGGAGGGGGGTCTTCTCAGTGCGCACGGCCGCAGTCCAGTGCGTAAAGAGCGCAGAGCAGCGCGGCGCAGCAGAGACCCTATCCACTGTCCCCTGCGTCCTCCTCCGCCGCCGGGATTACCGTTTCCTCTCCGTCTGAGCAAACCTGCTCTCTAAATGAAGCTTGGGTCTTTCTCCGTGATTTCTTCGTCATGAGCTGCCTGGATGTGATGTACCAAGTGTTTGGTCCTCAGCCGTATTTCTCCTCCTACAGCCCCTATCACCCCCAGGTATGGATCACACATTCCCTCACTTTTAAAGAGCGCACGAGCGCACTGTGGGCATTCATATACAGTTATCATATACAGAAAATGTAGTTTTTTTTAAATCTAACATAGATAACATTCATAAAGGTTCCCTAAAACCAATTAATATCATCTATAGCTCTTTAAAAAAGCAGCACTTTAAACACCATAAAACGAAAGGCAAGGTCTGCATGCGCGCATAGAGGATCCGTGCGTAAAGCTTCACATCCGAAGGCAAAGTAAAACTTTCTTTTGCATCAATTGTGGAATTGGAAAAGTCAAACAGATACAGTTAGAATTACTTTTCAAAAAGAACAATCGTAGATTAGTTTTGTTCAAGTCGAAATTTCATGCATCATATAGTTCCTTTCGTCTATGCCATAACTAGTCCAACTACTAAAAACTTAATCCACTTTAATCTCATTTGCTTCCTAATGTTACCCTGTTAAATGAGTAAACCCCATAATTAAATTACAGTCATCACATTTTGTCTGCTGATTTGTTTTACAGCATAATAGTTACAACATAATAACATATTATAGACCCATTCATTTTTGTGTTGCAGACGTCTTGCATGTGACTGTGCAGCAGGTTATTTAGGCCTTTTTCAGAACTGTTAAAGCTCTCTTTCAGTCTCTTAAAACCTCTTGGTCAACATCTTAGCATATTTCCCATAGAGCCAAAACTCACTTTGTCTGTCAACTAAACAGACTCTGGATCAGCCAGTCTATCCATGCAGCACATTATGATATACTGTATATATTCAGTTTATTAGCAGTATTTAATGATCATTTGTTTTGTAGAGTTTGTCTAATATTTGTCACATAATAATGTTAAACAAAACTTTAAAAAAAAGTTTCATGTCTTACTGCAAATTAAAATAATTACTGGTTTGTTATATTTGAAATATAACTGCAATATCCAATGTGTGTTTATGCTGTAATTTATATAGCTGTAAATTAAAAAAAAGAGCTGGACTGTTAGGTGAAGATATAGTGCTGATTAAAAGCCAACATAACATAATAAATGTATTTTTTTTTCATCTTTTCATTTTTTAACACCCTTAGATTAAAAGCCTATCATTATTTATGCTATTTTGTGTATAAATAGTTGGCAAAGAGTTGAGGGGGATTTATCTTCCCTGTTGTTCTGGAAGAAAATAATTTTCATGACACCCACATTTATAAATATATCTCCAGAAACTGGCCTTGTATACCAAAATGCAAGACCCCCAGGACAGCAGCAGCCGGCTCGGCCCCCCGGCCATCAAAGAGGAGGACAAGGAGCTGCCGCCGGGAGCGGAGTACTTGAGCTCCCGCTGCGTCCTCTTCACTTACTTCCAGGGAGACATCAGCGCCGTGGTGGACGAACACTTCAGCCGAGCGCTCAGCCACACAACTGCTTACCCTGCCTCAAGCAGCCACAAGGCCGTCAGAGGTGTGTGTGTCTTTGAGTGTGTGTCAGTGTTGTCCCTCAGTGTGACTGCCAGCATGGACAAGCCACCAAAAGACCATTTTGACCATCATCGGGACACTAAATTTCACTATGGAGCCCATGAAATGCTTTCATATTTTGGGTTTCTGGTGTGCGTGGGCTGTTAATTTCTATCATTTCTTTTTTTGATACTGTGGACTGAGGTTGTTGAAAGCCAATATCATTTCTCCACTTTGTCTTGAGTTTCTCATAGATTTCTATCAGGTAACATCTATACTGTCGCGCAAAGATGGAGAACTTTTTTCAGCAATGTGTTTCTTTTACTCACTTAAGTCAAAAATTCAGATCTGAGCAACAAAAGCGTCTCTTTTTGCTGCAGAGTTTGTGTTGGGTTTTCACGGTCGTCACAGGTTTGCTCTGAAGCTGCTGATTTCCAATTTTGCAGTCCTATTCAGTATGTTTTAATTTGACCTTAAAATAAATGGCATTCAGAATACGATGGGATACTAAAACACTTCCCTAAAACTAGAGCAATCTCTCTTCAAATGTGAGAAATCTCATCAAAATGTCACTGAAATGAGGTTAAGAGTTTCCCATAGTGCAAAATGATCACTTCCACAACAAGCATGTGATCAATTAAAATGTTTCATTTCCATGTGTTGGGAAGTGACACGGGCTAGATCATGTATATTCTTTCATAAATATCTATGCATATGTGGATATCATAGCAGCCTTTGTTTATTATGCTGGCTCTTACTCTGCTGGCAGTTTGATTCCCCTCTGACTTTATGTTTGAGGGAAATATAAAGTTAAAATAAATAGTGAGATGCTGTGTACATAAAAAAAAAATCAGACAGAAAATATAATAATATGCTGAGAAACCAACATTGTTTTTTTTATGTCACTGTAAGGAAGATATTTTCAGTACACAAGCACAGCAAGCAATGCAACTATAGAAATACATTTACCAGGGTCGAAATAACGTCACACTTTTCATTGCTTAATTCTTGATTCATTTAATTTCTCATCATTTGGAGCGCTGCATGTTTTTAGTTATATGTATATTCCTTTTAATGTCATTGCATCCAGTCTTCTTTTATTATTGATCAGCTACAGATATAACAGGATGCTTAATTTAAATGGTATCCTTATGTTCAAACTAAGCTGTTTGATCAAATGAATGCTAAAATACAGGATAAATGCATTTATAGCCCCCCCCTTTTGATGAATGCAAAACAAATTAGTATTCCTTAGTCAACAGCAGACATTTTTTTATTTCATCTTGAGCTAAATTTCCATTGGTTTACAGGGTTTTCGATCAGTTGAAATGAGGTTGGAGTTTGTAGAACAAAACTTCTTTTTTTTAAGCCAGCTTTTATTAAATGCTCTCTTCACTAGACAATATTGTATTTCTAAAACATGACTGTAAGTTTTGTTGATTGTTTCTAGGGCTGTAACTAATAGTTATTTTCATTATCCTTTGATCTGTAGATTAATTTCTAAATTAATAATTTAATTGTTTTGTCTATAAAACTGTGGGCAATTCTAATCACAACTTTCCTAATCTTCAACTTAATTTTTTTTTCCACTAACAGTTGAAACAATAATCAACATACCATGATATACAAAAGAGAAAAGCAGCTAATGCTCAGATGTTAATGAAACTGTTCTCATTAAAGTCTAAAATTCATTCAGCAGTAATTAGTCCTACAAAATGAGGTGAGAAGAATAAGATATCACCAAAAAAGCTCATTTAAAGAGGAACAAAATTGGGTATTTTGGCCACAAAATAAACTTTGGAAAATAAAACTACCATGTGACCTTCTTGTCACTTCTGAGGTCAAGAATCACAGAAAGCCAGCTTCTAGTTCAACATACCTGTGTGGATTTCTGTCCTCACAGATGGATCATTCCCTATGAGCCAGAGAAGCTTCCCTCCGTCTTTCTGGAACAGCTCCTACCAGCCATCGGTGTCCTCCACACTAGGCAGCGCCCTGTCAGCTCCCCACTCAGATCTCCCCTTCCCTGCAGATCCATACTCCTCCGCCTCCCTGCACAGCCACCTCCATCAGCCCAGCCCCGACTCCTGGCACCCATCGCATCATCACCACCATCACCACCACCACCACCCATACTCACTAGGAGGCGCTATAGGTAGCCAGGGCTCAGCATACCCACGCCCGGGGGTTCATGAGATGTACGGCACAGCGTTCGACCCACGTTACGGCTCTCTGCTGGTGCCATCAGTGAGGCCTCACCACCGCCTGTCGTCCGGCAGCTCAGTACCAGGGCCCAGCGCCTCGCCGTGTGACCTGGGAGGGAAGGGAGAGTCAGGGACGGGTTCAGCCTGGAGCGGCACCTTCACTGGAGCTGGAGCTGAGATCGGACTCAACATGGACACAGGTATGGTCAATAATGAAAGACAGGCATGACAAAGTACGTTACAATTTGTGCAGTACACAATGTCCTCCATCCTTCAGATAAAGAAAAACTAACTGGGGCGTAGAAAAATTGGAAGAAACCTTGATCAGCAGTAGAGGGTTTCCTGCTCCAGGATGGACAGACATGCTGTTGATGTCCTGAGCAGAAAGAACTATAGAAAAATTGTGGAGAAACAGGATGGCATCTGTTGTCATTCAGAGTTAAGATAAAACAACTTTGTTGAGCCCAGACTGTCCTGTCTAATAAAACACCACAGAGTTTGGTCAAATTTATTCTGATAATTTACTCTCATTGTGGTCATTTAGCAACTCAGTATAACACTAATGAGGCTTGTGGTTTTTAAAAGGCATAGAAAAAGATAAGAATTAACAATTATCAGCCAAAACCCAAAAGTTGAACAGTAAGTTACTCTAGGGCAGGGATCATTACCTGCTCACAGAATTCTGTTTTTGTGAGGATACATGCTTCTTTTTTGGTTAAATATTGGAATAACTATACAAGTCATTCTTTGCCTGAAGTACTCTCAGCTCAGCTAACAATGTCTTTTACAAATTACACTTATTTAGTGCAAATTAGTTTCCAAAGAACTAAGCTGCATTCTCAATTATGCTTTGGAGAGAAATGTGTCTTCTCCTGGGTTATGGTTGCAAGAATACAACAACTACTTATTCAATTTCAAGCAACAAAGCTTATTAGGTTCGTTATAGTAAAAAACACATCAAACTCCACACAGGACTCAAGTCCTGGGTTTTTTGACCTGTCCACCATCCACGTCTCTTCACAACACTTTGAAGGAGTTTTGATTAGTTAAAAACAAACAATTTTTTTCCCTTACAACCTAATTCGCAATGCAGTTATAAGAGAAAGTAAGGATTCAGGGCTAGTTTGTTTCACTCACCAGGGAAGTAAATGTAAGCAAGATAAATTTAACTGTTATATATCACAAGCTGGAACTTTGACTAGATGTGAAAACCAAAAAGTTGTTTGATGAATGCACAGAAAGACTTGTTGCTGATTCTGGCAGTTTTATGAAGACGAGATGACCACACACTAAGCCCTAATGATTTTACAGCACTACCAGCATCCACATTCAACCACATTGTTGGGATAATGACCATGGTTGAAGCATTAAAATGACTGGAGCTTGATGTGCAGTCATTTCATCTTCATCAGATGTGAAACTCACCATTGAGCAGCAGCTTTTTAAAAGCTTTGTAAATCTGTCGCTGCTGATAACGGTCACATTTAAATGCATGTTCACATTATCCTTGTTGAAGTGTTTAAATGAAAGCAGCATTAAAGACATTTAGTGTGAGAAACAACAGGACGGCATGAAAAACTGTTTGAAATGAAGATTTTTTTCCCCTCTCTGCCTCGGATCAACTAACCACAGGAGGTTTGAACCAACAAACTGACTGTCAATCAGCACCTTAACACCAGCTGTCAACTTCCTTTTCTGCTGCTTTCATCCCCTCTCTGCCTCGGGCAATTCCTCCTGCTTTTATCAACAAGACTTTTGCGCTCCTTTTTCTAATCTTCCTGTTCTTGCTTTTCCTTTCTTCCCCTGCCTTTTCTTTTCCTCCTTTCTTTCCTCTTCTCTCAGGTCTGCAGGCACAGGATAAGAGCAAGGATTTGTATTGGTTTTAGAGACTGCTGAGACTCCCCTCCCCACTTCACTCCTACTTCAGCTTTAGCCTCCTTCCTTCACTCCTGCTGTTTCTCTGCTGTTATGGGATGACTGACATACAAAGTGAAAATCAGTCGGACGGCGGTTTTTGTGCTGTAACTGCTTCTGGTCTACTTGCAGCTCGGTGTTACGGAGGACTGTGCAGCAACAGTGCAGCCCTGCTGAGCTGAATGCCCACAGTGTGGATATAAAACGAGCGCTGAAACAAAAGTGGACTAGCAGAGGAGGAAGAGAATCTGATCTTGACAGATGTGGACAAAGACAAGACTCTTTATGCTTCTGTAACAGGCAGGGACAACATTCCTAAACTGGGAAAAAGTCTGGGGACAGACGGACAGAGACATGTGTTGTCAAACACCAAAGACAAGCGCTTGAAGGACTTGGCAAGACTTGCCACACTGGGACAACTGGGCAACAGACACTGGGAGTGTTGTGGCTGGAAGAAAGGCTGTGGTGGTGTTGAGGAGGCCGCCCAGCAAGAATCTGGCAGCCTGCGAAGGCAGGAGGAGTCCAATCACTTTGGTTTACATGCAGTATTGGTTAAAGTCAGCTGAAAGAAATGGCACTGTAAAAGTTAAATTAAACAGTTTGACATAACAAAATTGAAGTAATGATTTCACATTTCAAGTAACAGCTGCAAATAATGTCAGCTTTGTCCCAATTCTATACTGTGTGTATGAACTCTAAGGAGGTTTTGAGCATATTGAAATTCAGTATGCATATGAAGTGTGCAGCAGATGTGTGTGCTATTATCCAGACAGGATAACAAAGGGGCTGATGGTTCCAAAAAACTAAAACACACAACTCCAGGAAGATGGCAGAATATAATTATTACGTCCCTTTTTTTTGTTTCCATACAACAAAATTGCGTTGTGAATTATGTTTTGAGGGGTAATTGTAGATTATCACAAATACACTTCTAATGACAGACAGATGTCTGCATAGGAAGGAGGTCAAGGCGATGAATAAAAGAGCACACGGCTTTAAACAAGGAGGCCGCTGATCGAGTACACAGTGAAATAAACACTGATTTATTTATTTTTTCTGTAGCTGAAATAACTTAAAATTAGTCATTTAATGAGTCATTTTGTTTGCATGTTTAAATCTATTAAATATTTTTTCCTCTAAACGCAATTGAGAACACATTTTAGTTGTATGGGAACATAATTTTGCAGGTTGATTGGAGCATGTACTGCTCCATTCTTGTTAGTGCAGCTGAGTAAAGTAATTTCTGGTATGGTAAGTTCACAGTGTGCTAATTTCTGTTGAACATCCAGACACTGTTCATGTTCATATGGAATTGGGACACACTTGTCTAATCTTGACAACAATGTTGGATAAGTTGGTTGTAATTTTTTTTTTTTAAAGGACTGACAAATTTGAGACTCAGGGCTTAAAGCCTCTCAGATGTGAGGATTCGCTGCTTTTCTCTGTTCTAGCACTCACTTTTAGGTGGTGCACTGCTCTGGGAATTTATGATGGACATTTTTTTTTATTTCTTTAATTCTTCATACACTAAGTGAGTCAAAAATTGATAAATTATATATTGATTACTGGATAATAATAATTTAAATGTTATTCAGTATACGTGCTTACTGCAAAATAGTGACACCTCCTTTTCTGGTCATATTTCTGAGTTATTACACAAAAATAGCTGATGGAACAGATTGCCAAGAGATGATAAACACTGTCGGTGAAATAGAGATAACCTCAGGGGTTAAGAACTTTCTATGTAGTTGGAATTTTTTTTTTTTTTTATAAATGCAGATTTGAAAAACAGCAGCTGAAGAACAACTATTTCCTGAGTCCATGTTGGGTGTCCCCAATTTCTGTTCCATGTAAAAAGGTTTGTTGGGCTGTATTGGTAAAATAGAGACTTTAACCCACTGCTAACTAATGCTAACAGGAGCAACCACCATTGCACCGCTATGCTTACTTATAGATTTAATGGCCAAATGTTGTTTTTTTTGGAGAGTTTTTAGGAAACTTCACAATAACAAAAGAAATGTAAACATCACACCAGTGGTTGCTGAGAGATAAAGAGGGGAGGGGTTCCTCTGATGAATGAGGAGAACGGTGGCTATTTGAAGCCACTTGACTCTCTCTCTCCCTGCTCCCATGCAGCTGTCAACGACAACTGCTCTTCAACTCAGTGAACACACGCACACACACGCCTGTCTTTATCAGTTAGTGTGGACCATGATCTCTGAGCTCTTTGTGAGGGCCACCACCTCCACTGGAGGGGCTCAAAAACAAAATGGAGATAAAACAGTCCCTGTTCCTTGGCAGATTTGGGGGTTGTTGTTGGTTTTTGTTTTTTTTTAGTATTTTTTCCAATATCTATTGATCTATTGTTATAGTTTATCCAAAACTACAACACTGGCCACAAGCTATATTCATATCTGAATCTTTATCTTTGACTGGTTTAACAAAACAACCTCTGGTGTTTCTTTTTTAAATGAGCCTGTAAGAGATGGACAGAGAGACAAAAAAACAAGCAGTCATAAATTGACTGTTTACTGTTTTCTCTGTTCTTTTGGCAGTGCAATGGAGTCATAATATATGGATCTTCCACTGTAATAAAGAGAATGTGTGATCATCAGTTCATCATACTGGAAAACACTAAAACTAAAGAGTGCACTGTGTTCTGTGTCATACAGTGCAAATACTCTGCTGACCTTTGCAGAAAATGGAAGATTTTTCAACCATGTCAATGCAGAGAAGTGAAAGGTTCAAGGTGAGCCTTGAGCTGGTTTGAAACACTTCTCACTAAAGACCTTTGCACCACTTTCATTGGAACTCCTGAACAGGTGGGTACTGCCCATTATTTTGAAAAGCCAATAGTCGGAAAAATTCAAATGAAAGCCTATTTTTCTTAAAACCCACTATCCTGAAACCAAACGCCGCAAAAATACACTAAAGTAATGACAATAGTAACTAGTGATTTATATGCTAATAAGAAAGTGACAAGTTGGGATGAGAAAGTGTTGGTAAATTCCAGCTAATTTCTCAGGCAAACTGTAATATCAACAGTAATATATTTGTGTGCCATGTTTAGTTGTTGTATTAAGGGTACGTCCCAAAGTGGTAACAAAGCCAAAATGTCATGCTCCGAAACTTATGATGATCAGACATTAGGACAGAATGAGATCAGTTCATTTTTTTGTGAAAAAATCACAGTAAAGGCTTTCCACATTTTGGTCCACAAACACACTGGAGCTGTGTACTGGTATAACTGGTGTGATATATGTGAAGGGAGCAGAGGACACATACATATACATACAACTGTCAAAAGTCATTTATGTATATTTCTATATTCTCTAATTCAGCCATCACTTCTATTAAAAAATAACTATTAATTGTCTTGCTATCATACAGTATATTGTTGATGTACAGCGCTTGAATAAATAGCTACATTCCACCATATTGCCATGTGCACATTGGTGACATTTGCTCCAATATGATTGCATAAAGTAATGAAAATGGATTTCAAAAAAAAATTGCCCAAAATTTCTTGAAATGGTTTTCCTTGATGTAAACACAGTTTGAGTTAGATGGTAACAAATATCTAAGATCCTGATGTTCAAGAGTCAGATTCATATTCTTCATAACAGGAATATGAATCTGAGTCTATTGATGGATGCCTGACAGATTTTGACCCTTTGCATGAGTGAACATGAAAGGTCACCAATGCTTTTATTGCTTTGTGAAACTCAAATTTCTCCTCAACTCGAGCACATTTGACAGACTGATGACTCTATGGCTCTTGAGTGATTGGTCATCTTCCTGCCTGTTGTTTTTCACCGTGATGGACTGCATTTTTATCAGCCCTAAATAAATATTTTTTGACAGATTCAATCTGTGAATGAAGTCTTTTTGTGTTGCGATATTCACAAACATTAACCATGTTTCTGTTCAATAATTGTTTTATGCATTTTCAAGTCTTGCCTAAGAAACACTGTAAGGGAACTTTGTTGAAAAAGAGTTGTGGCTGGCATTGATCTTGAATAGTTAAGGTTAGGCATTAACTCTTTGAGTGCCATTGACGTATTTCAACGTAATTTAAAATCCAACGCTTGAGTGTCATTGACGTAATAATACGTCAAAGTGTTTTTTTGGCAGCAGGTCACTGATCCCCCAACATTACTGCCTCCTGCAGCCTGTGAGTAATGTTGGGGCTTCTGGGAGATTTTCTCTGTAGTCGGAGCATAAAGAGACAGTATATGCCACAGAGATCAAAGCAGGAAGTGGAGACGATTGAGATTATAGAGCAAAACAAATGGATTCTGGACAAAAATTAGAGTCGGAGTGGCCTCTACTCTACCTCTGATAAAACAAGAACGGAACAAGGTAAAAACAAAGTTTTTTTTTTTCATGATGAAATAGAGAGTCTCTTCTTTCATTTGAGCTACTCTGTGTTTTCAGAGACATGGTACAAAAAATCTGTGGGTCAAAATGGACAAAAATGCTGACACAAGGCACTTTCTGTTTTATAAAACGGCTGGCAGTCAGTGAGTTAATCTTGAATAGTTAATGTTAGCCATTGACATTGAATAGTTAAGGTTAGACACTGACCTTGAATAGTTAATGTTAGCCATTGACCTTGAATAGCTAAGGTTAGCCATTGCCATTGAATAGTTAAGGTTAGGTACTGACCTTGAATAGTTAAGGTTAGCCATTTACCTTGGATAGTTGAGGTTAGGCATTGACCTTGAATAGTTAAGGTTAGCCATTGACATTGAATAGTTAAGGCTGGGCACTAACCTTGAATAGTTAGTTAGCCATTGACCTTGAATAGTTAAAGTTAGCCATCGACCTTGAATAGTTAAGGTTAGCCATTTACCTTCGATAGTTGAGGTTAGGCATTGACCTTGAATAGTTAAGGTTAGCCATTGACATTGAATAGTTAAGGCTGGGCACTAACCTTGAATAGTTAGTTAGCCATTGACCTTGAATAGTTAAAGTTAGCCATCGACCTTGAATAGTTAAGGTTAGCCATTTACCTTCGATAGTTGAGGTTAGGCATTGACCTTGAATAGTTAAGGTTAGCCATTGACATTGAATAGTTAAGGTTGGGCACTAACCTTGAATAGTTAGTTAGCCATTGACCTTGAATAGTTAAAGTTAGCCATTGACATTGAATAGTTAAGGTTGGGCACTGACCTTGAATAGTTAAAGTTAGCCATCGACCTTGAATAGTTAAGGTCAGGCACTGACCTTCAATGCTTAAGGTCAGGCACTGACCTTCAATGCTTAAGGTCTGGCATATACTGACCTTGAATAGGTTAGGCAGTCGTACGCTAGCCAGCCAGTGGGACCCACTCACATGCAGGAACACATGGCCAGTCTGAATATGTCGACAAAGCAAAAAGAAGCTTGCTATATGCTTACATAGCAAATAGTTGTTTGCATGTGAATCCTTTGGATATTATATAGAAAACCTTTAACAGCCACCATGTTTAACTCTTTAATTTGAATAGATAGAAGGAAATAGTAAATGGGAAGTGGAGGTTTGAGTCAATTTCAGCCATATGTTCTGTTTCTCAGAAGCTGATGGCCTGTGCTTGAATTTATTTCAGCTGTGGATTAATATTGACTTCTGACATGAGCGACGACGGACACAAGAAGGATGGCTAAGTGTAGTCCATCTCTATAGCTGTAAATACTCACATGTCCTTCTGGATTTATTTTAGGTTAAGGAAAAATTGCCTATGCTGCATTTTGCATTTGCATATGGCTGCATTTACTCTGTCATTGTTTCTACAGAACAGATTCTCCTACTAACTCTGTATTTCTGCAGAGGACTGGATATTTACGACAACAGTGGGGAGGAGGGAGGGACAGAGGGGGAGCGTGAGCAGGACGAGACATGAAAGCATCTGATTGGTTCTTTCCAGGACCGTAGAACTGCAAGACTGCAATTGGCCAACATTTTGTCTAAGAGCCAGATCATTATGCCAGATTCTAAAATTAGTCACGGGAGAAATTCATGGTTACAGTCTTCAATCATATCTTTGCTATAACAAGCTGAGGTATCAGGGCTTTTGAGCTACATCAGTTCTGACACCAAGAAAACATTCATAGGAATCATGCTCATTAACAGCAGACTTAATCTGCATTATACTGGTTGTGATTCATGGATTTTAACGTTTAATACATTATCAGTTGAGTTCATGTAACATGAATGTGGTCCCTCTTAGTGACAGACCCACAAAGAGTGGTCACCGATCCTGCAGCTCCTATGTTTTATGCTCCTTTTAGCTCATTGTTTTGGTTTTACACCACATTTACTATGACTCTGTCTTTGGCTCTCATCAGCTGTGTTTCCAACAGTAGCAGGTAGCATCAGCAACAACTCTTCCTCCAGACCTAAAGCCGATAGATCCATGCAACAAGTTTGGGCTTGTCCAGTGGTTGCTTCTAAAAAGTGAAAGTGGATCCAAAAAAATCTAATTAAAACATTCTTCTGCAAGTGATTGATCATCACTGGTTGAAAATAAATATTTTTTGGACAATGAACTTTATGGGTCTGTCCTTTTGCAGGTTATATGCATAAAAATGACAAGAGAAGTAATATAAAACAGTATTACGAGTGCCAACATGTGTGGGGGAAAGACATTTAGACATCAAGGTTTAATTGAAAGTCTAAAGCACACTGACATTTATTTATCCCACTAAAATCTCTAAATGATAATAGCGCATTTTGAGCTTGCTTCCACTTAACTTTCTTTCTCTGACAAAATCTTTGTTTCATTAAAGAAAATGAAGGACAGAAGCCTTTCACTGTGAAACATATTGTAAGTGCTGTAGAAGTCATTCTAACAGCGCACTTGAAAATATGTTGTCACTTATGTGACAGTGAAGTCTGGACGTGCCTGACATTCATTTTTACCTTAACATGACAACATAACATGTTCGCCACTCTTCAAGGTAAAAGAAAATCATTTACTTCTGCTTTTCAGTCCAGGCCTGTACCTCTACCCCACTTGCTTTCCATTCCTCCATCCTTCTGCCTATGATCTCTGTCGTTAGAGCAGATCACAGCTAAGTGAAGCTATCAGGTTTCTCCTCCCCTGGTGAATGTTTACAGAAGAGATGGAGCAGAACAGTCCTTTAACAATGCAGAGTGAATCCTGCAACATTCTCCACATTTCTAACTCAGGTTTTGCTACAGTTCTTGTGGTGAAGAAGATAGACATGAGGGAAAGAGGGAGTGAATGATGGACACTTTGCTGCAAACAGCAATGTTGGTTGTGAGAAGGCTGATTTATCAGTCATTAAGTAATAACTCAATAACTTAAAGCAGCTCTAGGGATAGCAATAGTTGATTGTTTTGGCAAATGGGTAGAATTGTAAACAAGTTGTTAACACAAAATGGCACATTGTCACCTATGAAAATGACTAGTTCAGCAGCCTTTCAGAGTGAACGAGCGTACGTCATTGTTCGGAGCTCAAAGCCCTTTGAGGTGGGTCGATTGCTTGGTTTGCCGATTGCAGTGTTGTCGAAAACCCCTCAACACTTATTAAACTTCAGTCAATAAGGCTGTAAAGGCCTGCTGCGAGACTCCATCCTCTGCACTGTTCCACTTGTTTCGTCACATTCATCATATTGTGTGTCTAAATTTCACCATCTACGACACTGTGCACCCTTTGTTTGTTTCCCAGCAATACAACCACAAAGAATGAAGCAGAACAGATGCATGGCTCTCGAGAGATGTTGCTTTAGTTAGAAATGGCAAACTGCCATTCATATAATGCTGCAAAAATAGGCTTGGGGTGGATAGATGGACTTTTTAACTTATTCCCAATTAGCTCAAGTGTCACATGGCATGAGGTTTATCATTTGATATGGCAGTCATTTTAGTGACTGCCATATCAAATGGTGATTTTATTGGTTTCAAGACAGATTAATCTTTTGGTGATAATACTACAGATAAAGATAGATAGATAGATTTACATTCTGTAACTACTTATGATTATTTTCATTGCTTATTTTATTATTTCATTAGTGTTGTTTATTGTTTGTTTCTTACTATAAGTTCTTTATGCTACTGCAGCAAATTAATAAAAAAAGAAGCTTTTCTATTCTGACTTACCTGAGGAAAAATTCTAGCGCAAATAGAAAAATAGTGCACAGGTACGCACAAGATAAAGATGAAGATTCATACGTTCTTCTCTCCGCCACTAATGTGATGGAGTCCAGCTTTGTCCCAAACACAGAGCCTGCTTTCCTCACCAGCTGATAGATCCTCACTGTAGATTCTGACAGACCTCAGCCTCCTCAGGAATTAGAGTCTGCTCTGAACCTTTTTGAACAGGATGTCAGTGCTGGATGACCAGTCCAGTCTGTCATCCAGCTGCAGTCCCAGCTATCTGCACATCCTGACTAACTCCACACCGGATCCCTCAATGGAGATCATCACCATCTCCTTGGTCTTGGTGGTGTTCAACTGCAGATGGTTTGCCCTGCACCAAACCACAAAGTTCTCCACCAAGCTCCTGTACTCCCCCTCCTGTCCATCTCTGATACACCCCATGATTGCAGTGTCAAGTATTTCTGCTCGTGGCATGACTCAGAGTTTATTTGAAGCCTGACGTGTACCGAGTGAACAGGACAGGAGAGAAAACAGTCCCCTGTGGTGCATCAGTGCTGTGGATCACAGTCTGTGAGGAGCAGTCCTTCAGGTAGACTGTGATCCAGATTCCACCTTCATATCTGCCAGCTTGTCTCTCAGTAGAAGGAGCTGGATCGTATTGAAGGTGCTCACAGTGCCACTCCCTTTGTCCAGATGGGAGTAAGGCCTGTGTAGCAGATACAGGATGGCGTCATTCACCCCTGTAGTGAGTCGAGTGAATGGCAAATCTGGGGCCTGAGGTGATGGAGCAGGAACTGTTCCAGAGTCTTCATGATGTGTGAAGTAAGGGAAATTGGTCTGAGGCAGAATGTTTTCCACAGTAGTTCAGGTAGTTCATGGTGCAGTGTGTGACCCTCTCTATGTCCTCCCTGTGTGGTTCCTGCAGCACAGTCCACTCAGTACACTCACAGCAGTCCCAGAGAGCCTCCACTGCCTCAGGAAACCATTTCCTGAAGGAGTGTGTGGTTGTGGGTTCCCTGAGTACCCATGGTCTAATTTCCCCAATGGAGACAGGTCAATGGCACTGTAAACCTCCTTCACATTGGCATAAAGAAGATCTATTGCCCTGTTTTTCCTGGTGGGGCAGTGGGAGAGTGGAGTCCAAGTTGACATGATTGAAATAATCAGATACTGCAAAGGGTGTCATGTCTGTAGCACTGCAACGATGGAGTTGACGATGATGCTTTGGCCCACGGAGGAATGTCTACACAAACAACAAAAACAATGGCATCTGAGAAAGGCATGTAGTACGGTCTGATTCCACTTTTCCACCAAAAGGAACCTGGCGCTAGTTCAGTGCTGGTGCTAGTGCTGGATCTCAGTTGGTTCAACTTGCGTTCCTCCTGAGCACCGGTTGTTTTTCCACTGGTAAGGAGCCCAGTCAGAGCCACGTCATTACGCCACTGCAAAACGTCAGCACGTCACTGCGTTTTTGTTTCCACTCGGCAAAGCTTGTGCGGTGCGAAATCAAAATAAGGCTTTGCAAAAAGTCCAGAGCCGACAAAACTAACTGCATGGCGTTATATTTGTACCACATTCCTGAGTGAACAAAGACAGATTTTGAGCGAGCAAATGCACGAGCAGGAGAAACACTGAGACTCAGTGGGGTTTATGGCACATGCAAAAATAAATTTACTGAGCACAGAATATATTTACTGTATGTGCTTAAATCTGCATTTGTTCGCTCAAAATCTGTCTTTGTCAAGTCAAGTTTATTTGTATAGCCCAATATCACAAATTATGAATTTACCCCATTGGGCTTTACAATCTGTACAGGATATGACACCCTCTGTCCTTTACAAATGACCCTCGCATCGACTAAGGAAAAACTCCCCCCAAAAAACTTTTAACAGGGAAAAAGAAACGGAAGAGACCTCAGGAAGAGCAACAGAGGAGGGATCCCTCTTCCAGGATGGACAGACGTGCAATAGATGCCATGTGTACAGAATAACAACAATGAAAACACATTAACACTACATACAAAATTGTATTGAAATGTCCAGATCAATATAACAACAGCTAATATACATTGTGTATATATAGAATTATATGCGAGTGTCCACCACGCCACTGGTTTGTTCACTCAGTAAAGTGGCACAAATACAACGCCAATAACTATAACTGCCTACCGTCGTAATCGCTTCGAGCGGTGGCTCCATTTGAGAACAGATTGTATAGAAGCTGCGAGTGAGAGGTTGCTTATTGCCTGGGTATATCAACGATCACGGTACTGGTGGGACATTATTGTTCTGGATTTCAGTGAGCAACAGTTTGTGTAAAACATCCGTTTGTCTCGGGAATGCTTCCAATACGTTTGATTTGCGATCGAACGAGGTAGTATTTACTCAGGTCTTGTTGGTCTCAATAACCCCGCCCCAAGCCTCCGACGTAATCGGTGCTTAGCTCTGGACCAGCACAGACTTGGTGCTTGCCTAGCCCCAGATTTAAGCACCAGGGTCCGGTGCTTAGGTTGTGGAAACACAAACAACTGGTGCTAAATCAGACTCTAGCTCTGAACCAGCCCTGGAACCACCCCAGTGGAAAAGGGGTATGAGACTCACTGCAAGCAGCTCAAAGTCCCTACAGCACACAGTCACTTTAACTCTTTGAGCGCCACTGACGTAATATGACATCATTCAAAATCCAACGCTTGAGGACCACTGAGTGTTTTTTCTGCAGCGGGCCTCTGATTGTGGTCTCCAGCAGCCTGTGAGTAATTTAGGGGCATCTGGGAGATGTAGTTGGGATATAAAGAGATGGTATACGCCACAGAGATCAAAGCAGGAAGTGGAGACGATCAAGATTAGAGAAAAAAACAAACTAGGTGAAAGTTGCCTCTACTCTCCTCCAGACAAAACAAGAACGGAACAAGGTAAAAATAAATGTTTTTTTTTTCATGGTGAAATAGAGTCTCTTCTTTTATTTGAGCTATTCAGCGTTTTCAGAGACATAGTACAAAACATTCTGTGCATCATGAAAGATGACTCAAAATGGCCAAAAACACTGGTACAAAAAAAGGGCTGGCACTCAATGAGTTAACAACAACATGCCCAGAGTTGCACCATCTGTTGTTAATGAACAGAGTCCTCAGCTTTTATGTTTTCTGCTCTTCTTGGTGTCCCTGTCCACTCGTACAGTGGTGAATCCAGGTAAATCCAAATTTGCATCAGAAGTCTCCGTAAAGCACATCAGGCTACACTCCTTGTAGATTTTCTGGTTCCTCACCAGGGCGACCAGCCGTGTGTTTACATCCCCATGACAACAGATGGAATAGACGGCTTGTACCTCCACCACTTTGCTGGAAAACAGCATATCCAAAGGAAAAAATCTGCCCAGTGTGTGCAGCAAGACAGTTAGAAAAAGTGAAAAAATGGAGACTATCCAAAGAAAAAATGATTAAAAACTATTAAAACTATTAAATTACGAAGCTATGAGAAAGGCTGCCACTCGCACCGTACAGCTCCGCCAGCTCACACTGAGCTCATTATCAAACATTTTTCACTACATTCTCACACACTATGTGACACACAAGGATAATCCCCAGTAGCAGCTACAGTGTGTTCCTGCACAGTGAGTTCACATTAAAGCCAACTGGACGAGAACCTTTGTTAAAATCTGATATTGCAGAAACATTTTCCCGACTCCTTGGTGCAAGTGGCTTACCGGCTTTCTCATAATCTACACATTGTTTCAGTATTTTCCAAAATCAAAATACAGTCAGAGGAAAATTCCTCTAAAAATTGCACCCATCAGCAGCTTTAATCCAAAGCCTTCAAAATGTCAGCCTGAAAACCTCCAGTGCATCAGTCCAACACCAGCATTCATATGTTTTGATTACGTGCATGTTGGACTGCCATTATGGAGACAAACTAGCCAAATATCAGTAACATTCAGTTTGATGACTAAACAAACACCCTGCATCAACAAACACAGTGATGTGCTGCTTTAAAAAACATTTTAAAATAGTTGATCAGCTTGTCAGGAGCCCACAATGAACCAACCAAATGTGTTCTCTGTTTAAGTGGAGCCGCCGGAGTCGAGTGGAAACGCAGCTGTGGTTCTTGTTATCCAGGCTCTGACTGCCAGAACTGTCAGCTGTGGGGTAAAACAAACCCGAGTCCTGAACACATGCTGACTGACATTTATTTAGGTTTGTTTACCTCACAAATGCTTGATTTCCATTGATTTCAACAGGAGGAGAAGTGGAAATTGTAACAGTGTGGACAAACTCACAAATGCCAAAATAGCTCGTTGTGGACAAAAAGCAGAATGCAACACATTGGTGTCATTTCACATAAGACTGAAATAAAGTCTTGTGGCTATAGGAATGTATGACTACCCTGATAAAAGGCAGGAGCACTGTGGTGTGTGGATTGTTATAAATCAGCACATCTCTGGCAACGCATTTCGAGCAGTTTTTCCAAGTGGAGTTTAACAACAGATTAACAACTAATGCGTTAGTTTTGACAGCCCTAAAAAAACATGAACTCTCTAGTAAACCATGTCATGCACGCCTTCCCCCTTCCACCTCTACAGGTCAAAAGTTACAGTGGCAGCGCCGCTATCACCAATGGTGCTGACACATCGATGGGCAACGGAGATGGTATTCAGGTGGTGACTGCCAGGTGAAGAAAATAATGTTGTAGTTTGAAGAAGACTAAACCCCAAAATATCAAACGACAATTTCTGAGCTCTGCTGCCTGCATACTGAAGTTCCCTGGTGTACTGTATTACCACCCAAGCCTACTCTGAATCCCAAACTGGAGGCCATATAGCCACTAGCCTTTAACTAAATTTTTCATGTTTTGTTTCTTCGGAAGTTACACTTTTCTTTCTTTTTAAACAGTACTGTATTTCTGGGTCTATTCATTCAAGGTTTTTATCCCTAATCTGTTATTCTGTTCTGTTTCGTTCAAACGAAAAACACAGTAACGAGAAAAGCAGACCTCTGCCAAGGTGGCGACTTTTTTATTTAAAGTTACCCCTACCGCCAAGGAGGTTACGTTTTCACTGGGGCTTGTTTATTTGTATGTTGGTTTGTCCTTTTGCAAAATATAAAAGCAAACTTTCTTACTCGATAACAAAGAGTTCAGTGTTTCCCCCGAGAATGAAACATGGCAGCTGTCTCTCAGTGGTAGTGAAAGCTTGGCCTTGCCTGAGCCTCTGCCAACATTACACTGGCAAGTCTTATCTGGGACAATAGTTGGGTCCCATCAATTGCGTTAACTTTATTTTTAAGGAGACAGACGTCATCTATGCTGCGCCGCCTGACTGCTGTGTTATTTTCTGAGCAGAG
This sequence comes from Synanceia verrucosa, assembly GCA_029721515.1. NCBI lineage: Eukaryota > Metazoa > Chordata > Actinopteri > Perciformes > Synanceiidae > Synanceia > Synanceia verrucosa. The sequence goes on along the minus strand of CM056570.1, from coordinate 12,970,912 downwards.
AGGATATAACAGATAGACTCGCTGCTGCTGTGAGAGCAGTTTCCCACAATAGTCGGATTAAGTATCACCTCTTTTAAACATCAACAGTGGCTCACACAATAAAACCACGCACACACTTGAACAGAAAGCTCTCCATGTCTCAACCTGGACCTCCGGACTACTGGGAGGTAACACTAAACAAACACAGACTTACCTGGACAGGTAACCTGAGAGGAGACCCACACCTTGAACCCCCTTCCTCCATAACCCCCCTCCCCCACCACCGCACCACTTCCTGCCTCAGTCTCACAAGCATTAGCAAGCACCACCAAGGGCCTCAGGGTGTGTGTGTGTGTGTGTGTGTGTGTGTGTGTGTGTGTGTGTGTGTGTGTGTGTGTGTGTGATGGAGCTGAGGACCAAACGGGTCGAGAAAATGAGGAGAGGGGTAAGAGGTGGGGATGAAGAGTGATTGGTGAGGTGTGAAGACGAGCAAATCTGGTTGGACAGGTGATCTATGGCCACAAGAAGAAAAAAGGAAAGAAAAGTTTGGTAAAAGAAGGACTTAAAAAGGATTTGGGCTGTCTTTTGTCTGGAGTAGTTTTGACTTGGACAAGGGGCAGCAGTAACCTCAAGGTTGGAGATCAGAGGATCATTGGTTTAAAACCCTGCAAATCCCACAACCTGCTAGGAAAGTTTAAGTTAGGAGTTACAAACCTATAATCTTTAAAGAAATTGCAGGTGAGGGAACATTAGATTTTCAAGGTCCACAGGTTTTAGCACATCTGACTGGAGTTTCACGCAGTGCTTCTAGGAATAAGGAATGCCAGGACAAAGATTTATTTTTGCCATTAATGGCTGTCCCAGTCATCATTTCTTAGCTTTAGCTTACATTTAACAATCACACTTATCAACTGTCTTGGGAAAGGATATCACTGACAAAGCTACAAAGTTCACAGTAATATGGGGTTGTCTTCACTTGCAGTAATCTGGTCTCTTACGATATGCTGAGCAATTTTAAAAACATTTTGAAATGTAAGAGCAGGAAAGGCACAGATGAAAATAATAAACTGAATGATGACTGAGTTTCAGGGTTCTGGTTTTGTGCCTGCTGTGCCACAGTCACACTTACTGGGAGACTTCAATAGAACAGAGCCATAATTAATATTAAGTGCTTTTCCTAATATGATAAGCCAAAATGTCAACTTTATACAGTGATCGTATGTAGAAGTTGTGTTTACAGCTTATCTCTGCTTATTATCTAACTCTGCTATTACCTAACTTATTATCATTTTAACTACATCACAAAATAACTATATGTGTGTATATGACAACAGAAGATATATTTAAAAATAATTAGATAAGTCACTTATCAGTCAAAGAGTTATATGCTGATTTCTAAGAGGTGTCTACAATGAAATGTATCACAAAGCTCAAAAAAACTTTTTTTCAGATCCTGAAAAGTTGATATTTTGGAGAAAAGATTTGCACAATCATGTTTAAAAGGGGCAGTGTGTAGATTTTGGTGGCATCTTGTGGTGGGATTGCAGACTGTAACCAATTGAAACTCCTTCCATGAGCAAAGCATGTAGGAAAACAATAACTGCAGAAAAACGGTACCTACATATGCTACAACTCATTTTAAAATGACAAAAACACAATTAGTTTAGTTTCAGGTGATAATAGACAAAAGAAAACATATGTGCTGTGCACCAGATACAGCTGTAAAGTAGAAAATGTTGTCATCCAGAAATGTAGAGAAGGAGTTGCAAAAAGAAGTATAAAGTATTACAAAGTCTCAACCAATCAGAAAACCCCATAATGACAAGACGTCACAGCATCTGAATTCTGTCAAAAAAGACTTGAAACCCTGCAGTTGATGCTTTAATCACTGAACACTTTTTGACATTATGACCATGTAGGTGAACACAGTACACTAACCCAGACCTGAAGCCTGAAGCAGCTCCAGCCTCTGAGTCTGTGCACATGGACTGTGGGAGAACAGGTGGGCATAGTTTCTGTCAAACAGAGAGAGATTGATGGAGTGGGTTAGAGCGCTGGCCGGGGGTATTCTCTTACAGCGATGGCAGAGACAGAGACAGCTGGACTTTGTACACTGGACTCTGTGTGTGCATGTGTGCATATTTGTGCAGCAGCGTATATGTGCTCGCCCATAGCGATATGCGTTGTGTTCTTCCTGAAACAACACAAGACATGAAGCAAAAACACAAGCACAACACAAGCGGAAGGGATTCGGTCGTGATATTCTTAGATCTTTATGCTGCATTTGACATATGTCTGATTGGTATCTGAGCATACAAAAGTGATGTGATGTTGCCCAAGCCTCCATTCTCTGGTCTTTTTAGTTAGGTTGAGGAAAAAATTGCTTGGTTGGGCTTTAAACAATCTGAAGCACCAGGGGAGTTATGTAGCAATGCTTTTCATGAAATATATCTCAGCTTTTGACGCAATAATCCTGGACATTTTGGCTGACGAACTCTCCCACCTTGGACTGCCCACTTCCATCTGCAGACAGATGAAAGACTTTCTGACAAAGTGCCCACAAACTGTCAGACATGGCCTCCATCACACTCAACATTGACTCCCCCACATGGTTGTGTACTGAGTTCTCTCCTGTACTCTCTGTACACATACAACTGCACACCAACCAATCTCTCCAACTCAATCATCAAGTTCACTGATGATACCACTGATGGTCGGGCTCATCTCAGGCAGAGATGAGGTTGAAAAACCGTCAGCTTGGTGTTTTTCGAACAACCTCACACCACACACCACAAAACAAAATAACTCATCCTGGACTTAGCATTGATCTGGTTAACGATGTGCTGAAAGGGTCCACCCCTTGTCGTCACCTTCTTTACCACCACAGTTCAGGAGAAACAACCAGAGCCACCATGGAGTGGAGACATGAGAGCTCTGCAGAGAGTAATCAGCAACACTCAGTAGATCCCTCTCTGCTCTCTCTGGACAAAGCTGCCAGCTCTCTCTACCTCAGTAGGGCTACAAACCGTCAGAGTCAGAGACTCATTTCACCCTAGTCACCACCTGTTCGACCTGTTGCTCTCTGGTCGGCGCGACAGGTCTCCAACAGACTCAGCTTTTTCCCCAGAGCCATCAGCGCTCTGAACACAAAAGAATCAATAACTGTATATAACTGTATATAAGCAACGGTGTAATAACTTGAATAACAATAACTGTGAACATCAATGTGCAACCTCTCCATTCATACAAAATGCATTCATTTTTACTGGTTGTTTTTTTTTTTGTTTGTAAAACACTAAATGGAGCAGCACACTCAATTTTGTTGTATGCACTTTCATGCATTTTAATAAAGGCTTTCATTGATTGATTGATTGAAAAACTGATTGTGATGTGGAATCCTCTCAGGGTTTCTCAGGCCAACAATATAGGTTGCTGTACGGTTAATTGTGCCGTCAACAGACCATCAAAGAAGTATGGTTCATATTTTTTGTTCAGTCAAAGATTATTTTATTTAGGTTAGCACTAATTAGCAGATATTGGTTTCTGTGCTCACCATACCTGGCTTGTTAGCCTGTAGCTCAAAAAGTGAAAAAATGGAGAACTATCCAAAGAAAAAATGATTAAAAACTATTAAATTACGAAGCTATGAGAAAGGCTGCCACTCGCGCCGTACAGCTCCGCCAGCTCATACTGAGCTCATTATCAAACATTTTTCACTACATTCTCACACACTATGTGAAACAGACACAGGATAATCCCCAGTAGCAGCTACAGTGTGTTCCTGCACAGTGAGTTCACATTAAAGCCAACTGGACGAGAACTTTTGTTAAAATCTGATATTGCAGAAACATTTTCCCGACTCCTTGGTGCAAGTGGCTTACAGGCTTTCTCATAATCTATATATTGTTTCAGTATTTTCCCAAACAAAATACAGTCAGAGGAAAATTCTTCTAAAAATTGCACCCATCAGCAACTTTAATCCAAAGCCTTCAAAATGTCAGCCTGAAAACATCCAGTGCATCAGTCCAACACCAGCAATGTACTAAAAGACACTATGGTGTCGGCTGTTCATTTTTTTCCAATAAGTACAAACAAGTCTGTCTTTTGTCTTTTACTTCCCAAATTTAGCAATACAAATAGTATCACAGTTAATGTGAATTGTGGATGCGCTTTGTCAACTAAGCTAGGTCCAGAGTTAGTTGGTAACCTGCTGATGGTAGCATCATTCTTATCTCATTCTTGTTCTATTACACACTTTACGGTTGTACTGTTACTATAACTGTATTGTAATAGTTTGATTTGTCTTATTTTTTTCAGCTTGTTTTTGTTTTTTGGCACTTTCAAAATCCTATTCATGTGTGTTTTTGTATCGTGTTATGGTTCATATTGTTGTCTTTCAGTTTTATGTGATTTGCCTTGTTGCTGAAAGGTGCTATACAACTAAACATGCCCTGCCTACAACCTTGGTGAACCTTTAAACTGATCTGCTCCCTTTAAACAGCAATTTTGTCTCTCGTTTCTCTGACGTGATGTCCAAAACACTGATGAAGGTGGACAAACAGGTTTCTGTAACAAGCGCTGACCTGAAGGGAAAATATTTTCCTTTTCAGTCACGAGGACTACGGGGTGCCTCTCTTATCTGGGAATAATGAGAGTAAGTTTGACACAATGATGCTAACCTGCTTAGCATTATCATTTATTCATTTCTCTTTTCATCCAGCAGAAAAAGCTGTGAAGACAAGAACCAGACGTGGGATGGTGAGGGTCAAAAACGTGGTTTCACTCCATTTTTCATGTCCAAGTGCATCTGTTGTAAAAATCCATGAGGATGAAATACCTGTACTGTGTGTAGTTTTAGAGGCATGTGTTTAATCACACATCCTTCAACACCACAGTGCTTTACAATGGTCCAGTCAAGGGCAAGTCACTAAAGCAATGCTTTAATCAAAGGAAAAATGCATTCAATTTAAGGAACAATGTTTTAAAAACGTGTCACACAACTTACTTTAGTTGGCTCTAATGTGTCCGTCCGCTGGGACCTTCTGTCCAACATGCCTGTAATTGAAAACACACAAAGAGCTGACATTCTAAAGGAGGAATAAATGAGCTTTTTCTTGTCCATAATACAAAGTGACCATGACATATTTCTGGGGTTTGATGGGTTTGTTGGTCAGAGGAAAGTCTCAGAGTGATTACTGTACGCATCCGTCACAGTGCAACTTAAGAAAACACAAGTGAATGAGGATAAATACTGATTAATAAGGATCAACACATGGTTTGGAATAACTTACACACCTCTGAGACCAGAATGTCCCGTGTGAAACCAAAAATCAACTTTCACTTGCTTTTAAATTATATATATACGTATATACGTATATATACGTATATATACGTATATACGTATATATACGTATATACGTATATACATCCTTAAATTATGTACGAATGTTTTTGCAATATTTATTTATATTTCATGAGACCATATACGTATATATATATATATATATATATATATATATATATATATAGTGAATGTTGAGTTTTTGTTTGACTGTAAGTATGTCTTTATGCAACCTGGTCTCATGAAATATTCGCACAAATTAGTACGAAAAATATTGCAAAAACATTCGTACATAACCCACATAATTGTCGGACATTCCTTACATTCTCAGCGGACATTTGTTACGTTTTCAGTGGAGTAGTTTATGAGTTTCCCTAAACCTAACCATCACTGTAAGTGTTGTCGGGCTTATTTCAATGCGTATTGTAATGTTACAGTTTCAGCTGACAGTGAAAGGAATGTCCGGCATTTTTAAGGCTGTCACTTCTGGGTTCTCTTTGGGGCTCACGCATGCGCTGATCGGTCATGTTGCCGATCATTCGTAAGATATGCACGAAAATTTGTGCCTTATTTTCGTATGATATCATACGAATATTTCATGAGACTACGTTGCTTTATGTCTTTTGAACTGCAGCTTAATTACACAAACCAGAAAACCAACCGTTTTTAAAAGAGTAACTTCAACACTTCAACACATCCAGCTGTAATACACTTTACACATGAATAAAAAATAGACTCTTTTGATCAAAGGAAGAGCAGCTGTTCTTCCCATTTTAAGGAGCGAGGGATATCCCTGAATTGAGGTCTGACGGTTTGATATTGATTGAGCAGCGAACCTTGGGCTCCATAGAGCCCACACCTCCTGCTTGCCATCTCCTGTGTGAAGTATTGTTGTGGTCCCACTTTATAGAGCAGACTGGCCTTCAACTTGCAGGAACATAGAACTAAACCAATGCACAGAGTCTCTCAGCGGAACAATGAGATGTGTTATTAACACTGAAAGTAGGAGCATCATGGGGGAAAAAATAATGATTATTTCTCATAACATCCATCTGCTCTTGTTTTGAAAAAGGACAAGGAAATGAAATTATTACTTTCAAATGTTATTTAAACTGAAGAGTCCATTAAAAGTCTGTTGAAGGATGTTACATTCAGAAAAATTGTCCAATCAGTTTTAAAACCCTTTTCAATAAAAGTTACATTTGCAGACTGAATTCAAACAAGGAAGGACTACAGATTGAAGCAAATGGATTCTTTCACAAATACTGTGGATTTAAAGACAATCATTTTATAACATATTTCTTGCTTTTTGAGGTAAAATATAATTTTACTAAAACAGATTAGAGCTACTTCTTGTTCCATTTGTCATCTGAACAGTAAATTCATCACATTCCATGCTCCATGTCACTATTTTCCGAGCTATAGCTACCTGTGTCATTGCTGACTGACATTGCCAAATGTTTTTGGCATCTCACTCAGTGGTCACCATTCAAACTCCATTCAAAAAATTAAGGAAACAAGTAACGCAGTAGTAACGGTATTCAAATATGCTGATAAAATTAGATTAACCATCTTTTTTGAATCTGTCCAAACTTCTCCTGTAATTCGGCAAACAAATAGTCCACCAAAGAGCATTGTTAAAGTATTAATTTGTAACTTGAAATGGATGAAAAGGACATTAGCGAAATTAGCTCTAATAAGCACTGTGTTTATTAGTTATGACTGCATTGTCAGTTTCCTTAAATTTTTGAATGGAGCTCTGCTTCATGACCTGCTTTACTGCCCACTAGAAAACGTCCCGAATTACCGTATAACCATTACAAATGTGCAAAGATACGTATCAGCATGGATTGCAGGGGTTCATGATTGACAGGGGCCCAGAGAGGCTCCTAATTATTTAACAATATATTAGAACAATTATAATATTGACAAAATAATATGACACTCATCATGAACTTAGAGTCACAGATATATTTGCCTCACAGTCAGGGAGTAACCCACTAGAATAAACAGACTACACCATGGTCTCACTGTTTCATCTCGCTCACTTTTTTAGCAGAGTGATTTTCTTCAGAGTGATCCAGTGGGTATGATTAAGTGTGAATTAGTATCTGACATACTGTATCCTCTAAAGCCTTGATTACGTTTTTGTGAAGTATCATTTCCCATCAAGAATTACAATATAAATGTTTTTAACATGTGTTGTTTTTAGTAGCTGAACTTTGAAGACAGCAGAACAAATATAAGGATAAAATAACGATTTGGCTTTCACAATAGCAACATTGAAAACTAGTAGTTGTAGCAGTACACGAGTCCCTTTAACCATCTGACCCATTAAACTGGATCATGCTGTACAGCATGATGGCCATTCATTACTACTGAGCATACACAGTATCACCCCACACTAAACAGTTGATCGTGACAATAACCATCAATAGCTCTATTATCCTTCACATCCTTGATACTATCGACTCAAGCTCATCCGATTCTCATCCATTGCTTTTCTTTTGACACGCAATAACAATAGGGTGTCGCTCATCAATAGCACTCTCGCATGAATCACTACATGGATTGTCATTTGTTTGGATTAGTTGAAGACATACAGAGTTTGTAATGTAAAGTTTTGCTCACTCTTGACAGGGGAGAGGGTTTTATGTGCAAGACAGGAGTTGATACAGGCTGATTTAGCATTTATATACAATGAAACAAAAATGAAATAAATAGGAGGGAAGATAAATACTCATAGCATTCATAATTATGTTAAATTAAAAGAAGCAATCCATTTTAAACCTCTTTATGGAGCATCATCCTGTTTCCAAACCTAAACATCCAGCAGAGCTTGACATCCTTCACATGGTAGTTTAATTATTCTTGTTTTTTCATATTTATCACAATGTTTTCATTCATTGTTAACTTAGTTGACTGACCCTGAAAATTAAAGGAACTGTATGTAGGATTGTGGTCAAAACTGGTACTGCAATCACTTTCAAATTACTGTAGAGCAGTGTCTCCCCTCTCCCTCTCCCCTGACTAGAGGGTGCCAGCTCGGCTGCAGAATCCAACAGGAACAGAAAGTGTTACAGTGAATGAAAAGCAGCCACCTTGGGCATCATCATGGACACTTAGAAGGAGTGAAATGTGCAGGAGGAGAGCTGTGGAGGGACGTGGTAAAGTGAGCGGGTCTCCTGGGTAGTGGACGTGGGTGGGCTATGCGGTGAGGAGTGCTGCTGCCTGTCCGCTTTCAGCCATCTCCATCTTTCAAAGGCATCTCCTATACAAATCCTTGTTTTATTTCCTACTTTGTCACAACGTATTTCGGATTCATAATGAGTTCTTTTAGGTTTCGTAACATTAGACATTATTTATGCGACACGTTCGTAGCTGCAGCTGTGGTAACTAGAGCAGAGCTGGCAACCCAGATGCTGAAACACTACTGACTTGGTGATTGGGAGATAGGTGGAGGGTGGCGCATCAGACCAAAACACAACATGACAACATCAACATCAGTTGAGGGCTGCAACTTAGCTTTTTAAATGAGAATATCCTGGCTGGACTACTGTTGTCAGTGATATAAGTATTTGAAATGAACATGGTTTCTTAATGTCTGGTGACACATCAGGGCCATTTTATGATTAATTTAAATACATTTCTTACATATTGTTCCTTTATGTTTTTAAGTGACAGTGGTGCAATTTTCCACTATTGAACAGTAGTGGCTTGGCCCTAACTCACACACTGAACAGTCTAAAGTAGGTTGTTTTGTAATCACATGTTTGCAGTTGAGGACATTGGTCCCTTTTAGCTGAAGATTAACTTTATATATTGATCTAATTTGATCTAGATCAGGGGTTTTCAAAGTCTGAGAGTGTGGACCTTTCCTCAGTCAAAGCTTAGCAAAAAGGCGTCCCTCACTCCCCACTCAATTCCTGGATGCCAAAGGGCTGATGAAATTGGTATCTGATAGACACTTGACAACTGAACTAAGATATTGCAGATTCACATAACCTCCCTTCAACTCTTTAATCTCTTTAACCAAGTCACACACATTTGGCTATTATATGTGATTACATTCATACTCATGCCATAATGAAAGTTTTAACGTCACACGGGACACTCAAAATACTCAAAATGGACAAACAGTTCAATGAAGTGATGAAGTGAAATAACTGTCATGCTGATAAAGGTCACATGATATCAAAAGAGGTCTGAGCTCATGAGCAGACCTCTAAAATATGTTGCTGAGTAGCTTAAAAGCCTGGGGGGTGAATGTCTTCCTGCTCTCCAAACTGATGCTGTTTCATAACGGCAAATAAGGAAAGAATTAATAGAGGAAAGGAAATGATGTAACATTTAATGCTCCAAAATTTCCCATAGACAAGGTTTTTGACCTGTTGCTCTTTTTGCCGTCCTTGTCTGGCCAATGATTGACTAATGATTGTGATGTCCTATTTATCCCCCCTGACATGCTTAAAGAAGCCCAATAGCATACCAGGAGGTACCTCTTTGACTCTGTCGACTATGAGCTGCTAGTACAAGGGCCTCACCATGGACCTGTACCAAGTAGCTTTCCTCCTGGGAGCCCTGATCTGCACTGGTAAGATATAAATATTGGCATTTTGTGGCATTAACATAATTAGTTATGGTGATACGATTTAACGCCATAAAATACATTTTTAGAAAGGTCAGAGATAATACTTTGCTTCGCTACTAGACTACCTCTTCAGGGTTGATTAAATATGTTCTTTGAATAAAGTCAGCACATATTAAAAGACACATCTGGATTCACATGAGGCAGATCTGCAGATGTGTTCATTCTATAGTTTTGCACAGTTTAGAGACCAAACGATGGGAAGCAGAAACAAAATGTAACACTAAATGCAATCTAAACCTCTCTTTTCAATCTGAATGCAGGGTTGATCTGATTCTCCTAAAATCCAGCTGTTTCAATCACATCTCAGGTCACACAATGTGCCTCATAGTCTAGTGCTGAAACAAGATTTGAACATAGTCACACCAAACATCACGGTCAAATTAAATCTGGACCTTGTGATCAACACTTTGACCAACAATGATGATTTCAGATTAATGTGAATTTGTTTAAATGGTATTTGATGGAATTTGAGAACTCACTAGATATATATAGGCTATAAAACAACAGAGTATTCCATCCACAAGGGCATCATCTATACAGTTACCAGATCACTACTTATTCATTCATTGTGGTTCCTACCAAGCCTCTGGGGAGGATATATCAGTGCACTTTGCTCACAGAGCCTTGATGTTTACATGCAGTAACTGGACTCCCTGACTTGTACTGACTTAATCTGTCCCTCATCTTTTTGTCTTTGACTTTAAATAAATCAGCAAAGTCTAATTCATGATGCTTTATGCATTAGCTGTGAGACAGATTATTTACCTTTAGACTAAGCTGGCTAGCTGTTATTTTTTACAATATAATTTGTATGTTTTTTATCTTTATGTTTTATTTCTATTATTTAATTGATCATTTCCCCTTTATTACTTGATACTTCATCCTTACTAGTTTAATTACTTCAATCTAAAAAATGCATGTCATCCTTGATTTTTAGGTCTGCTTGTCATGTGAAAGATCATGACTTGCAATTTTGTTCTATTGTTGTTTATTTGAAAAATCATGCATAAAATCTGAAACCCAATTAGTGCTCAAACAACATTAACGGGCTGTATATTTGACAGTGATTTAATGTTTTTTTTTCTCTGGTTTCAGTCAGTGGCACTGAGGTGGATGGCTACGCCAGAACTGAAGGAGCATGGATGCTCTCGCTACACAAAAGACAGTATCTGGTGAACACTGTGGCTGAGTGCTCTGCCAAGTGTGATGCTGAAATATCCTTCACATGCAAGCAAGTTCACACTTTTTAGACATCCAGTTTCTACCTTTGCATGACAAGTTAACGTGTAAAATGTTAACTTAATTTAAGGCTCAGCATCCTGATGCGTGCCACGTGATGTCTCTGCAGGTCTTTCATGTATATTGAAAAGGACCAAGAGTGTTGGACTGCAGCAGCAAACTCTAAAACAGAGCCCATCCTGCGTCGAAGCAGCGCAGCATTATATGAAAAAAAAGGCAAGTCATTTTTTTCAGTTTTATCCTGGTTGAGCTACCGTCGTCTCCTCTGAATTTTGATATATCCTGAAAGGTCTACATACTGCTCCAGTTCAGATTCTACATGATATTTCGCCTCTATGACATTGTGGTTAATGTTTAGCTTTATGTTGCATGATCAGTGATGTTTGGACTGTCTGCAAACACAGAGAAGACATGACGCACACTAACCAACTGTGACTCACATTTTTGTCCCTAAAATTTGATTACTGTACTCTTATAAAGTGAGTGTCAATAAGCATTCCACCTGAAGAGCAGGCTGATTTTTTTAAATGATCACACACAATGCTGATAGTGTCCTTTCGGTGTATGGTGTTTCTATGGTGTCTCATCTAGGATTCCTCCTGGAGTGTGTTAACGGAGTAGGAAATGATTACAGAGGAACAAAGTCCAAATCAAAAACAGGAAAGATGTGTCAAAGATGGGCTGCAAAATACCCACACAGACCCAAGTATGTATTCACAGTGTACTGTCATTACTTTGCACATCACATTGCATCCTTTGCTTATATTTTCTATAATGTGTCCACTGCAGCTATACGCCTGAAAAACATCCACGAGCAGACCTGGAGTCCAACTTCTGCAGAAACCCTGACGGAGACAGTGGGGGACCCTGGTGTTACACCACCGACGCCAACACTCGCTGGGAACACTGCAACGTATCCAGCTGCACTGGTAAAATTCATTTAGTCTGTCTTTTCTTTGTTTGTGATATCAATGACACCAAGGCATGAACACAGACAACTGCTAAGACACAATTACACCCTGTTCTCATGAATGCCACCTCATGCACGGTGGGCGCTGTTCACAGCAGACCAGTACAGCACAGAGGTAGTGTCATGCATCTGTTCCCTTTACAGAGGAGTGTATACACTGCAGTGGTGAGGACTACAGAGGGAAAACCTCCACTACAGAAAATGGCTTCACCTGCCAACGCTGGGACTCCCAGAAACCTCACAACCATGGATACATCCCCAGCGCGTAAGACCACAGAACATCACACTGAATGAACCGAACACAAGCAGGAATTGATCCGATCTTAGAGTAAATACAGTTCATAGAAACCAAACGGTTTTCCCTAACAATTTTTTTTTTTTTTTAACAATTTGTTAATGCTTTCTCTAGTCTCCCAGAGAAGTACCTTGAGGAGAACTACTGCAGAAACCCAGATGGAGACCCCAGACCATGGTGCTTTACCACCAGCCCGTCCAAACGGTGGGACTTCTGTTCCATACCCCGCTGCAGTAAGCATAACTTTATTACTTTCTCCATTGTAACACCTAAAGGCATGTCTTAGATGTATTTACAAGCAATATGGCATAAGTGTAATTGTAGCTTTTAAGAGATGAAGATGAATTTGCAAACTCACCCTTTAATCTGCATAAACCATGGCAAAAAAGTGACACAAACATATAATATCAGATACTACCTGAAGGAATGAAAATATTTAATAATAGCAAAAAAGCACACTATAGCTTCTAAAAAAAGTTTACAGCCTTTATCATAACCCTGTTATATCCCCTGTTAAAAGGTTCTTGGGGAGTTTTTAGTTAATCGATGTGAGGGTCATTTTTAAAGGACAGAGGGTGTCATTTATAAAGCCCTCTGAGATGAATTTCTAAGTTGTGATATTGGACTATACAAATAAAACTGACTTAAATTGATATGTAACTAGCTATCACTACTTTTACAGTTTTAATTGTCTTATTGTAATTTGACATTACATAAAACACTGCTGCTATTTAACATGTAACCAGTCCATCTGTCCTCTGCTCAGCATCTGAGGCTCCCACCATCGTCCCAGAGCTGACCTGTGCTACAGGTGAAGGTGGAGCGTACCGGGGCACCATAGCTGTGACGGAAACTGGCAAAAGGTGCCAGAGCTGGTCATCTCAGACGCCTCACAAACACAACCGCTCGCCAGATAATTACCCCTGCAAGTAGGAAAAAGTGCAACAGGAACACATTGCTTTTCATTAAACAGGAGATGCCTTTGTCGCTGTGTGTCATCATTGTTACCCTCTATTGTGTGCCAGAGGCCTGGAAAGCAACTACTGTCGTAACCCCGACAATGAGAGGATGCCCTGGTGTTACACCACCGACTCTGAAACCCGCTGGGAGTACTGCAGGGTGCCGAGCTGCGGGAATGTAACCGGACCAGGTACAAGATCCATGATGTTAACTTCAAAAATAGCTGCACAGTGCAAAAATGTAGGGAGGAACTGTGCAGTGGTATGATAAACTGATTTAATGACCTGCTCAGTCATATCCATTTAGACTTAGAACAAAGAATGGACATAAGTTTAAAAAAAAAAAAAAAAAAAAAAAAAAGGACCAGTGGGGTGAAATTAATATTTGCTTCCCCTTCAGTTCCAGTCAGCTCGAGCCAAAGTGTGAAAAAAAACTTTCGCTAACCAAAGTGAAACTCTATTACTTTTAACTCATTTTAGCTATTAACTATTTCAACTTTATCCATCACTGTTTCAATTGTTTACTCATTACTTTATCTAATTTTAGCTAATTATTACAAATGTTTTTTTTTCCCATACCTTTAAGATAACTTTAGCTAATCCAACTATTTATTCATTACATTGAGCTTTTTTTTTTACCTCAAGGTTTATCAAGCCTATTTCTTTGAGTGAACTATTAAAAAATGATTTTGACCTTTTGGACTCTTGTACCATATTCTTTAAGTATTTCCAAACACTTAAACACGTGTTGTATTGACCCTTTCTGTTATTTTCTCTCAACCTTGGTGTGGGGTTGTTAAGCTGGCAGCCATTTTTCTTCTTCTTCTTCTACCCATAGTGCATTGTGTGACAGTCTATCTAATATATTTGCAGTCTCAGCATGACTGATGAATGTCACAGCTAAATTACGGCTATGGCAAGTCTGACTTAAAGTGAATGAAATGATGCTGGATGCTCTTAAAGACACAGCATTGTACATTTAAGACACAGATTAGCTCTATTATTGTACAACTGGCCTCAGGCCTTGAACTTGAAACAATGAATTATTGAACACCAAATTAGTTGTGTAATAAAAATGCATCAATGAATAAGTCGTATTTCCTGTTGGTGCAGATGTGCCAGTGATCCCCACTGAGGAGGATGACTGTTATGAGGGGAATGGGTCTAGTTACCGTGGCGTAACATCAGAGACCATCAGTGGAAAAAGATGTCAAAGCTGGAGCTCCATGACTCCTCACAGCCACCAAAAAACACCACAGGCCTTTCCCACAGCGTGAGCATCAAATAGCAAGGATACAGCAACAGAGACATCACTGGTTCCTTTCCTGGTTTGATTCTCTGAGTAAAACATAAAACCTTGTGAGACTCTGGTTCCTGCAGTCCTGAAGCTCCAGGTTTCCTCTTTCAACAGAGACCTCAGGAGGAATTTGTGCAGGAACCCTGATGGAGACCGAGCTCCCTGGTGTTACACCACTGACCCCAGTGTCCGCTGGGAGTACTGCAACTTGGAGAAATGCCCCGCCAAACCTTCAGGAGGTACACCTCCAACCCAACCTCCTAATCCTCAGGTCCCCTCCACCGGCCCCCAGGCCCCACCACAGAAAGGTACTTAATTCATCTTCTGTGTGGTCACAAGACCTGTTTTTTTTTCTTTTTTTTTACCACGTTTCTCTCTACTGCTGTGTTACTGCAGACTGTAAGAGTGGAAACGGAGATACATACCGAGGTCCAACATCCATCACGGTCCTGGGTGTGACCTGCCAGGCCTGGAGTGCTCAGAGTCCCCACCAGCACAACAGCTTCACCCCACAAACTCACCCCACCAAGGGCCTGGAGGGCAATGTAAGACAGAACAGGGTTGACACCTGAGGAGTGAATGTTCAATGACATAAATAAATAGACTCATAAATCATTATATTTCTCTCCATGTCACCATCAGCAATGCAGGAACCCAGACGGTGATGTGAACGGGCCATGGTGCTACACCACTGACAGGAACAAGAAATGGGACTACTGTCAGATCCCTGACTGTGGTTTGTGAACACGACTCACATGCAGGACAGTGATAAGTCAAATGTGTCTAGAATGAAATATTTCAAAAGAAATATTGGATGGATTGATACATAAATTTGGTGCAAATGTTCATGGTTTCTCAAAAATGAATCCTACTGACCTTGGTGATCCCCTTGACCTGTTCGAAATCTTCTCAGCATCAGTTGCTCTTTGAGATGGATGCATACTTTAGCACGCTAACACATTAGTAATGGCTAAATATTAGCAGTTTAACATCCTAATTGATCATTCATTGTCATTAAATATAATAAGTTCACATACAATAAAGCAGATATGATGTAAACCTTTTCTACCGAATGTTATTATTGTACTTGAGTGAATGAGAAACTACACACAAAAACAAATCATCATACAACTCAATGCAAAATGAATCAGCAACTATTTTCATAATTGTTTAAAGCAAAAATGCTGTAAATTTTGTGTGAAGTGAGTACTAGCACTCCCTCAGGCTACTCATCAAGGCTGTAAACTTCTTTTTTTAAATGACACCAATTTGAACAAAATGAATGATGACATTTCTCATAATTTGAGGATTAACAACTTTGAACTTTCTTTGCAGCTGGAATGAAATGTGGGACGCCAGTGATCAAACCAAAGCGCTGTTTTGGTCGGATCGTAGGAGGATGTGTGTCTAAAGCTTACTCATGGCCCTGGCAAATCAGCCTGCGAACCAAGTGAGTAGAGCCATACTTAAATATGATTTCAAGAGGAATTGCTGAAATATGACTGCTTGATTTTAAAAAAAAAAAAAAAAAAATGATGCCATTTTAATACTGATGAAAACAATAACTCCCTGAACTGAAATCCAGACATAAAATGCAAATCGATCCAATAGCTTAATTAATGGTAGAAATGCATTACAGCCTTGAAAAGAAAATTCATAGAAAATATTATTGAACATTAAATATGAACTTAAATACATTTCTCCGTGTGTCTCTCTACCAGCACAGGAAGTCATTTTTGTGGAGGAACGCTGATTGACCCTCAGTGGGTCCTGACTGCTGCTCACTGCCTGGAGAGGTCAGAGGAACCATTAAAACATCTACAGTTTAAATCCTGTGATAGCACAAGCACTGGATGACTGGAGTGCATGTTTCTAAATGTGTTGTGTACTGCAGGTCCAAACGGCCTGCATCCTACAAGGTGATCCTGGGTATCTACAGAGAGAGAGCCAACGAGCCGTCAAAACAAGACAAGAACCTGGAAAAACTGATTCTGGGACCCAACGGAGCCGACATCGCTCTGCTCAAACTGGAGAGGTGAGTCTGATCATCCCACCGTTGCAACCAATACTAATACGAGTTCACCTCATCAGACTGTCCTTCCTTTACTCACTATTGCCACTCAGTGGCAGAAAGTACACCTTGAGTATTTCCATTTTCTACTACGCCATTCTTTAACTCCACCACAGTTCAGAGGCAAATATTGTACTTTTTAATTCACTACATTACATTCCAAAATGTGATCAATCAATAAATGTATTAATATAGGATAACATAAGAGGAGGGATGTGTTTCCCTGTATCCAGTAATATAATAAACTGTATTATTCTAAAATGGGCCACACTGCATGATAAATTAATGCTAATACTTGTGCATTTTTATTTGAGTAACAGAGTATTTTTACACTGTGGTATTGCTACTTTTAAAGTAGAGGATCTGAGTATTTCTGGTGTTTTGTGTGTTTTCAGCCCTGCACTGATAAATGACAAAGTCCAGCCAGTTTGTCTGCCAGAGAAGGACTACATTGTTCCCAGTGGAACCGAGTGCTATGTTACCGGATGGGGTGAAACTCAAGGTATTCACAATGTTCAAAACTGGAGCTACGTCACAGTATTTTCCTCCAAAACCAAGGATAAAACCTCCACTGACACTGACTAAAATAAATAAAAGTAGAATAGATAGGCACAACAGATGAAAGAGAAATAGTATGAAAACCAATACTTAAGAAATCTACAGCAAGAAATGCTGATGTTTAGGCAGACCAGAAGACTAGGGCCAAAATCACATTTAATGCTTTTTAACATAAATAAAATGAGACACTGGATAACTGCATGGAGGTGTGTTACAGGTACAGGAGGTGAAGGAATCCTGAAGGAAACTGGTTTCCCTGTGATCGAGAACAAGATCTGTAATCGTCCGTCATACCTGAACGGCAGAGTCAAAGACCACGAGATGTGTGCTGGAAACATCGAGGGAGGAACAGACAGCTGCCAGGTATGAAATGAACTGTCAGCAGTCAAATCGAATCGAGGGTCGTTAAGGTTACATGTTTTCACAAGAAAAGCAATTAATAAATAAAAAAAAAATTAAAATAAAAAATGCTCTGCTGGAGGCATTTTGGAAAGAAGAGGAGTGCAATGCTAAATTATTACTTATTATTAAGTACTCAGAAATCAAACTTTTTTTTAACTTTTGCTTGCTCTCACTTTAATCAGACACTTTTAACAACAAGCTTAGCCCAGTGTACAGTGTTTAACCAATTTATTATTCCACCACCCAGTCCTGCTGCACTAAATTAACAGTACTGCTGATTACCAAAATATTTTTTCCATGTTTCTGTAATGGTTAATCCACCAGTATGTGCAGCTCTTACTTAAGTGAAATCAGGTTAAATTCCTCATTCCTGTTCAAAATGGTGAAGAGTAGTGAACTCAGTGAGAAACAAAGAGTCCAGTTAAAGTGAAGGAAATGATGCTGGTAACAGAGCAGGTGGTTTAATACATTTGTTGCCCTGAGCGATTACACAGCAGCCTATTTAGCTGCTGTTTTCTCCATTAGTAGCTTAGAGATATAGAAAAAACAGACGTTACCCTTAAAGATGAAGCTATTTTTAATGACCTACCTGTGATCTAATTAATACAAAGTATCTTCCCAAAAAATATTCAGTTTTAGAATTAAAAATGACCATTTTGGCAGCAGTTGCACTGAGCACTCTTTGTTTTTCCCCTGCAGGGTGACAGCGGCGGTCCTCTGGTGTGTTATGCACAGAACAGGTACGTCCTGCAGGGGGTGACATCATGGGGCTTGGGATGCGCCAACGCCATGAAACCCGGCGTCTACGCTCGTGTCTCCAAGTTTGTCGACTGGATCGACAGAACCATCAAAGCCAATTAAAAAGAAATGGTCAAAAAGTGTAGAAAAGAAATGTGCTTTATGAAGATACTTTGACGTGGTGCCTTGTTATGATCCAACGTGTCTAAAGTGTGCAGCCTGGTATTATCTGATGTCAGCAGGTGTGTCTTATCCTGCGGTGAAAACTCAATGAGCAGATCATGTTCCTAGTTTTGGGATGTAAAGTTGTGTTTTCTGTAAGAGCTGAAAAATAAAACATGATACAAAGGAAATTGGGAAGTCATGCTTTAAAGTATATGCAAAAAGTCACAAAGACACTCACATGATTGTTGATTCTTTGTTGTTTGTCAGGTCTGATTTGTTGGTTCCAAACAATCTCCTCCTTTTTCTGGGGAAAAAAACAACATTTTTAGAAAACAGAAAATAACTGTCCATAAAATCTGATACAGGTGATCTCATTCATTAAGATTAAGATATTTCCAGAGTATTTCACACTTGTTGGTGAACATTATACATTAATTGACATGTAATTCATTTGCACTTTTACTCTTGCACTTGCTGGATATTGCAGATTGTAACCAACTGAAAATTATCCCATTTTCAAAGTGTGTAGCAGAACTACGGTGGAGGGGGGGGGGCACAAATTTCCAGTTCATCACAGGACACATAGAGACAGACAACCACTCACACCTACAGGCAATTTAAATTAGCCAATTAACCTAATCCCCATGCATGTTTTTGGATGGTGGGAGGAAGCTGGAGTACCTGAAGAGAACCCACACAGACACGGGGAGAACATGCAGACTGGATTTGAACACAAACGTGAGATTCGAACTCAGTACTGTGAGGCGACAGTGCTAACCACTGTACCACCTGTAGAAACACAGGAGGATATAAGAGGGATTGGACTGGTACATGTTTTAGTTGAACTGGGACCAAAAAGAAAAAAGGTGACATGCCTCCATACAGGATGTCTTCATTGAGATATGCTTTTTTCAAAGATTTCAAGCAAAAAAGCATTACATTTTTAAACTCTGCGACAAAGGACTTCCTGCCCTCATAAAGGTACTCACAGTCATCTTTGAATAGAAAAACAAAACACTGTGTTTAATACAAATAGCAAAAGACTACTTCACACCATACTTAGAGAGGAAGATGCCCCTGGGCAATGGCAACTGTGACGCCACAGATATTAATCTTCAAAGGAACTTTAACTCAAACCCGTCATAAAGCTCCTGGATCAAAGGAGGGGATGCATTTTTCAGTGGTGGAGGGAAACCAGAGAACCCTGATTAAATTCACAAGTGCACGCAAACTGAACCTCTGAGATGTTCTACATAAGCAACAGGTTGTTCTTTCACTTCCTGGGTGACAAAAGACCACGAGTGGTTGGAAAGAACACAGGTGAGCAGTGGTGTGTCCAGACTTTTTTTTGACAGGGGTGGCCCAACCCTAACTAAGTCATGCAGGATAGGCCAGCAGGATCAGTCTTTTATGATTAATTTGACTACTAAAATTAATCTTAAATGTTAGTCTAAAGTGAAAAACTTTTAATCACGACACAGCAGAATGGGACAATAAGTGTAATACAAAGCCTTAATCTTTTATTTTTTTATGAAAGGTGCCAAAATAAAGACAATGCAAAAATATAAATCATAAAATAAAGTGCCGACCAAATCAAACTAATAAATAAAAAAAACTGCAAAAGGTTGACTTTACAAATCCTTTAGTTTGTTTCATGCAAACCAGGTCACATCTGACAATCACATAGTCCATCATGGACGTCACCTAGGCCACCCCCTAGACACGCCCCTGCAGGTGAGCTAACACTACAACTAAGCAAGGAACATAGCTAAGTTAGCGATCTAGCTAGTGTTGATGACGTGTATTGTGTGAGGCGATAGATCTGGTGAGGTAACTGAGCCGTTTTACACAAAACTAAACGGTACTATGACAAACCTGTGCCTTTCTTGACTTATAAAATGATCTTTTAATTTGCCAAACATCATATTTGTGATTCATGGAGCAAAGAGACAGAGGTTAAACAGTTGTTGGTTCTTTGTTGGTTGACACGTCGTCGTTGGTCAGCAGGTTGGCCAACTGCTGGTTCCTCAGTGCAGCTTTCTCCTTCCCTCTGAACACACAGAATAACATGATGTACATTAAGTACTTAGTTGAATCTTAATCTAGAAATGATCAGTAGAAAATTAATAGGCAGCTATTTTGATCATTGATAAAATAAAATCAGAATTTTTCCATGGAATATAATACTACAAAATAGTGCCACAAATATTGCCCATTGTTTGCAAACTAGGTGTGTTAATTTGCAAAAAAAAAATAATTTTCCTAACAAATTCATGAAAGACCATGTTGCAAAAATGAGTACACCTCAATGAAAGTCTGAGGAGCAAAGCTACATTTTAGACTACAAGTCTAGTTTAGTCTAATTAACTAGACATCACTGTCTAGACATCACTCCCTCAAATCCTGATGCTGGAACATTTTTCCTGCTTTTAACATCAACTTTGAGGACTAAACAATCATTTGTAGCCTTACGTATTCCTTCAAGAGATTCATTATTTGTTTCCTGCTGCACAGACTAAGCAGTGGTTTCTTACCTTTCTGGGTGCTCAATGTCATCGATGGTGTTGGGCAGCGGCACACCTCTGGTCTCAGGAAGGAGCAGCACCAAACCACCAGCCAGGAAAGCCAGAGACCCTGCAGACATCAGCGTTTGGAAACAGTGTCACCATTTCATAATGGTGTGCTGTTGGATGAAAACACCGGACACTACGGTGGCATCCATGTTGAAAAATACCAATATTATGTAGTGATGTACTGTATGTAGTAAATAGTATGCAATTTAGCACACAACAAAAATGTCCCTCTCATTATGCATCTTAGTTAATGTACATAAACAATAACATATCTGTCTGGATTACATATTTAGTGTCTGTTTTCCCACTCCATAATAATATAAAACCCACCAAAGATGATGAGTGGCAGCTCCAGCCAGATGACAGCCAGTCTGTAGAGCAGGAAGGGAGCTACGATGCCTCCAACGTCACACAGAGTGGAACAAACTGACACACCCAGGTTCCTACAGACAAAAGAACAGTCTAGAAATATGCACTTTTCTAAACACTGTGACAGGCAGCTCGTTTTTCCTTTTTATTACTTAGTTGAACAAACTGAAAGTCACGTTAGAGATGCCATGAGGCAAAGCTCATTACATACAAGAAAACAAAACTTGTGGACAGTTGAACAACTCAAGCTAAGAGCGCATATAGTTTGTATGTTTTACCTGACAAATGTTGGGTAGAGCTCAGTATTAACAAACACGACCATCTCAAAGGTCATGGTGATCCCCAGCCGACCGATGCAGGCCACCACCGTCTTAAACCAGAACAGACCTGAAAGGACAGAGAGGAACGTTCAAAGAAAAGGTTTCAGAGAGCCAGGAAATAATAAAAATAATAATAATAATAATAATAATAATGATACTATAATATAATCTAAAGCCATCTGAACAGCTTGTTGACTTACTGTCAGGAATGAAGGCTGTGATGAAGCAGGAGGCTCCAGCTACGATGTTGGCGGTGGCGAAAGGAATGCGTCTGCCGATACGCTCGATGGTGAAGAGGATGAGGAAGGCAGCAGGGAACTCCACCAGGGCAGAGATGAGGAAGTCGATGTAGACGTTTCCTCCCAGAATGCCCAGCCTCATGATCAAACCCTGGTAGACCACAGCACTGGTGAACCTGGAGGAGACACAGGGACTTTTAATGACTGAACCAGCAGACAACCATCTGTTGTTACTGTTGTAGCAGCACTGCCAAGTGACTTACTAGTGAATGAATTACTTAACATTTCTAAATGATGTTATTTTAGACCACCAGTGTGTTTCACTAAGAATCTAATATTGTTTGATGAGCTTAAAAGTGAACTTGATTTAAAACAGGCAATTAGTGAATAAAATGAGCTGCTGGTGGTGATTTTAATATAACCAATATAACATAAATGATCTCTTCTCACTGTAAAAAACAACAACATGCTCACCAGTTGTAGCTGAGGATGAAAGTGTGTTTTCTCATTTTCGGGGTTCTGATCAGATCCATGAAGGAGGCAGTGCAGGTTTCACTATCATCTGTCAGAGTCTGCAGGATCAAAAAGACATTATGAGTTATGCTGCTAATATAAATGATCTGTTTTTTGTTGTTTAACACGTCGCTATTCTGTGAAGTTTTAATAAATAGGATAAGTGGTAGATAATGGATTGATGGACAGTTTCCTACTGATATTTTTGCTGTATACTGGTAATAACTACCTTCTATTTTACACATTCTTTTCTGCTTTTTTGGTGATATTACATAGCCTGGGCTCGCCCATACTTCCTGTGACGCTGCCCAGAATTTCACGACCAAGTCAGTCTGGCCAAGTTGCCTATCTCTTCGATGTCAGATTCACCCAGGAATGAGGACCAATGAAAATCTAACATTTCCAACGGCTCGATTGAGGCGTGTTTAAGGCTTACATCAATGTTCTTGGACAGGCTCTTCTTGTTCTCTTTGGCCATGGCTTCAGTGATCTCCACAGCTCTGTCATTTTTCTTCTGAGAGAGAAGCCATCTTGGAGATTCTGGGATAAACCTGCAAACAAAAAACATTCATGAAGCATGACAACTAATTTGATCTTCTGTAGTTATAATAAAACAAGTTAATTTAAGATGATTGCACTAATATAAAGTTCATCAATAAAGACATTAATTCTTTTTTGTTTTGCTTTTCAAAAATGCAAAATGTGGTTCGAGACTTCACTTCCTGTGTACAGCACAAAATAAAAGCATGATGAGTGTTTCTCACCAGTAGTAGGACAGGAAGAGGATGTAGGGGGCGGTGATGACGACCTGCAGCCAACGCCAGTCAGTGATGAAGTAAGCGATCAGAGGGAGGATGAGGAGGCCGACGCTGAAGAACATCTGGTAAACGACTCCCACTGTGCGTCTGTACTCCACCCCAACGATCTCTGTGACTGAGAGGGAAGAAGCTCAAGAAAAGCTCCACATGTTGTCTAACGTTCAGTATGTGCTGCTCATTTCTTAAACTTTGTTGGACTGTAAATCCCAGCTGTGTGGTTAAACGTCGCTCTTACTCAGAACGTATCCGGCCACCCAGCCTCCTTTCACTCCGAACCCGTAGAGCGTTCTGAAAACCAGTAAAGCCACGTAGTTTGGAGACACGGCCACCAGGATTCCTGCGACCCCATTCAACAGGCTGGACATCAGGAAGCTAATTTTCCTGCCAAACCTGAGGGTAGAAACACAACAGAAACAGGTGACAGAATTAATTCAGACATTAGAAACTATATAAATATTGTAGCAGCAGTATTTCAGTGGTACTATACTATACATATACATATACTATACATATATGTTTACCTCATTAAAATACAGCCGGTGAACCAAACAACGATTCCAGTCAAATGTGTATAGCATTTATATGTCTGTTGTCACACCTGCTCGCTGACAAGAAACCAGATTAAAACAAACCATAACTTTACCTGTCAGCCAGGTAGCCGATGGTGATGCTCCCAACTAGGAAACCCACGTTGAGAGTGGCCTGGAACATGTCCACCAACCATCCCTCTGAACACACCAGGTCAAACTGGGACACCACACAAACAAACAGGGTCAAACATAACATTTATTTCCTTGAACTTGTAAAACTTGTAACTTAACGTATATACATATACGTATACGTATATATGTACAGGCAAAGAGAAGAAAGAGGGAGGCAGAAAAGGCTGCAACAAAACAGGCTCTGGATAAAGCTAGAGGACAAACCTAGTTTGAGTGCTGACGGAAGGAGGAGGAGGGGGTGGAGCTTAGAGGAGGTGCTACTTTTAAATCTTGTTTGCTCTCCAATATCAACTCCAACTATAGCCTTAATTCACAGACAAGATAGAGCAGCAACTTACTGTACCTCAGTAACGAATGACTGTCTGCCCTCGTAGTCGTACTCCCAGCCATTTTTGCAGGTAGTTGTGGGAGTTTTGCTGAGGTCCAGATCCTGTGAGTGACAGGTGAGTGTTGTGGTGTTCCAGTCCACCTCGTACTGCTCACAGCTGCTCTGCTGCAGCACTCCAGAGGTGTTGACCAGAGGCAACGTCAGCCTGCGACTCTCCACCAGGCTCCAGCCGCACGCCTGCCTCCTCTCCACCACCTCAGAGTCCCGACACCAGTGATCTGGGGTGAAACCCTGGAAGACGATACCGACAAATACACCAGCAAAAGGTAATGACACCAAACACAGCAGGGCAAAGACACGCTTCTGACAGCGTCCAAAAGTCCCAGCCTCCTCCAGCAGGTCATCAAAGGTCGTCATGGCAACTGTGATCCAAGTTGTTTTTGTTGTAGATATCAAAACAAATTAATTTTGAGCTGTTCGACACCATGGATCAGTGTAAAATGCCAGAAGTTTGTATTTTATTTGACAGACTCGACACTCCGCTTCTGTTCGATCTGGAGCTGAAGTCCAAAAAGGCCTGTTGAACAAGAGAGTTACGCAATCACTGAATCAATCTGGACTGAGCAAAACAAATTCTTTTAGTATGCTTTAAGTGTGCAACTTAAGTTACGTAACACTAATTTATGGGTAATAACTGTCACATCGTAAAGACTGTGTTCAAATTTGCATACTGACATATTAACATACTACATAGTACATGTGGCCTACAAACTGAGCAGTTAAGCATGAAAAGACCAGTTTCACCTTGTTCCATAAGCTCTCTTAGCTCTGTTGCATGAAAACCACAATCATATAAACACATATACAGTAGCTTTTGTGGTTTCCGTCTGGATCAGTCCTGTAGTCCTGCTGAGCAGTGGCTGCAGCTGACTCAGTCTTCTTTGGTTCAGTGGGTGGGCTTAATGCTTCTTTGAAGAGAAAGAATGTGATCATGAATGAATGTAGTCTAGCAATAATAAAACTTGACTGGATTGAATAGGACAAGATCTAATATCACGTCATACTTAGTCTAAATGTTAGGGCCCACTGCAATTGAGACATGCTGCATGTTTATACTGTAACATATTCATATCTACGCCTCAGAGCTGTAGTCTATAATTCTGTTCAGAAACACTTTTTGTTTCACTGGTTGAAATGGTCCTTTCATCCTGAGAGCAGTCAATTCATTAGGTGTTCAGAAAAAGGAAGGAAAAGAATCAGACCTCTGTGGCAGCTGCAGGACTGTAAAAACTCTGACCAATCAACTGCCGTTCGGTCCGAATGGAAAGAACCAATCAGATGCCTTTATGTCCCCCCTCAGAGTCAGAGGCAAAAAAGTCTGTGATAAAACTCTGGATAAAGCTAAGAGGACAAACCAGAGTGAACATCAGTGGAGACACTGAGACATCTGAAGGGACTGAAAAGTGATGAAGAAGTTTCTGCTTTCATTCTGTCGGACAGGTAAACATCTGTTTAGCATCGGCAGAAGTTATTATACTTTTGTAGTGTGTATTGGCCAGGTGCTAACATTAGCGTCTCTGTGGGTGTAAGCTGGTCTTCAGTGCCGCTTGTACTGAAGAGGTTATAGGATATAACATTTTGACCATATTGCACAGCCATACTCTCCAGTGTCTGCATTATAAAGGTGACAAAATGATGTTGATATATTGGCTTTGAACGGGACGTTTTACAACTGTGGTGATGTAGCATAACAGCTCTCTTCTCCCTGCTGAATCCTACTGTCAGATGTTCAAGTTTCAGGGGGCGTGGCTTTGGATGGAGCATGACGGGAAGGGGAGGAGCTTAGAGGAGGCTGAGAGGAGGAGCCACTTTCAAATCTTGCTCTCGAACATGACGGACTATAGCTTTAATGTTTATTCCAGGTACTGTATTGGATCTACGTATTTGTACTTTACTTATTCTTGCACTTCTGCTTTGATGCCAAACTGCATTTTATTGTCTCAGCACTATAGAAAATATAGTTGAATCTAATCTTAAATAATTTCTATACAACACGTTTTCAAACGTTTTCAACTTGATCTCATCAATGTTTGCCTCTCTGTCTTCTGCTGACTCTTCCACTAATGCTAATGCTAATGCTAACCCAATGTTTCCAACTGCTTTTTCACATTAAAAGTGAATTCAAGTGAAGAAACACAGGGCGGCTTTTATAGTGAAGGAGTCACTGGAAATGCAATATAAATGTCACTGTGGTCAACGTTGCTCTTTCTGTGGCTGCTGCTGTTAACATGGTTACCACACACGTTGCCATATGAAATC
This sequence comes from Synanceia verrucosa, assembly GCA_029721515.1. Classification (NCBI taxonomy): domain Eukaryota; kingdom Metazoa; phylum Chordata; class Actinopteri; order Perciformes; family Synanceiidae; genus Synanceia; species Synanceia verrucosa. The sequence continues at coordinate 12,944,046 of CM056570.1, read as the reverse complement.
ATGCAATCTTAAAGGCTTACAACCCCAAATAAGAGTAAATATTTAATTTGTGTTTTTCACTTGGAGTTTACAGTAATGTTAAAAGAAAATGTTAATAATTTAATAATGCATTTCTATAATAACTACAAAATAATGCTGGATTTATGCAGCACACTCTGCACACGTATTTCAATCTTCCAACATTACAGAGTAAAGAAACCTTACAGCAGTTTAGTTTAATTTAAAACATCGAGAACATTTATAAAGCTCAGTCAAAAACAAAATCAAAGCAGGTACCTAATATATCCAGTAGCAACACTGTTGAACAACATGAATAAATACTTATTATATATATATATATTGGCCACAAAAGGAGGTTAAACAGTTGTTGGTTCTTTGTTGGTTGATACGTCGTCGTTGGTCAGCAGGTTGGCCAACTGCTGGTTCCTCAGTGCAGCTTTCTCCTTCCCTCTGAACACACAGAATAACATGATGATTAAGTACAAACATGTATCTGATATAGAGCTGCAGCGATCAATGGATCCTGACAGTTGATCCTGCATTCAAACAGCTCTTGCTTAAGTAAAAGTCCTTATATGTCAACATAAACATATACTTAAAATACCGAAATAAAAGTGCTCACTATACAATACAGCCATGTTGGGAATAATGTTGTGTATTATATCACTATATATTGGCTGATTGATGACTATATCAGTATCACTAATGTGGCAGCTGGTAATGGAGGGTTAATTTCAACTACTTCATTTACTACTGTGTCGCTTAATTTATCATAAGACATGAGAAGTTCCTCGTTGATTTATATTTTGTATTAATAATCAGAATCTGCAAAGTAACTAATGTCAAATAAATGTAGTCGAGTACAGTAAATGAGTGAATGTATTTTACCACCACTGTGTGTAGTATACTGTAGACACACTATCAATTATGCCAAAGTGTGTCTAATAAAGGGCCTCATTATTTGGTTTCTCACCTTTCTGGGTGCTCAATGTCATCGATGGTGTTGGGCAGCGGCACACCTCTGGTCTCAGGAAGGAGCAGCACCAAACCACCAGCCAGGAAAGCCAGAGACCCTGCAGACATCAGCGTTTGGAAACAGTGTCACCATCTCATAGTTTGACCAGAGGACACCAACAAATTAAAATGTCCCACTCACTATGTACAGTATTTCAGTCACTATGCTTGAACAAACGTTGACATCAGCTGACAGTAAATAAAACCCGAAATATCAATACCAGCATCTGCCTCAAAAAAATCTGATTTCATTTATTTATAAAAACAATGGCTCAATTCAGCCTATACAACTACTTATCTATGACAACAATACATCCACACAAAGCATAATAGACATTGCAAAAAAAACAAACATTTTCAGAACCCCATCTTGGTCTCTGCAATATTGTCATTGTCCATGGTTCAAACATAATGAATATGACTATCACAACAATGCAATTATTAAAGTTAAAAAAGTTGCAAGAGCTAAGCTCCCATGCACACATATTCCTCCAAAACCATAAACATATGAAAAATAAAAAAGAATATAAATGAAAAAGAGGATACCATGAAACCATAATAAAAATATATATATATAATTATTACCATGCGAGACGAAAGGTTGCCAAATTCTGCAGAATCTTCCTGTTTGATTTTTCAGTGACAATTTCTGCTTCATTATACCTCACATCGAATGTAAATGGGTCGGCACAGCTTTTTGTTTCCAATTAAGTGAAATCAACCAGAAGGCTGACAAATGATACCATGTTCCATGCTAATTTAATTCTTAAATTTGAAATACCAAAGAACATTGTCATCTATTGTAACCATCTTTGTGAAAAATATATGGAAAAAGATGTTTTCCCTGGGGGATGGATATGAAACAAACATAATAATATAAAACCCACCAAAGATGATGAGTGGCAGCTCCAGCCAGATGACAGCCAGTCTGTAGAGCAGGAAGGGAGCTACGATGCCTCCAACGTCACACAGAGTGGAACAAACTGACACACCCAGGTTCCTACAGACATAAGAACAGTCAAGAAATATGCACTTTTCTAAACACTGTGACAGGCAGCTCTTCCGACACTCAAGAGACGCCTTATTGTGGTAGACGGGTTTGTGTGCCCCAGTGATCCTCGGTGCTAAGTTGTCTGGGGCATTGTGCCCCTGGCAAGGTCACCGCAGGCAAACAGGTCCTAGGTGAGGGACCAGACAAATCACGGCTTAGAAAACGCCTATGATGAACAAAAACTTTGGGAGATGGATTGGCCCCCCTCTCGAGCCAGGCCTAGAGGTGGGGCTTGATGGCGATTGCCTGGTGGCTGGGCCTGCACCCATGGGGCCTGGCTGGGCACAGCCCGAAAAGGCAAAATGGGTCCCCCTTCCCATGGGCTCATTACTTGTGGAGGGGCCAGTGGGGTCGGGTGCAATGTAAGCTGGATGGCGGCCGAAGGCAGGAACCTTGGTGGTCTGATCCCCTGCTACAGAAGCTAGCTCTAGGGGCATGGTATGTCACCTCACCTGGCAGGGAAGGAGCCCGAACTGGTGAGCGAGGTCAAGAAATTCTGAAATTCCACTCTGGAGTTGCCCCTGGTGAGAGGTGCAGAGTGGATGTGGGGATACTTCTTGCCCCCAGGCTCAGTGCCTGTAGATGAGAGGGTAGCCTCCCTCTGCCTTCGGTGGGAGGATGGGTCCTGATTGTTGCGTGTGCCTATGCACCAAATAGCAGCATAGAGTTCCCACCCTTTTTGGAGTCCTTGATGGATGCTGGAGAGTGCTCCCTCTGGGGACTCTCCAGCATCGAAGTTCCTGAAGGCTGTGGATGTTGTGAGGATGTCCTGGTTGACAAGTTTCTGCAACATCGTGTGGACATCGGGGACAGTGCCTCTGGACTGGGGTGGTGGTCCTTCTTTTAATGAAGGGGGATTGGAGGGTGTGCTACAACTACAGGGGGATCACACTCCTCAGCCTCCCTGGTAAGGTCTTTTCAGGGGTTATGGAGAGGTGGGTCCATCGGGAGGTTGAATCTCAGATTCAGGAGGAGAGGTGTGGTTTTCATCCTGGTCGTGGAACAGTGGACCAGCTCTACACCCTAAGAAGGGTTCAAGTATCTTGTGGTCTCGTTCACGAGTGAGGGAAGATTGGTAGCATGAGATCGACAGGTGGATCACTGCGGCGTCTGCAGTGATGCGGATTCTGCATCGGTCTGTTGTGGTGAAGAGGGAGCTGGGTCGAAAGGCTAAGCTCTCAATTTACTGGTTGATCTACATTCCTACCCTCACCTGTGGTCATGAGCTGTGGGTCGTGACCAAAAGAAGAAGATCACGATTAAAAGCAGCTGAAATGAGTTTCCTCTGCAGGGTGTCTGGGCTTAACCTGACTCTCGCCAGCTGAATGTAGTTCTGCCTAGCTCCACACATTCATCTGGGTTTGCTCCATTGGAGATATATTTCAGAAGACGGGGCCTTATCAAAAATCCTGGCATGTGACTGGATAAACCACTTGTCCATCATCTTTAATGACTCACAACCACTCACATTGAAACCATCCCGTGACGCTGATGAGAGCGACGCTTCTCCACTACGTCACAGCGATGAAAATCCCACCCGACGATCCTGATTGGCTCAGTCATTTTTGTTGACTTGATGTCGTTCCCATTAGGTGCGAATCCAGATGAATGTGTGGAGCTCAGTGGAACGCCATGTGGAGCTAAGCGGAACTGCATTCAGCTGGCAAGAGTCAGGTTAGTCTGGGCTAGAGCATCTGGTTAGGATGCTTCCTGGACGCCTCTCTGATATAGTGTTCCAGGCACGTCCCATCGGGAGAAGGTCCTGGGGAAGACCCCGGACACACTAGAGAGACTAGCCTGGGAACGCCTCATGATCCCCATGGAAGAGCTGGACAAAGTAGCTGGGGAGAGGGAAGTCTGGGCTTCCCTTAAGCTGCTACCCCTGTGACCCACCCCCAGATAAGCAGAAGTGGAGGATGCAGAAAAAACTGAAAGTCAAATGTTAGCGATTTGTAAATTTTACCTGACAAACGTTGGGTAGAGCTCAGTATTAACAAACACGACCATCTCAAAGGTCATGGTGATCCCCAGCCGACCGATGCAGGCCACCACCGTCTTAAACCAGAACAGACCTGAAAGGACAGAGAGGAACTTTCAAAGAAAAGGTTTCAGAGTGCCAGGAAATAATAAAAATAATAATAATAATAATAATAATAATAATAATAATGATACTATAATATAATCTAAAGCCATCTGAACAGCTTGTTGACTTACTGTCAGGAATGAAGGCTGTGATGAAGCAGGAGGCTCCAGCTACGATGTTGGCGGTGGCGAAGGGAATGCGTCTGCCAATACGCTCAATGGTGAAGAGGATGAGGAAGGCAGCAGGGAACTCCACCAGGGCAGAGATGAGGAAGTCGATGTAGACGTTTCCTCCCAGAATGCCCAGCCTCATGATCAAACCCTGGTAGACCACAGCACTGGTGAACCTGGAGGAGACACAGGGACTTTTAATGACTGAACCAGCAGACAACCATCTGTTGTTACTGTTGTAGCAGCACTGCCAAGTGACTTACTAGTGAATGAATTACTTAACATTTCTAAATGATGTTACTTTAGACCACCAGTGTGTTTCACTAAGAATCTAATATTGTTTGATGAGCTTAAAAGTGAACTTGATTTAAAACAGGCAATTAGTGAATAAAATGAGCTGCTGCTGGTGATTTTAATATAACCAATATAACATAAATGATCTCTTCTCACTGTAGAAAACAACAACATGCTCACCAGTTGTAGCTGAGGATGAAAGTGTGTTTTCTCATTTTCGGGGTTCTGATCAGATCCATGAAGGAGGCAGTGCAGGTTTCACTATCATCTGTCAGAGTCTGCAGGATCAAATATACATTATGACTCGCTGCCAATATAAAATGTTCTTTCAATTATATTTCATAATTCACATTTGTAAAGCTTTGATTTATGTTTTACTGGTATTTGTAATAGATTGTCCAGTAATTTCAGATATTTTACTGACAATTTTTTTTAGATTTCAGACAGATTTTTTCATATATATATATATATATACAGTCATGGAAAAAATTATTAGACCACCCTTGTTTTCTTCAATTTCTTGTTCATTCTAATATCTGGTACCACTAAACGTATAATACAATGAACACAACAAAAAATGCAGCTGGTCACATAATACTTTATGTCCTATTTGACATTCTTAAGCTTAATTGATTCCCAGGGTATATAAGAGGCCATTTCATGTCACAAGCAGCACTGCACATGCAAAGGCCTAGAGTGGTTTCCTGCTTACATTCAAGCCGTAGCACAACTCAGAAGTTGTCAGCTCTCACATAATGCCTAAAACAAAAGAATTATGTGAAGCAACAAAGGCAGCCATCTTGGCACTGCTGGAAATTGGCATGAGTGAGAGACAGGTAGCGAAAAACTGAAGATCTCCAAGACAGCCGTTCATTCCAACAAAAAAAACAAGCTGAACATGGCACTACCAAATTGCTACCTGGCCGTGGCAGGAAATGTCTTTCTACCCCACGAGATGACCGTGCACTCATCCGTTCCTGTGTCAGGAATCGGCGTCAGACCTCCAGGGACCTTAAAAATGAGTGGGCACTGTCGAGAAATGTGACTTGCTCGGCAAGGACAGTTCGAAACCGACTTGTTGAAGCTGGTTTGAAGTCACACAGAGCACGCAAGAAGCCCTTCATCAATGAAAGGCAGAGGAAGGCCCGGTTACTCTTTGCTCGAGACCACAAGGATTGGACTGTTGATGATTGGGCTAAGGTTCTCTTCAGTGATGAATCCAATTTTGAATTGATGCCCACTCCAGCCAACTTACTGGTTAGGAGGAAGCCTGGAGAAGCTTACAACCCAGACTGTCTTGACCCTACAGTAAAACATGGGGTGGATCAGTCATGATCTGGGGTTGTTTCAGTCTGAGTGGAACAGGGCAAATGCAATTGTGTGAAGGCCGAATGAACCAGGTCAAGTACAGGACTACCCTTGAAAACAGTCTTCTTCCATCAGCTGGAAAACTCTTTCCTGCCTCGAATGACTGGATTTTCCAACAAGACAATGCCCCTTGCCACACAGCAAGGTCAGTTAAAGCCTGGATGGAGAACCACAACATTCGCACCATGCCTTGGCCTGCTCAATCACCAGATCTTAATCCAATTGAAAACCTGTGGAAAATCATCAAACTCAAAATGGAGAACCACAAGCCCAAAAACAAAGAAAATTTGTTTGAATTTGTCCAACAGGAATGGGCTGCTGTGACAGCAGAACAATGTCAGAAGCTGGTGGAGAGCATGCCAAGACGCATGGCTGCAGTCATCAAAAACAATGGTTATGCAATCAAGTATTAACTCTTGTGTGTATCATGTGTTTAAAGCAAACAGAAAAGAAAACATGGAATGCTTAAAAGTAGTGTTTTTGGCGGTACAATGCCATAGCTATTGATGTAAGAATTTAAGTAATTTTGGTTATTATCAAGAAAACCATGGAAAATGAATAATCCTTAGTTCTTAAATTAAACTCTCATGAGCTATTTTTGTTGTTATCATTATAATTGTCCAAACAAATGTACCTTTAGTTGAGCCAGGCATTAAAACTAACAAGAAATTGAAGAAAACAAGGGTGGTCTAATAATTTTTTCCATGACTGTATATATATATATATATATATATATATATATATATATATTTGGGGGTGGGGTGGGTAACATCTTACATCAATGTTCTTGGACAGGCTCCTCTTGTTCTCTTTGGCCATGGCTTCAGTGATCTCCACAGCTCTGTCATTTTTCTTCTGAGAGAGAAGCCATCTTGGAGATTCTGGGATAAACCTGCACACAAAAAACATTCATGAAGCATGACAACTAATTTGATCTTCTGTAGTTATAATAAAACAAGTTAATTTAAGATGATTGCACTAATATAAAGTTCATCAATAAAGACATTAATTCTGTTTCGTTTTGCTTTTCAAAAATGCAAAATGTTCGAGACTTCACTTCCTGTGTACAGCACAAAATAAAAGCATGATGAGTGTTTCTCACCAGTAGTAGGACAGGAAGAGGATGTAGGGGGCGGTGATGACGACCTGCAGCCAACGCCAGTCAGTGATGAAGTAAGCGATCAGAGGGAGGATGAGGAGGCCGACGCTGAAGAACATCTGGTAAACGACTCCCACTGTGCGTCTGTACTCCACCCCAACGATCTCTGTGACTGAGAGGGAAGAAGCTCAAGAAAAGCTCCACATGTTGTCTAACGTTCAGTATGTGCTGCTCATTTCTTAAACTTTGTTGGACTGTAAATCCCAGCTGTGTGGTTAAACGTCGCTCTTACTCAGAACGTATCCGGCCACCCAGCCTCCTTTCACTCCGAACCCGTAGAGCGTTCTGAAAACCAGTAAAGCCACGTAGTTTGGAGACACGGCCACCAGGATTCCTGCGATCCCATTCAACAGGTTGGACATCAGGAAGCTAATTTTCCTGCCAAACCTGAGGGTAGAAACACAAATAGGCGGCAGAATTAATGCCTCAGACATAAGTTCAAAATTAAAAAATGTATTTCCTCCTAAAAGTGCATGTTAATGCTGACAGCTCAGAAAAATAGAAATCTGAAAGTATTTGCAGGAATTTGTGAAACAAATACAATGCTAGAAAATCTTGAAACTTATATTTTGAAGGTTAGGGGAGGCATAATTTAACTGTCTGACGTACACACAAAGATTAATTCACTAGAAATCAGTAGGAGAGGCCCTATCCAGAGCATGCTGTTTATACAGTCATTTTTCTGACTTTTATTGTGAAGGTTTTGGGGTGTCAGACTAATGTCCATTGGAGAAGTCCTTCCATAAGTCAGAGTTTGCATGAATAGGGAGCCAATAAAGGGAAGCAAAGACTGGTGTAATACGCCTCTTTCACATTGGCCATTTTGACATGTCACTGTAGAGTGAAATAAATAACATTAATTAGAACCTTGATTTCTGTCATACCTAGCTGAAAGAGTAATGCCGACAAAGCTCATAGTAATCTGTCTGTGAACAGCAAAACATTACCAGAATATCGATGAAGAAATTATGTATGAAGAGTGAACATTTTTTAAACCTCCTCTCCACTCTCAAGAGAAAAAAGCCTGATATTTTAAATAGTACAGTAACAGTGGCTAAAAGTTCAATGTTAGCACACATGTTCATTTCCTGTCTTCAGTGTTTACCACATTAAAATTCAGCCCTGGAGACAAACGAAGGACACAGAAATGCTACAATGTACACCTGCCAACAGGAAACCAGATTAAATCCAGATTCAGAAAACTTAAAACAAACCATAACTTTACCTGTCAGCCAGGTAGCCGATGGCGATGCTCCCAACGAGGAAACCCACATTGAGAGTGGCCTGGAACATATCCACCAACCATGCATCTGAACACACCAGGTCAAACTGGGACACACAAACAAACAGGGTCAAACATAACATTTATTTAATAAAATAGGAATGTCCCACTTATCTCTACAAGGACCTCATAATAAATAGACACTTTATTAATCCTGAAGGAAGTTGAACAGGAGGAATCTCCCTGAGACCATAAATTGTCATTTTGCTGTTTCTGCATTAAATCAGCGAGCTTTAGAGGTGTTGTCGGGCGTGTTTTCAAACTTCAGAGATAGGCTAGCTGTTTTCCTCTACTTCTATTCTTTATGGTAAACTAAGCTAATTACCTCCTGGCTCCAACTGTATACTTCATGTACAAATATGAAGGAGGGACCAATCTTGTGGTGTGACTCTCAAAAATAAAACATGGTGAACATTTCCTTTAAAGCAATACATTGGCCATCATCAATCATTTTAAACTAGAAAAGCAGACCTCCGCCAAGGTGGTGGCGGCGACTTTTTATGTGAAGTTACCCCCACCGCCAAGGAGGTTGTGTTTTCACTGGAGCTTGTTTGTTTGTTTTTTGTTGGTTTGCAAAGTAACTCAAAAAGGTGTGGACAGTTTTTGACGAAATTTACAGGATTGGCCGGAAGTGGCCTAACTTAAAACTGATTAATTTTTGGTGGTGCCGTTGAATCGGATCCGATCACCACCAAAAATTAATCAGTGTTAAGTTACACTTCCGACCAACCCTGAAAATTTTGCCAAAATCCGTCCACAACTTTTTGAGTTATTTTGCAAACCAACAAACATACAAACAAACAATCAAATCCTGAAAACATAACCTCCTTGGTGGAGGTAAAAAATGCTACATTCCACAAAAATGGCTTAACCGGCCCTCAAATTACCTGGACTGTATTTCAATTGTATACTTACCTCAGTAACGAATGATTGTCTGCCCTCGTAGTCGTACTCCCAGCCATTTTTGCAGGCAGTTGTGGGAGTTTTGCTGAGGTCCAGATCCTGTGAGTGACAGGTGAGTGTTGTGGTGTTCCAGTCCACCTCGTACTGCTCACAGCTGCTCTGCTGCAGCACTCCAGAGGTGTTGACCAGAGGCAACGTCAGCCTGCGACTCTCCACCAGGCTCCAGCCGCACGCCTGCCTTCTCTCCACCACCTCAGAGTCCCGACACCAGTGATCTGGGGTGAAACCCTGGAAGACGATACCGACGTACACACCGGCCCACGGCATGGACACCATGCACAGCAGGGCGAAGATGCGCTTCTGACAGCGGCCAAACTTCCCAGTTTCTTCCAAGATGTCATCAAAAGTGGTCATGGCTTCTGTTTTTCTTTGCTCTAAAAATTACAGTGTCTGAGTGTCTCTCGCAGAGTGACCATTGACATCTGACGTCTGTCACTTGGTGTTTTAACAGGACAAGCAGGAGCAAAGGTCCACAGAAAGACGTCGTTGCTTTACGTGTTGTGCAGCAGAACATGAACAAGTTTGCGATCACTTTTTCAAACATCTGCCACTTAAACGGACTGCCCAGGTGTTTATTAACATAAATACGTCAACATGGGCCTTCTTGTGCAATCCATCTCTGTTTGACATGCGTCTACCCAGTCAGTAATGCTGTTAATCAGTCAACATTAAATGCAGCCTCTGTTGGTCTACGTACTGTACACTGATCTGAGATCTGACATCTGGTTGGTAGTCTGAGGGAAGTCAGGATCTGAGAGATTGGTGCTTAATTTAATGCCTGGATCATAATTTGAATTAAGTCTACCAATGTTAGTCAAGTCATTCAAACGTACAAGTTCAGTCTAAAGGCCATCAAGATGAGTGCAAGTAAAATGTCAATTCCTCCTGAATGTTCCTGAAAGCTGGCGAGTCCTGCCAGATGAATCCAAGATAATTCACGAGTACTCCGAGACAAGTTGAAGTCTAGAGTTTATCAAGACTAGTCCAAATCAAGTCTGGAGTCCTCTGAAAAAGGTCAAAGTAAACTCTCAAGTCATTTGAGACAACTCCAAGTCAATTCCTCAGTAGAGAAAGATGAGTGCCTGTCAAGTCCTCCTAGATGTTCTCAGATTTGTTCAAGACAAGTGATGAGTCCAAGTCTAAACCTTTGAGACAAGTCCATTTGAAGTTTGCCAGTCTTAAGTTCAGGAAGATGAGTGCAAAGTCCAAGATGTTACCAAGATGAGCCATAAGGCCTAAGTTCCCAGAGACAAGTCCAAGTCAAGCCAAGTCTTGAGTCTGGTTGGATCAGTCAAGTCAAATGGCAAATCCACCTGAATGTTCCCGAGACAAATCAAGTCTCAAGGTCTTTGAAAGGAGTCCAAGTCAAGTCTTGAACAATTCCAGAAAAACGAGGTAAGTCTCAAATTCTTTGAAGCAAGAGTTAACGCGTCCTATTATTAGTCACAGAATACATGATCAAACCACAGTAGTGATAAACAGCAGATCTTTTTTTTTTATTCAAATAATGCAATGTTTTTGTTTTAAATAGGAAAACAGGCAAAGAGCTGAAAAACATATCAGACAACAACCAACTAAAACATAATGATCGCCCATATTACCAAATCATCACAGAAAATGTCTTGTGCTTTTTTTTAAGTCAATATATTCTCAGAACTTCTGAATTTAAACTCTGAATTAGTTTGTCGTGTCTCAAAGCAGCTCTCTGCTCCAGTGGACACAAAAAAAAGCACAAGAATGTCCATTCGTATCATCATAGGGACAAGAAGGTTCGGTACAATACCATGCAGATGAGCCACACTGACTTTGGTTGCTAAATATAGCACAAACAGACTTAATGCAACGATGGACCCCAAAAAAAAACAAAAAAACTCCACGTACTAAGTGATGCCATCTGGTTCTCTGTAGTGAGGAGTGCTACTGTGCAACATCTCCTCAGGAGAGATGAGCAAAGTATGCCGAACACAGGTGGACGTAGTTCAAACCTCCTAACAGGAAGTAAATGCTGAACATGCTGAGCATCTCAAATCAAATCTCCCAGCAACAGGCTCCATTGATACTTTCATAGTAAAAATGAGTGATATGGTTAAATACCTTCACAGATAAGCAGATATACATGAGAGGATAGATGAAAGTTTAGAGCAGGACATGACTTGCTTGGGAAGAGTTCCATTTCAGTTTGTGAGCCCAGACAAATTAAAATGGAACAAGACAAGACAGGAAGAGTTACTGAACACCCACAGTGAAAGGACGGAACATGAGGACGTTCTCTATTAATCATTATGGCACTAAATCGATGTTTTCAATTTCAAGATTTATTTTTTCTTCCTTTTATTATTATTTTTCTCTGTTTTGGAGGAATGGCATCCGACAAAATTGTGTCTACAAAGCTTAAGAAATATCCTGAATTGTTATCGATTGACAGACGATTTTAGCATCACGTTTTCTTAGTCATTTTCTTTTCTGTGAACTGAATATTGACAGGATCCAAAAGTCAACTGGCCATCATTCCCCTTAGTGCTGAGCACGATGTATTTAATGTGCAAAACATAAGAAATGTTCATAGCATGTGTGAGTGCAAATCAATACAAAATCTGTCAATAATTCATTAGGTGCTCTCTGAAAAGTCACCAAAGTTAGGAGTGGTTTATCAATGTGGAAGGTTCAATGTCCGTTCAGTTCATTTGGCCACTTGAAATGAGATCCCTCAAAATGTTCCATTACATATTTACTGATAAAAGAAGGATGGGCTGCAACTAATGATCGTTTTCATTATAAATTAATCTACTGATGACTTGACTAATTGATTCTAGAAAATGTTGTAAAAGCTGAAAAATGTCCAAGGTCAAACTGATGATTGTGACCAACCAAGAGTTTAAAACTAAGAAGGTGAATCTAAAGAATATTTGTGATTTCTGCTGAAACACTTTCAGTAGGCAGCTGTTCCTCAAACATGGACAGAAAACTCTTCACTCAACACCAGCTTACTTTTCTCAGGAGGGAAATCTAGAGTGAGAAGCATTTTTGTTCTGTCACTATTTTCAGGGTCAAGAGTTAACTTTATGCTCACCTGGAACTGATTAAAACATTTCAGCTGAAACTGTTAGGCAATTCATCAGTTAGTTGACCTGAGAAATTGAATTTAACTCATTTATCAAATGTCAAACTGTGTTATCAGCTTCTACAATGTGAGGATTGGCTGCTCACCTTGAACTTGGGATGGGCACCTTTCATCGTTTTCTGACATAATCAATAATGGAAATAATTATTAGTTGAAGCCATAAAGTTAGTATGTCCTTCACTATTATGATCATGAGAAGAATGACAAAGAGCATAGACTGTACAGAGAAACCACAGGAAGCAGTTTGATTTAATTTGAAAGCAGAATGACCTTTGACTAAAACTACACTGGTGGAAAAAGTTCAGCTATTTGTTTGTTTGTATATTGAGCCTGCGTCTGAACCGGATCTCCTATCACTGCCGATAGAATCTGTGAAAACACTAGTTTGATTATTCAGCAGAACACACGTTAAATGTAAGACGACTGCCTGCACTCTTGATACTTAAATGCTTCACTTCTTTCTTTCTTTTGTCCTATCGTTACATGCTTCGTCACAGGCTGAAAAGGGTTGATGTCGGCACTACAAATCTTGGCTTTGCCAAGATAAAAATCTCATTTTTTGCTGCGCCAAAATCTACTATGACAGACCTTAATACCAAAATGGGACTTTTAATGTGCGAGAGCGTGCAAGCAGACAAACAAACCCCAGACTTTCATACATTACTGCCAGCGGTGGCTATAGAAATATGGCTTTGGCAGGAGGGGAGGGGGGCTTCAAAAACCAACACAGCCTAAACTAACATCTCATGTTTGACTTTGACCCTCCGTCCTCGTCCACCATCCATTCACACTTAAGGCCATCTCTACTTTTTCCACATAGAACAGAGATCTGAGCAGATAATCAGCTCAGACAGACTTTTAAATTATCATAAAAACAAATATGTGACAAATTCACTGGTAAAGACAACAAACAGTGTCCTTATAGAACATTATCCTCTATGTACAATGTCTGATCAAAACAAAACCCCCCAAAAAAAAAATTCCATCTGTTGCTGGACATGACTCATCGATGAAAATGCGAACATACGTCATCATCAGGAAGGCATCGCACTTTCTTTTCCAGTGGAAAGAAAGAAAACATCTTCAATTAGAGCAACTGTAAACAGCAAGAAAAGACAAACAGGTGTCTTCATTCCCTTTAGAAACACCTTCACTGCCCACTTTCCTTCTTTTCGTTGATAGCCATCGTTCATCTCTAAATTGCTTCACTATTGAGCTACTTCACAGTACGTCTCACCACAGTTATCAAACAGTCCTGGACACTGCAAATCAATTTCAAAAGGGAGAATGTTCTCTTTTTATTGTCTGCAATGAGACACATCAACAGTATTATCCTCAGCAGCTACAATAAAGTGCTAAAGCAATGGCATGACTTCACTTCAAACCCTCTAGAAGAAAAGACAGATCTTCTGTTCACTGACGCGCCTCATTGCAGAGTCAATGTGGAGAGAAAAGACGCTCTCTGGTGCTTCTAGTTCGATTTTTAGAAACAATACCAGATAAATGCGGCAAGACTGAAGCAACTATAGTGAAGCAAGTTATTATTTCATTTCAGAATTATGGCAAAATAGGGCGCAGGTCAAAAATGGCCTGCAGAACACTTTAAATAATCAGCTACCAATAAATAAGAAACCATATGCTAACAGTCAGTAGACAGTGGACTGAGCAGAGTCTGAGGCTGAGGAGAGGTGCAGTCCAACAAAAGAGAAAAAATCCCAGAAGAAGAAGATTTCTGCTTTCAAGATGTCATTGGTGTTTCATCGTTATGGAGACATTCACTGAGAGAGAAGAGTTCCGATTGGTCATGGGAGAAGGAGCAGGATGGAGGAAGTGACATCACACCCTGAGGAGGTCCTCATCACTGTCCTCCTCGTCCCGCTTCCTATTGGCTGATGTGTTGTTACCGTGATTAATGCCTGTGGAGCGAGGTTTGCTGCTCTTCCTCTTCCTGTCTGACTCGTCCAGGAGGCCGACCAGGTCCTCGTCACTCTCCTCCTGGAATGAAGCACTTCTTAGACACTTCAATTTAGAAACGCCTGGACAGATGTTGGGGTGACGCTTACCTGAAGGAAGGGGCCTCTATGGGCTGTCGAGTGCCGGGAGATGCCGGAGGACTTGACTACTCGCACCCCGGGGAGGTTCAGCACCTCGTCTTCGCTGTCATCATCTTCCTGCTCGTCCATCGAGAACGAGCGAAGGCCATCCGTGTTCACCGGCTTGGTCGTGATGTGACCGTTGCCATTGTTACTTCTTCCTCGATGGGAGTGGGAAGAGGAGGAAGAAGGAGGGCCTTCGTGCTCCTCCATAAGCCACTCCATCTCCTCTTCACCCCCTTCTTCGTCCATGTTGACCTGAGGATTTAAAGATCAATCAATCATCAGCATGTGCGATAAAAGAAATCTTCACTCAAAAAGAGACCAAGTTTGTGTCTAAATTCAATTTCTGCAGGCTCTGAGGGCATGTTCTCTGCTTTACTGCTGTTCATTTATTGATTCTGTATTAAGTGTCTCCTGCACTATATCGACAGCTGCCACATCACCTTACATACGCTGTCCGTGATCGGATAAAATTAGATGCAGAATCATTTAAAAGCAAAAATCTGCACGGTAGTTGGCTGAAATATGCGTGGACAAATCCAGAATTGATTCACTGATAAAATCAACACACCTTGGAATATTTATATGAGACCTGGTTTCCTCTCCTGCAGCAGCCAGCTACCTTCTGGATCACCAGCTCTCTATTGTTGATGATGAGGACAAGACAAACGTGAAAACTTGACAAACGTTCTTTAAACCTTTCAGCTCCTTTGCACTTGTTGGACACTGTCAGCCTCACCTCCTTTCTTTCTTGTGGAGCAAAAGCCCGAGCAGACAGACAGACAGACCCACCAGCAGGAGACTCAGCATAACCCCCATTGCCTGGCTCCGCTTGGAAAGAGCTGGAGCTCCGCTGCCGTCTTCATCATATGAGCTGGCATCGACAGTTCTGCAAGGAAATAAAGACACAAGACATATTATTTAGCCTACTTCTGCTGGATGCACGCAGGCTAAGCTCCAGTGTGAAAGCTTTGACTCACGTGAGACCACAGACAGCGTTTGTGTGCCACACAAACAGATACTGGCACTCATCCGTCTCCAGCATGAACTCAGGGATGCCGAGGCCTGCTGCAGGGTTACAGTGGAACATGATGGTGGACGACACCATTTTGGTCTTCTCCCGTCCACACGTCGACTCAGAGGGCACCATCACATCCAGGTTTTCTCCTGGTAGTTAGGAGAGCGTGATGACCAGCATGAGTTGTGATGTCCATGTATTAGTTGTGAGCTTGTTGTAAGGCTTTGTACAGCGAAGCTACTAGCATGATACAACACTAAAAACTTATAAATATAGAATCTGAGATTATATGAGTCACATCACAGAAAAACGTGTTATGAGACCTCCATCCATCCATTTTCTACCTCTTATCCTCTCATAGGGTCATGGGGGGTCTGGAGCCTATCCCAGCTGTCTTAGGCTGAAAGGCAGGGTACACCCTGGACAAGTCTCCAGTTCATCACAGGACACAGAGACAGACAACCACTCACACTCACTTTCACACCTACGGTCAATTTAAATTAGCCAATTAACCTAATCCCCATGCATGTTTTTGGATGGTGGGAGGAAGCCAGAGTACCCAGAGAGAACCCACGCAGACACAGGGAGAACATGCAAACTCCACACAGAAAGGCCCTGGGCCGGGAAAACCCGGTACCTTCTTGCTGTGTGCCATCCATATTGTGAACCACCTTGCCAAATTTTACAAACCTGACAAGTATAAAAATTTAGCTTCCAAATTGGAATGAAGACAGGATTTAGATCTAGTGTAGAGGGTCTGAGCTGACAGTGGCACAAGATGAGAAGTTTAGCTGTTTGTGGTTGTTTGTTGATATTTGACCGCTTAATTAAAGTAAAGACAGGGAGCCATAAAGGCGAACGTTTCATTGAAATTAGTCAGAAATTACCTTTGATGTAATACTTGGCCTTGCTGGAGGAGCCGATCCTGCGTTTGTAGGACCCGTTGAGTTTGACCTGGCAGATGTTGGCACCGAGACATGAAGGCAGGGAGTTGTTGGTGATGCCAGACAACTGGATGTGGTAGATGTAGCGGTCGCCGTTGGGACGGATGTCTCCAGACGCCTGATGGTGGCTGACAGGAGGAGGGTAGAAACAGGGTTAACAGATAACAACCTACCAACAAGGTGGAACAACAGGTGGAGCTTGTGTCAGTGTTACCTGAAGTAGAGCGCTCCCAGACTGAGGCTGACTCCAGTGTCAGGAACCTTTATGGTCCCGTTCACCATCACCACCTCATGCTGCTTCACCGCACACGCCGATCGAGTCTCCCAGCCAATCACAAACTGACATGCCGCCTCGTTAACACTGTTCACACAGAAACGGACAGAGGTAAGAGACTCTTAGCAAAAACAAAAGCATGCGATCTGCTGATCGATTAGTGCATCTCTAGTGGAAAATGATAGATTGTGCTAATGGCGGTGTGATAATGTTGGGGCACAGACAGGTCTGATACTAAATATTAGTCTGTAAAATTGTCAAGATTAGTAAAGTAAAAAACTAAAAATACTTTATAGACACCACTAGACTTGGGGCTATAAAGCATTTCTATTCAATGCTGACTACCTGACTTTCTTATGCATAAAATCAACTCTGCTGAGAAATATTTGACAATGTGCCTCAAATTACACTTTAAAAATTAACTTTCAAGACAAACACTCTGTTCTGTCCTTAACTGGCAGCTAGAGATACCTGAAATAAAGAGTAAATAAGTCGTAGAATGCGGTTTATTGTCTATTGCAGCGTAACACATTTCAATGACACTTACAGCCCTTGTTCCATATAGATTAATATTCTCTTAAATAAAATAACAGCTCAAAGTTCACATCTAATCTGCTGCGTGTGGGGCTAAAATGACACAAACAAACAGGTGAGAGCTTTTTTAAACATCGGGGTAGCCTGTTACCTGATGAGTGCTGGATGTCCAACAGTGGAGCCACAGCTCAGCTGGATCACAGTCTGGGCCTTCATGCCGTTACCACACACATCTTCTCCCCCTGAGTAACTGACAGTGATCTTTCCATCTGCAGAAGTAGAAGAGCAAAGAGGGAGATCATGAACTTTTCAAATTAAATAAGAGAATAATGCAAGAAAAAAACATAGCTATCTTTGAAAAATACATGAGACTGCAAAAAAATATAGCTTTTGCACAATGTCAATACTTGTCTCAGTGCCAAAGTTTAAATTTTAATGTCCATGTTTCCTTCTTCAGCTCAGGTTGCGTCACTGTTCTAGCGCCATGACTAGATTACCCACCAGTGTAGCTCATTTTCTGAGTATGAACTCTGCCCAGGGCCTCGACCTTTCCTGCTGCTGAGCGTCGACACACAGTTGCTCCTTCTGGACAACCTGGTAATCCACCGTGGATACCCTGACACAGGTTGATGAAGTACCTGAGGACACAACAACAGGAAAGAGCACCATATCTGAATAAAGTCAGGATTCAAGCCTGTCTATGCCTGCTTTGCAGGAATTTTCGGCATTTATTTTACCTATATAGAGGTTTTAACAGTAGTTATGCCTCTTCTTGTGATATAGGGGAAAGTACTGCTGCTGAAATATGAACATCCAACACTGAACACTTTGCTCAGTTTACTTCAAGTTTCCATACTTTTTGTGGAAATGACAAATGAACTTGAAATCTGATACATGTATGAACAGCTATGTAATAATTACATTTCTAACTCATGTTGTGTTTATGTTTTTTTTACTGTGTACACTGACACAGAGCTGGCTCTAAATGGGACCATACTTTACTAAATGACAATCATGCTGTATTAAAGAAGACATCAAACTAGTGACTAGTAAACTCTGTTTACGGTGTTCGCTGAGGGAATAAATAAAGGAGTTCTTTTAGCAAACAGGGTCGTACCCTGCTGGCTGTTAGAAAGAATGCAGGTTTACGGCATCAACTTCACTTTTCAGACGCAGAGGTTGCTCACTTGTGTGAATTGTGGACAAAAGACTATAAGATGCATAAATGAAGATGAAAATGAACCAGTGCTTCGTAAGGAGGAGATGGGTAAAACCAGACTTACGAATTTCCTTGGTGGCTAAACTTCCACGGCTCGGTGAGGGAGGACAGTGTTCGGAGGTCAAAGGTCTGATGCTGGCTGACTAGCTTACACTCCATCTTCAGTGGCGGACAAACAGTGCTGGTGCGCCACTGAAAGGTGGCTGAACAACCTGCTGTCTCTGAGAGTAGCTGTGGAGAGCCGTGGCCTGCAGACTGATCGCAGGTGAACAATATGGAGGACTGGCGCTTCCCAGAGGCTGGAGGAGAGGTGGAGAGAAGTCGGCATGGTTTTCAGAAAAACAAAGCATTTTAGAAGATTGGATCAAATGGGAGAAAGTCAAAGTCTTGTGTCATAAATGCACACAGATGCACAGATTCACAGATGATATTGTTGTCGTCACATCTCCTTTCTCTTTTGATGTATCCTCACTCACCTGCATTGCAGAATCCCCATTTCTGGTCCGTGTCATAGTTGGCAGTGGTGGCGCACCACAACCTGCCATCGGTCCTGTCATCTTTGGTGCACTCTGTGTACGACTTGTTCATATGAGTGAAAGGGAAGACACACACCTCGCCCTCATTTGTCACTGTAATACACAAACAAACATACTTTGTTTGATTGCTGTGGAACAGTAAGCTCTTATGCAGTGACTATGCTCCACTAGGAGGCCTACCTGGTGGGCAGGGATCCCCCCCACCATACTGCATCAGCACAGCCTCCTCGTCATGTTTGAAGTCCATCGTCATGGCCTTGCTGATGCCAAATGATGAGGCCGACTTGTGTGAAGGGGAAACCTGACACACTGCGCTCTTCTTACAGGCTGACTCTGCCACTGAGCCACAGACATTGATGTGGTACATGCTAGAAGCTGCTGGTACCTGACAGACAGACACTTAACTTCAGTACAACATAAAAGTACAGCGTGAAGGATGTAGAAACATCTAGCGGTGTAATTACAAGTCAATCAACTGAGTACACCACCCCTCACTTAACGACTGCGATTACTTGAGGCGCCGAGTGCAAATCCATGGTAACCGTAATCTCACCTGGACTTCACCAGAGAGGGCTGACAGGTCAAAGGTGAACTGCAGCTGGGAGTCGGTGAGCTGGCACCTGCTGGTGTTAGCGTGGGTGGCGTCTGAACAGACTATGGGGGTTGCCCACTCAAACAAATAGACACATCCCTGTAGCCTCAGCATCTGTGGAGAGCCCTGAATGAAGATGGAAAAGGTCAGAGCTCTGAAGAGTGGACAAAAAAGTCCTCAGAAAAGCAAAGTAACACTACAAGTATTCTGGTGGTAAAACTGCACGTCAGTGCTGACTGACCAGCTCCAGGCCTCTCTGGCAGGTAAAGATAATGGTCGAAGTGTAGTTCTGAGCAGGATCAGCTGCACACTTGGTGGGGCTGCTGTAAGTGATGGACACCTCTCCAGTCACACTATTGATCTCAGGACCACTGGTAGTACGTCCAATGTCCTGGAAGAGACAGAGAGGGAGAGCGTTTAGAGAGAAATACAATTTTTTTTTGACAGGACAAGAAGGATCAAGGAAATAACAAACCATCACGTACCATTTCACACTGTTTCTATTAAGTAAAACTATACAGAATCAGAAGCTGCCGGATCAAAACTCAACAGCAGCAACACTGAGATTTGAAACTTCAATTGTGTAGCCATTTCCTCAGAGACTGGCTATTTGGTTTACTTTGTTATAACATTGTTAAAGTAAAAAAGAAAGAAAAACAAAAAAATTCAACTTACAAGCCCTGTGTTTCATATTTAAAATAACTGTCTAGAGTCACAAAGGGTAGGAAAAGCACTTTGGTGATGTAACTGCTTTGTTGTACTGTCTGTGCCAAAATAAAAATTTAATTTTTACAGGTCAGCCAGAAAAATATATTATTTTTTTGTGTTAAACATTAATTTGGTTCTTGTAATTAAATAACAGTTATTCAAACACACTTTTTAATGTCACTGCATTAAATGTCTTCTGTGGCACTAACAGGGACCCCTCTTCAGTTTGAGCCACTTAACAAATAATTCCTTTGAGTAGAAACTGCAGCATGCACTGGTCAAACCAGCCTGTATAATAGCCGTGCCTGTCGTCCTGTTGCATCAAGAGGTGGACCTTTTTACATGTGCTCAGTCAAAAGTCAGTGCTCTGGTTTACATTATAAAGACATGTAAGTAAATGGTCCTTTATGTCTCTCATATGGAAACAGTGTCAGGAGAATGTCTCACCACAGGAGGACCGTTATCAGGATCTTTACAGACGGCAGCTCCAGGGGGGCAGGTGACCCCGGGGATGGGGTTCAGAGGCTGACAGATGTTGATGTAGAAGTCTGGAGATGTATCACTTTGGTCCACTGCTTCATCTGAAAGGACAGAAACAGAAACATGGAAGCCGAAAATCTGGATGAATGTTCCACAAATCAAACTGATGAAAATCCAGAAGAAAGGTGACTACCTATCTCGGTAAAGTACCGGAAATTGTCACTCAGAAAGATAAATACCTATTAAAGATACTCTTGGTAAGTAGCTGGAAAGAACCAGAAAATGGTTGCAACCAGGCCCTCCAACAGTGGAGCAATGGCACAGGATCATAAAAGAAATTGACTGTATGGAGAGACTTACATTTGTTTTAAGACTTCAGTTGAGGAAATGTATTGAACTTTGGGAAAATTGGATTGTGTATGCACCTTGAACAGCATGACTTTACATTATGATATATGTGTAAAAGAATTTTTGTTCTTAACTGTAACACCCATGCTGATCTCATGTTCCTTGTTCATCCAAATAAATAAAAAAAAAAGAAAAAAATTCAGATAAGACGCATATAGTGCTACATTTGATCTCTGTTCCTTCAACAGTGGAGTCAGAGCTCCATCACTGCATGTAAAAAAAAGGAAAAAAAAGGTCAGTAGACGTCTGACTACTGAGCACACTGACCTGTTGCTGTGTAGTAACCACTGACATGAATGAGAGGAGTCAGGTCAACAAAAGTTAATCCGTTTCGGACTGAACACTTCACCTGAAAATGAAATCAAAAGCAGAAGAAAGAAATGTCAGTGGTACATCCTTGTAGAATAACAGAAATAGTTTTCAGAAAGCCAAACTCAAAGTGAAAGAATTCAACCATTTGTATTCAATACAATAGCTGTAAAAGTTGTCTTACATATTTTTTTATTTCAAATTTGCTTCTTTTGAGTTTTAAGAATTATTCTGGAAAACATGAGTAAGAGACAATCCCTTCCCATTCCTACAGCACCACATAATTCAATGCTACATTCTGGTCTGCTTTGATTATCCTTGAGGAACTGATTGTAGTCCACCTGCAGACTACACTCAGCTGAAATTTCAATTTGCTCTGTGAAATGGCCAATTTGAGAAGGAATGCTCCATTTTTTCACTTCACCATGTGGAAATAATTACTTACTATACAGCATTCTATAAAAATTTGCTGTTGCGAAAAGCCGTTATCACCACAATAAAGGTGCTGATAATAACCTGTGGATTGGTTGGGACTGATCTTTTCTAACTACAGACAGAATTTATGGAATCTTTTTTGAGGATATTATCTAGTCATTTTTTTTTACGTTCATATTCAATCAGTGCTGATGGTAAGTCTTGTAAACTGGACACAGATACACACTTATAAACACATTCTTGGATCAGGTTTTATGTGATTGTAATTTCACATACATTTGATTTAATTTAGTTGAATGTGTTGCAATATTTTCAGGCTGGGAATACTGAGAGTCGCAGTGCTCATCTGTCCCAGGGCACTGTCAGACACATCCTAACATACTTACTGGCTGTTCGCAGACCAGGGGTGTGTGGAAAGAGAAGAAGTGTGTGCAGGTCTCAGCGTTGCTGTCAATGAGAACTGGCTCTGGAGGGGTCGAGCCCATGTTTGGTGGTCTGTACAAACACAATGCAAATATTCACAACATAGTTGGATATTTCAGGGTTAACATGAACGATACATTACTTTTGTTTTGCAAAAAAAGTATGGCCCTCTTTCTCTTTTTCTCCATTTTGTGCTACAAATGAATACTTCAATGATGCTCTTTGGGTCAATTATTTGTTTGTGCAAGGAAACACATTAACGCTGATTAATCACTTTAACACGCTAATTTTAACAACCCGACAAAAAAATTACTGTCCTGTTAGCCAGAGAGAAACCTAATATCCTTATGAATATGAAGCATTAAGACATGGGGAGAACATGTAAACTCCACACAGAAAGGCCCCCGGGCAGGAATCGAACCTGGTACCTTCTTGCTGTGAGGAGCTAAGAAGTGCACTGCAATAGTTCCTTTAAATCAGCATTATATTTTTTCTTAAAAACAATGCATGCAAAAACACAAAAATAATCCCTCTGAATCATCAGTTGTGACTGGAAGTGTGTGATGGTAGTGGTCGTCTGTATCTGCAGAGAAACGGCTCCCCCTCTCCCCGTATGCTCTTAGTTTTGTTGTGTTTCTGGGCAGCACCTTCTAACGGATCAACCTGGTGCCAGATCATAACCACGGATCCAAGATAAGGCTACGACAAACAGCAAGGAGAAAAAACAAGTTTTTACTCACGCTGCCTGAAGGTATAAAGACTATTGTCACATGTAGGGGTGTCTCCAAATATTTGACGATTCGATGATTCGTCTGAAGGAGCCTGATTCGACAACCAATCACACAGTCGAAGCGTCGCAAAATGTGGTTATGAAACAAGGACCATTCCATTACAGCTGTATGGGGGTGCTGAATGACTGATTTTACATAGAATTTCTTGTGGGGTTTTTTTCCCCAAATAAACATGATATACTGCCTATATGATATACATGTTTGCCTATCAAATATACTGTGGAAATATTTACTTAACTTGTGCTTTTATTCAATAGTCTATCTCTTTAGTGTTTGTCAATGAACCACCATGGTGAGTGGCACAATCCAATTTTGCACAGCGCACCATCACAGAGCAGCATCTTGGTGGTGATTTGGCTTTACCCTAATGTTGGATGCGTAAATGTTGCAGTGGGCTGCTGGTCTGCCCATGTTTCCTCACTTTTATTTAGTTATTTACTTATTTTATTTCGTCATTATTTTATTTATTTTTTCATTTAGGAAGGCTTCTTGTGTTCGGATTTAATTCTAAATTTTAAGGCATTTGTTATGCACCTTCTGATGACCCCTAATCATGCTGACTTTTATTTTGTTTTATTGTAATATTTTTAGTTATTATTATTTTTTTTATTTATCTAAAAGGCTTATTCTATTCTATTCTAATTCTGTTTGTTTTTGCATGGATGTTGCTCTGCACAACGGACCCGACAGTGCAATTAAGCCAATTTCATTTAATTTGAGCAGATAATGTGTGAAATTGTTCAGCAAAAAAAATTTTTTGCTTATCTGCAGAGCTAAGAGATATAAATAAAAGACATGCCTTACCCCGTTTGTTAGAGGTAGGTTTGGTTATGGTCACTTGAGCCACTTAATTTGTTTGATGTTTAGAGTTACCGACACTTTGTTTCAGTTTGTGTTTCAGATGTTGTGTGCAGGAAAAAAATAAAAGTGGTGTTTTACCTGCCTGCGCTGTTTTTTTTTTGTTTTTTTTTATTACTGCAACATTCTGCTGTAGCCTATATTCTAATGATTCTATAAAAAAAAAAGAAAAAAAAGATGATGATACATTCGACTATCAGTCGACGATCGGCAGGATCGGACGAATCAGATTCGACTATGTAAATTCTTTGTCGGGGACACCCCTAGTCACATGCATAACTCAGTTAGTTAGATTCAGGTTTAAGATAATTCACCAGTCTCCATTGAATGCTTCATCTTTACAAAAGGCAGCATAAAGCTATTTACATGCTGTAGTGCTTTCTATACACAACAAATTTAAAGGGTTATTAACTCACTGAGTATCAGCCGTTTTATAAAACAGAAAGTGCCTTGTGCCAGTGTTTTTGCCTACTTTGAGTCATATTTCTAGACCCACAATATTTTGTACTATGACTCTGAAAACACTGAACAGCTCAAATGAAAGAAGAGACTCTATTTCATCATGAAAAAAATATTTGTTTTTATAGTGTCTCTTTATGGCCTGACTACATCTCCGAGATGCACCAATATTACCCACAGGCTGCAGGAGACCGTGATCGGCGAACTGTTGCTGAAAAACACTTTGATGTATTTTTAGGTCAATTGCATTCCAGTGTCAGATTTTAAATTATGTTGAAATACGTCAACGGCACTCAAAGAGCTAAGAGTAAGTAAGGGAAAAGGCCTGTAGGAGTACAGGGGAGAGAGGGGGAAGTACCTGCAGATGAAGTGGATGATGGTGTTGTGTTTGAGGTTGGGGTTTGCTGGGCAGGGACTTCCTCCTTCATACGTCAGCTCCAGAACGTGATCCTTGTATGAGAGCTTCCTGCTCACCTGACCGCCGCTCACCACAGTCGTGGCATCCTTAATGCACACAGCTGGAACACACAGATTGTTTTTTCAACAAGTGCACAAATACAGCTGTATTTCAAACTACTGAAATGAATTACAACACTTTTAGGTAGCTCAGTTTCAAAATTACAACACAAGCAGTGCTTTGTGGGAGCTTATGTACTAATGAGCTTGTGTTGATTTGTCTGTTTGTTGGAAAATCTCACACATCTCTTCTGTGATATTTGGTGGCAGATTCAGCCACGAGTCAATGAGCAAGAGATTTGATTCAGATTCAGCTGAGAATCACAGACATTTTTAAATATTTAAGAATTTTACAACTTTGGAATAAACATGCCAATGTTGAACGAATGTTGTGATTTTCTCATGAACGACTTTAATAGTAAAAAAAAAAAAAAAAAATTATGAGCAGGTACATCACATAGTTGTAGTCACTGAGTGTTTTGGTGCAGGTTAAATATTCCCATAATTCTAATCAAAATTCAGACCTAATGTGCAGCCTTGACCTGAAGTATGTGCTCCCTTTGGTGCCTTCCAATTTACTGTGCAATATCTACCACGGCCCAGGCAAAGAGAGCAGTCAATCATTGGAGAAGTGAAGGAATTTCAGGTCTCTTATTCAACACATTCAAGACTAAACAGTAACCAGCAGAGAAATGAATGAATTCTTAATGGAGCCTACTCCTTATCTCCTGTTAAAAAATCTGATTTGTTCCAAGATGTTATTGCAGTTCCTCTACAGGTGCGGCTACATCTTCCTAGTCTGTTTGTGAAATACACTGGAGAGGTTGAAAAGTGTTCAGTAATTTAGCCACAACATGAAATACATTTTAAATTCATCCTTGTTATTACTTTCAGGTTTTTGTCTGAAGATTTTAGATGCCTTGTCTTGCATCATTAGTTATGGAAAAAAACTAAAATGAAACACAGTTTATTTAACTCTACCACTTTAATAACTCATAAAAATACATTTGTTCCTTTTTTGGTCAAAATTAGTGTTGTAGTATCAGCAGCATGAGATGAGATGTATCTGAGCTGAATTTGGTGAAGCTACAGGTCATAATATAGAAGTTCTTAAATATAAGTCCCACAAAAATCAAACACTTCATAAAAATTACATTTGATCACTTTTTGACATAATCAGTGTTGTAGTAGGCTATCAGCAGCATGAGGTGAGATGTATCTCAGCTAAATTTGATGCCTCATCAACGACCAAGTTGCTAGGCTACAGATCGAGTGGAAAGCCCTGGCTTTATTTATGCTGATGAGGAGGAGATCCGCATGAAGAAGATTTTGTGTACATGCCACTTTGAGGAAAGGCAAAACATGAGAGTTTCCTCCTGGCATCTCTCCTGCAGCGCGCAAGAGTGCAAACTCCACCGCTGTGCAGCGCGACCACATACACAATGAATAGATTTCTCTCGGCGCACCTGCACCTTGTGCGGTCGGTGTAAAACCAGCTTAACTTTACTTGAGTGCTGCAGTTGCTGCTTTCCTTTCACATTTTTCTTGTCAGTTTCTGTTACTGTCACCCTCAGGTCACTAATCTTAGCTTGGATAGTTCAAAGTCTGATTTATTTCAGCTTTATTTCTGCCTTATTCTCACCAGACATCTTTTCATTAAACAAGAAATATCGTCACGATTTAGTCTCGCAAGATCTCGTGCCACAAGAGCTCGTCACACCTCTAGTAATAAATTAAATAAATAAATCTAAATCTGAAATATTATTATCAAAAGGATATTAAATACACAGAGTTGTCTACATTTTATGTTTCTAATTCTACCTGCGCTGGAATGTAACAAAGAATTTACTGCACCATATTATTAGTGTTTCCATTTGACGCTACTTCGTACTTCAACTCTACGAAGTTTCAGAGGGAAATACTAATAATTTTTATTCCACTACAGTTATTTACAGCTCTAGTTACAAGTTACTTTTCAGGTTGAGATTTCACATTAAAACATATAATAATAATAAAATAAACTGTTTCCCACACCAAAAGCCCTCTGATTCATTTTACTGCAGAATGACTACTTTTAATTTTAAAGTAAATGTGGATAATACATTTTTTGCTCTCACAGAAGTAGGATATTGAATGCAGACTTTTTATATTTTTAGTTTTATTGGTTCTTCAACTTGAGTAAAAGATGTTAAAATTTGTTCCACTCCTGCATCTGTTTTGCAGTTTGTTTATTCTATGAATCAACTGATCAGCTGATGGATGTACGTACCAGTCTCAGGGTCGCATCCTGCGTTTGGCATGTTTCCACAGATGTTCATGCGGAACATCTTCCTGTGATCCTGGTGATCGTACACCGTGTAACCCCCTTCCTTTGTCAGGGTGCTGAGATCAAACAAATGACCTGGGGGAGAGGAGGGTCGCAGTTAATATAAATACAAATACATTCTGACACCACACCAAAGACAAGAAAATAATTAGTGACCGAATAATAACAAGTAATATGTGTATAGACCTGCTGATATATTATGAATGTCTGACCTGTAGCAGGGTTGGTGACCCTGCAGTTGTCATGTTGGGTGCTGTTTAGTGGGCAGGCAGCTGCCGTTAACCACAGGAAGGTGTACACACAGTCCTCAATAGCAGAGATCAAAGTAGGCCGGGAGTCCTGGACAGAAACAGTTTTACTTTTGATTAAATTAACGCTTAAATTGATGGACCTAAACTAGGAACATTTCTGTTTGTGTTTCCACTGTATCTGAAGAACTGTGATTATTAGACAACAGTATCACTGAATAGACTGCATCCAATTCAACACTGCTAACGTAAATATTTTCACAATTCTCTGAAAGCTTCTCCTCACCACTTTGTCTTTGTCACACTTGAAGCGGATGACGCTGCTCCTGTTGCGGCTTCCATCAGGGCAAGCCTGGCCACTGGTGTACTGCAGCTTCAGCACACTTCTGTCCCACGTTGGACCAGATGCCACCTGCCCCAGACTCACATAGTCCTCTCCAACCTTCATACAGGACGCTGCACTGGAGGGACACTTCCACGAACCTGTCACAAGGTGAGTGAGTTGAGAAAGGTATTACTCTTTGCTTTATAAAAAACTGACCAGTGTTGTTTTCATCAACGAAAAGACATTTTTTTTTTAATGACGACAGCGAGATGGTGACAAGCTAAACATGGCTCTCAACTAAAACATGACGAGACGTGAGTTTTCATTGATGAGACGAGTCTGGGTGAAAAAGTTAATGGGTGGTCAGATGATCAAAATGCAGGACATTTCTGCCTTTTGTGTGTGTAATCTGTCTGTCAAAAGCTAAAAAAGTATCAGTAACGCAGCTGCTTCCTGCTCTATGCCAACTTCATAGCTGCCGTACGCCAAGTTCTTTAGTCCGTTGGTGACACTTAGAGGGGATGTTGGGTAACTGTCACTAGTTGGTAAACAGCTGGGCACTGAGCTGTGACCGGTCTTAGAGCTCCACAGGAGGAGCTGATCGCTGCCAGAGCCACACAGGTGCTGACCACACTGGGCTTCTTAGTCACATGAGCTGGCTGACTGATCAGGAGTGAGCCAGTCGAACCTGAGCCGGACCATGACAGTTGTGTTGGACTGGATGGATAACTGGATTCCCTGATGTGATCGGAGCACTCATGTTGCAATAAAAGCACTATCTCAGTTTGAATATGTTTACCATAAACATTTTCACTCCATCAATGTACAGATTATCAAGTTGTGATATGGAAATACGTTGATTTCTGGATTGCAGCATATGCCAGCTCTCAGTATGGAATCCACGCAAGTATTGATACATTAGGCCCCCAGTCACCGGTCACACCACACTGACAGAACGTTGAATTTATTAATTCACTGATGGACCATGGCAGCAGCATCACCAAAGGGGCTTGGTGGTCAGAAACAACGAGACAAACTCTGGACATACTTTCAATGTAATCCAGCAACAAGAAAGTCAGAATACTTTGAAGAGCAAGACAGGGCTCATTGTGGCCACACACCAGGTAGCAGCATCTCCATCAATGAGAAAGTCAGTGGGTAAGGAATTTTACAAAAACGTTAAGGTTAACTGTTCCAACATTTGATACAAACTGTCAACCTTGATTCCAATTTTACACCACTAAATTAATTATTTTTTGTTAAAAACTAATACTTTTTTTTTTTATTTACTTAAACTGACTAAAAACATCACACAGCGAAATGACTAAAATGTGACTAAAACTAATAAGCATTTTCGTCCAAAAGACTAAGACTGGAACTGACCTCCTTGCTGCACCAGCGACCTGCAGACATTAATGTAAAACCGTTTCTTTGTGTCCTCTGTAGAGGACTCCACCTCCCAGTTTCGAGAGTCCATAGCCAGAGGGGACAGGTCGTATGAGTGACCCAGATCATCACTGAGGACAGAACACACACAGAGGGACAACATTCAGCATCAACACTCAACAGCTGCTTATTATACCGAGTTAGTGAACCACTCTACTGGTAGTGATTAGATTAAGGAAATAAGTATTCTGTAGCATCATTACCTCTGCCAAGGAGGTTATTTTTTCACCGGGGTTTGTTTATTTGTTTGTATGTTGGTTTATTGGCTTGCAAAATAACGTAAAAAAAAAAAAAAAGTTGTGGACGGATTTTGACGAAACTTTCAGGGTTGGTCAGAAGTGGCCTAACTTAAAATTTACTAATTTTTGGTCGTCATCGGATCCGATTTGACGGCACCACCAAAAATTAGTCGGTTTTAAGTTAAGTCACTTCCGGCCAATCCTGAAAATTTACAACTTTTGAGTTACTTTGCAAACCAACATACAAACAAATAAACAAGGCCCAGTGAAACATAACCTCCTTGGCGGTGGGGGTAACTTTAAATAAAAAAGTTGCCGCCGCAGCGGAGGTCTGCGCTCTCTGAGTGCTTTTCTAGTATTGTAACTGTTGGGATTTTCTAGCCCACGTTGACACGGCTCGGATCAGCATTTGGGCTCTTTCACAGTGCCAGCTGACGCAGCTCTGACCTCCAGCTGTGAAAGCTGCATGCCTGTTTTTTTCCTCCCTCCCATACGTCATCACGTTGACAACGTCATCGTTACAGATTTAAGAGCGCTGGAACACTGCGAGGTAAACAATGGACAGCACGAACATGAGCCAGTCACATAACGGTGTTGTTCCGTGCGTTACAATTTGTCCCTTTTGCAAAGTGTACAAAACCCAGCACAGTACTAATACTGATACTAGTACTGCCATGATTAAAAGGTGTGCCAGATCGCTGTACAAGCTTTATATAAACACGGTCGCGTAGTTCACACTTTTTTTTATTTTAATCAACGCGGGTTTTTCGTGCACTGTGAAAGGGACTTAAGAGTTCCTGTCTCATTTAGTCCTCGGCTACATCCCTCATAGCTGATGAAGTTTAATTATGAAGTCATCCCTGATACCAAAGAGATTTTTACACTTTTGTTGTCAGATAACTAGTATTTTGTACACAAATGTGAACAATAACAAATCAATTGTCCCATTCCTTTTACTGTAACCTGATTAATCTAGGTAGAGCTGCCCTGCACAATGCTACCTCAGTTTATCAGTTATCTAGCACAAAGCTATAAGACCGTGAAGCAGCGGAAGTACAATGAAAAGGTGTTGAGAAACATTTAGAGAAAGAAGAAAGAAGACAGGAGACACAGCAAGAGGAGGATGACATGTGGGAGGTGGTGGAGGATTGTTACTTGAAGGAGCAGCCGGTGGTTTTGACCGGGACGCAGGCCAGAGCGGTGGGCCAGCTGAACAGGTAGGTGCAGTCAGGAGTCTCCTTGATAAACTCTGGTGTTCCCTTCACAAGTGAACCAACACAACAGACAACTGGTTACCATCAATGTAACATTAATACCGTATATAGAAAATGAACAGTCTGACATTTTGGGGAAAAGCCACGTTTGCTGTCAAACTCGGAATCAGATTTTTTTTTTGTTGTTTTTCAAAAAAAGACCTGAAGCTGAAGCTCACAAATAAGCTTCACCAACAGCTCTTTTATTTAACAATATCAAAGCAAAGCATCCCATGCCTATCACATACATCCTACAATATCAGGACTTTTATTTAACTATTCTGCATGATGAGCAATGATGATGAGTGGCGTGGAAGAAGGAGCAAATTTATGTCTTTGATTCATCGCTGATCTACTTTGTGCATTAATCCCTTCTCCGCCAGTTCATCTCAAATTAATTTAGAGACATCACTATTTTGTGAACTTGGTATATATTTATTCCAGGTCAGTCCTCTCCCTCTCTTGTCAACCTATAGTTTACCTGTTGTTCATCTCAACACAGAAATCCTGCACTATGATTCTATTCTTACTGCCAGAATTTATCTTAAAATTACTTTTAATGTTTTTTTTTTTTTTTAAACCTGGTAAAATCTGGGATCAGTTGATTTTCTGTCTTTAGGTGTGAAACTCACAGGATGCCTGTCAGGGTGGCAGGAGAAGTAGACCTCTGTGGATCTTTGGTATATCTTATGACAGATCTCTCCGTTCGTGTAGTTCAGGATGATCTGGTCTCCCACATAACTCAGAACCTGGGTTGCCATTCCTGCAGGCACACAAGAATGACACAGTTTCATACCTACAGTACCACATCCAATGCAAAGAATATTCACACAGGTTTGGGTTGTTTTCTTCTGTACCTGCAATCTTCTGGTTGTTTCCATCCACCTGGCAGGAGGAGACGGATCCAGAGCCTGGGTCTCTGTGGGTGCAGATGCCTCTCTGGAGCCCCCCGCACACCGACAAGTGGTAGATGTACTTATCACTCCTGACGGGGTAATCTTGACCCTTCAGAGAGCTCAGGTTGAACTCATAGCCACTCTTGGGGTCACGGACCCGGCAGCCATCACCTGGGGAGGACAGGTTGGGACGATGACCAGAGGCGCAAATATTCTCGGCTCTCCTTCCCCATGAGTTAATCACCATGTGGTCAATACTGTCTATTAAAACATCATTATGTCCTCTGATATGATGGATGGCACAGAGAGTTCATCACAGCTGTTTGATCTGATCAAATTCCAAACTTCACAAGTCACATTTCAAGTAGCCTTGGCCTGCTCATACTTCCTGTGATGCTGCACAAAATTTCGCGACCAAGTTTTTGTCACTATGCATATGTCAGAGGAAAGAGTGGTATGATTGGTTGAAGCTGAGTCGTTCAGTAGCACACAGAGGCATTTGATAGACGAGGGTTAAGCACGCCCTCTGAGAACTTGGTTTACAAGGCAGCTTGGCCAGACTACGCTCGCAGAGCTTTGTAGTTAGCCACTTAGCCAGGCTATGTTATCCACATAAGTTACGAGAAAGGAGCAGATTTTATTATTTTTAATTACTTTATTGTTACTGGTATACAGTCTCATTACTTTGTTATGCATGTTTTTACCTTGAGACTTCCGGATGGCGCAGGCCTCAGATGTCCTCCAAATGAAGACATATTCACAGCCATCTTTACGGTCAAACATGGGGGAGCCCTAGAAATAGAGGGACTAATATTAGTGAGCCTACTGGTTATTTGCATGTCTTGTGTCTCGTTATCCTAGAATCTGCCAATAGTGAGCTTGTTGAGTTGAGCTAAACTGAGCTTGAATGTATAGTATATTGTTTTCTACTGTTAGGGGGCACTCAATCAAAACAACAAAAACAGTAGTTTGATGACATCCTGAAGGCTACTGGGAGTTAGCCAATCAGACTCCATTGAGGAACGTGTAGTTGATGGATCCTGACAATGTTGGAAATGGGCAGTCACAGAGGGAGCTCCAATACTCACTGGGTTGTCATCACACTGGAAGATGATACGGGTTGAGTAGCGGGACGTTGAACCACACTGGTCTCCGTTCTGGTACACGATGCTGATGGAGCCATCCTCCGCCACCTGAGGGGTGGACTGGACATAACCCAGGTTGTAACTCTTGCCGTCGATCACACCACAGGAACCCAAAGGACCCACTGGAGAGAAGAAAAGACCATTATTTTAATAATAACTAAAATAAATAGTCAAAGTTATGGCAGAAATGGGGCTGCTATTATTTTGATTTATGATCACCTGCAGATAGTCTCCATTAACCACCCATCATAACTTCCTACAGTCCAAAGGGATATCCCAAAGGAGCTTGTTTTATCTGACCAGCAGTATAAAACCAAACAATATTAAATTTATTAATAGATGTGATAAAACCAAGCTGAAAAGCCATATATTTGAGGTTTCTGTTATGTACTAAAGAAAAGGCAAAAACTCTCTCTCTGTTTCTCTCACTGTATTTAATAATTTGATTTTTTTTTTTACCTCATTCTATCATATTTATCTGTTTATTTCAATATTAAAAAGCTGATATGCGAGTCTCAAATCTCTTATTTGCTGTATACCATACTGACCTGGACAGTCGCTCACAGCAGGGAGGTGTTTACAGACGTTGATGTAAAAGCGCCGTGATTTCACCACATCTGTATCTATGGCGATCCAGGGACTGTCATCTTCGTCCCGGATCAGGTGCCTCAGGTCATATTCATTACCATGGGAATCTAGCGGTCACAGAGAAGTACATTTACACACAGCCAGTACATTTTTTAACAGATGTTTCATTGTGTGTGTTTTTGTACCGATGATCTGGCAGTCAACCGGAGCAGGGATGCAGGCCAGAGCGGTGGAGAACTCGAAGAAGACATTGTGGACGACATGGCTAGCTAAAGAACTCAAGTCCTCTCGGAGCAGTTTTAATGAGCCGAGGTGAGCGTTTGGATCACACACAAAATTAATGGTGAAGGTGTCCCGAGTTGCTGATGCAGAAGAGAAATTTAAATGAGAGTGGAGAAAACGTTTACCCAGCTAGAACCAGTAAATGTACCAAGGTGACAAGAGTTAATTGATCCCAAAGGTAAAAAGACACTCAGCCACTGTGAATAATACCTGTGGGTTCATCCAGGGTTCCCTTATATGTTAGCGTGAGCAGGCCATCGGTGGAGTACTGGAGGGTCTTCTCCACCCCCACTGGGCTAGAGGGATGTCCATCATCCAGCTCACAGCCGGCAATGCCCTGTCCGCACTCTGCCACGTCCGAGCAGATGTTCACCTACAGGGGGGTGAGGAAGGGTTCAACGTCAGCTGGATTTAAAGGGAGTGTTATCATATTTCATAGACAAACTCAAAGACCTAAGCATCATGAATAAATAGTTAAATCAACATTTTTTTCAAGTTATCATTTTGGTAAATTCTGCGATTTGATGACTTGAAGAAATTCATGGTTGGCAGAGTGCCATGATTGTGTCTATCTTACCAGGAAGTCCTTTCCATTTGCAGTTGTCTTATATCCTGTCTTAGAAGCCAAAAGCTGAAGGTTGAACTCAAAGCCAGTGTTGGGGTCCACCACAGCACAGCTCTGAGAAACAAAGACATGTTGTACAGGTTTTTTTTAATGTTTCCAATGCAACTGAGATATGTTGGAATGTGGCTGAACTCACGTTGTTCTTGGTGGTTTTGATGGCACAGGCTGCCCTGGTCTCCCACATCATGATGGCAGTACAGTTCTGATACATCAGGAACCGTGGGCCCATCGACTGCACAGTGTGGGGCACAAACAGTCACATCTTCAGACTAAAACAAAGCCTGAACAAGCTGCACTTTCAGTGTTTCCCCTAGCTTTTTCGCTTTGGTGGGGGGTACCCGGGCTGGAATGAGCATGGTCTGTTGTTGGACTTTTTTTTTTTCAATTTTAGTAATGGAACATTATTCAAAAGGGTGCAGATGGGATTTTTGAACTGGGCTGTTTTTGGTAATTTGATCATGGCGATCATCAATATTTATTACTGCCCACCCAAATAGGGGAAACAATGACTTCATTGTATGAACTGCATCAACTGACCACAGTTCCTCTGGAGCAGACCAGGTGGATGAGCGTCCTGTATGTGAGCTTCTGGCCGTCTGACATGCAGACAGAGCCGTCTGTGAACTCCAGCAGCAGCCGGCCCTGTGCCTCGATGACTGGGCCTCGCTTGGATACACCCATGTTACTGACGGATACAACTTCCTTGGGAGAACCCTGAGGAGGGAGGGGAGGAAACTCCTTACTGTAATTTCAAGCATTTTTTTGTTATTGACCAGCTGTCACATTTGAAACTTCACCATTTTTAAAAAGGTGCACTAAGCAATAGTTTCATGCAAAAAAAATCTTATTATTGTTTCTAGCTGGTACAGACCTGCTCCGATATGTACTTTATCTGGCAGGCGGACGCATGGTGGTCACAGCCTGGTACAGCGTTGATGGGCCGACATATGTTGATGTAGTACTTTTTCAGGTTCTTGGTGTCAGACAAATCCATGACCTGCCAGTTTTTGCCAGCAGAGCGTGACAAGCTGGGGGCAGAAAAAGGTCAACATGCTGAACTGAAACAGCCCTTTTTCCTTCATTTTATGAATACTGTGAACATTTGGGCAGGTGTGTTATGTGCAACGGTGTATTACGGACATTGTAGGTTAGGAAATGAATGAATTACAGCACTGTACACATTCCGAGATAAAAGTGGTAAATTTACAAGAAAAAAATCACAAGTTTTCCTGAAAAACTCAAAGCTCATTAAGTATAAGTAAAGTTGCATCAACCTTATCGTCACACCACTGCTTGTCATGTATTATGCCTGCAGTCAATGACCTAATCAAATTATACTTAATGCAATATGTATATTTTGCAATAAGGAAATATTTTAGTGCAGAATCACCAGTTTTTATAAAAAAAAATCAGTTTGAAGACTCCAAAGAGTCATTTGTGTGAAAAGGACCTATTCAGAGGACAACGTACTGACTTTTCATACCTTCTCCCTGCTCTGTGATGTTTTTTTTGTTTTGTTTTTAAACATTTCAATGGCCCTAATGCACCGTTGTAGTTCTGAGTCTGTTGTTTGATGACTGCTTAGGAACATCTTGGTTGCTGAGTAAATTAACACAATATGTGTGCATCCATTACCTGGATAAGTCGTACTGCTCAAGAGTGTTGGGATCTGTCACCAAGCACTCGTGAGGCCTTTCTGGACAGGCGTAAGATGTATACCAGCGGAAATTATAAGTGTAATTGTCCTCAACCTAGTTTCAGAAAATTAAGTTTAAAATTACAGGTCATGCCAGTGATGTCCAAAATATGCATTTAAATAGAGACCAAAAGGAGATCATGAAAATGTCTGAAAATAAAATCAACACCATGCAAGGACACAGTTCACCTGGAATTCAGGTTTTCCAGGTCCGGCTTCTGGGTCACAGAGGAAGGAGATGAGTGTAGATCTGAGAGTGTGTTCTTTGTTGTTGTACTGGGAGC
The DNA here is from genome assembly GCA_029721515.1 of Synanceia verrucosa. Lineage (NCBI taxonomy): Eukaryota > Metazoa > Chordata > Actinopteri > Perciformes > Synanceiidae > Synanceia > Synanceia verrucosa. The sequence continues at coordinate 12,907,648 of CM056570.1, read as the reverse complement.
CATGGCTGTAGTTCAGCTGGATCAGGCCGTCATAATAGGACAGATGAGAGTTCGCTTCCCCAAGACTCCAAGAGCTGAAGAGAAATTATTATAAGGCCTGAGGCATATTGTTGTCATATGTCATATATATTGTGAAATAAACCTGGGCAGGCCTGACTGAATGTCTAAAACTTCCATGAGAGAGCACAAAGGCACAATCACACAAGCAATTAACAAAATTTGCCTCTTGTGCACTTCCACTCTTACCCCTTTTCCACCGGGGTGGTTCCAGAGCTGGTTCAGAGCCAGAGTCTGACTTAGCACCAGTTACAGGCCAAGCAAGCACCAAGTCTTTGTTGGTCCAGAGCTAAGTACTGATTAATGAGGGGCTTGGGGTGGGGTTATTGAGACCAACAAGACCGGAGTAAATACTTTTTGGTTTGATCACAAATCAAATATTGTGTATTGAAAGCACTCCTGGGACACACAGAAGTTTTGCACAAACTGTTGCTCACTGAAATCCAGAACAATAACGTCCCACCAGTGTTCATCGATGTGCCCAGGCAATAGGCGACCTCCATCTCGCTGGCAGCCGCGATACGCTGCTCGAAGCGATTATGACGGTAGGCAGTAACAGTTACATGGCATTATATTTGTGCCACATCCCTGAGCAAACAAAGACAGATTTTGAGCACACAAATATATTCTGTTCTTAGTAAATTTATTTTTTGCACGTGCCACAATTACCACTGAGTCTCAGTGTTTCTCCTGCTCGTGCAGTTGCTCGCTCACAATCTGCCTTTGTTTGCTCAGGAATCTGGTACAAATATAACACCTTGCAGTTAGCTTTGTCAGCTCTGGATTTTTTTTTGCAAAGCCTTGTTTTGATTTTGCACCGCACAAGCTTTGATGGGTGAAAATGAACATGCAGTGACGTGCTGACGATTTACAGTGACTTAATGACGTGGCTCTGACTGGACTCCTTGCCAGTGGAAAAAACGACAGGTGCTAAGGAGGAACGCAAGTTGAACCAACTAAGCACCATCACTAGCTTTTGGTGGAAAAGGGGTATCTGTGAGATAAAGGGTTGAAGAATAGAAGTACATTTTAAGCTGCCACTGTGAATATTTCTGTACTGAATGAACTGATTGAAGATGTTTATTAACTGGCTGTAATGAAGTGCAGGAATACATGTTCATGGCTCTTTCTTCTTACCTCTTTTCGACCTGGCATGCGCCGGCCTTTTCAGGGCAGCTGGTAGCCTTGACAGGACCGCAGACATTGATGTAATAGTCGTAGTTGCCGCTGGTCAGGTTGTAGAAGCCACCGTCAGGTTTGGTGAGGGGCGACAAGTCGAAAGAGAACCCTGCAGAGAAGCAGAGGCCAGTTAGAGAGGAGGATTTAAGTGGTGCTCTGATGGAAACACCATGCAACCGCTAGATGGCAGCACAAGCAGCCTCTTCATTGATTCACACTTAACAACTCTCATGTGACATAAATGTGAGATATACAGAAGTTAAAATGTCTGGAACTCAACAGCTTCCTTCAAAGTTGCATGCTGTAAGCTTTGGTACTTTGTCTCCTCTACAGATAAACCCTGAGAGCTTTGACCTTTTAGATTAAGCAGCAAAGTAAAATAGGGCTAATCAAAGTGTGATCTATGTAGTTTTCACCTGTTTGGTTGCCAAAAATGGTAATGAAAGAGCAGAGCTGAAGCAACAGAAAATGAACTGACTGAAACCTGCCACCTGAGATCTGCCAACCTGTAACTAACCTGACGCATCTTTGACTATCTCCACCAAAATGCAACTGACTGAGCCATTTGCAGTGTGACTCTTCCAGTTGTTTCCTTTTAAACCCAACATTGTGCTGTCTTTGAAATTATGGTAAAATGGAGACACAGTGCAACTGATCAATCAACTGCCTGCTTAGCGAAATGAGCCTGATTTACTTCCACAGTCCTGTACTGTCTAAATTACTGTTTCTGCTCATTTTTCCTGAACAGTGGATGTTTCACAAAAGCTTAATGCTTTATTCTGTGGTGAGTCAAGTCACTTTGTTTATTCCAGCTAAATAAAATAACCCTCTGCATCCAGAACATAATATGCACCAGATCCTGCGGGGGTCTCTTGATTTACTGCCTGTTTTCCCTTAACCTGTTTGTGCAGATCTGGTTCCTCCTGTGGTATAAAAATGTGGTATAAAAGATTCAGTGCAGCGCTCTGCTTCTTTGTGCCTCCCTCTGCTGATTTTGACAGACTTGAGTGGCGTACCAGCCTGGGGGTCCTCCACTTTGCAGTCGTCTCCCTGCGTCTTGGAGAGGACGCAGGCGGCAGCGGTGTACCACTCCATCTCGTACACACATCCGTCAGACGAAATGCTACGAAGGACAGGAGCGTTCCCCAGATCCCCTGTGAGGGAGACAAGAAGAGGAAAAGGGAAGCATCACAACCACAATGTTGATTAAGTTATAGAAAATAAAGAAAACAACAGAACAGATGGTAAAGACAAATATATTTCATGAATGCTCTCTGATCTCTGTTCAGCCTACCTGGTTTGCACTTCAAGGTCAGGATAGTTTGGATCCTCGTCTTCTTATTGATGCAAAAACTTCCATCAGTATATACCAGTCTGATGTCATTTCCTATTTTAGTCTTTGTGGGAGATGAGAGGAAGCTGCCCAGACTGACGGCCCCATGGTCCTTATCTGAAGCAGAGACTCAATTAATAAACTAAAAGGCTACAGCTGTCACTGACAACTTCATGAGTTTGGTTTTAACAACTCCTTGACCTCCGTACGTCCTTCTATCACCATCATTCATTAGTCTTTAAAACCCTCCCAAACCTTGTGGAGACTCTTACCCACAGCACAGATGGAGGCATTCACCGGGCAGCCGGCAGCAGCTCCTGTCTGAATCACTTTGTGACAGACATTCAGGTAGAAACGGGAGTCTGGCTTTGGAGATTGGGCGTCCACCGCCTCCCAGTTCCCACTAACATCTGTCCCTGGAGCAGCACAAAGACACGAGAAGGAGGGAGGGGATGTTTAACAATAAACATTTAGTCATGAAAAACAAACTGTATTTAGTGAATATGACCACAACTAACTACTTTTGTTAGTGACAAATACAATATATTGATATTAATGAATACTGGTATTGATTTAAACTCACCAGGGTATCTTGTAAGGGGTGAGAGGTCGTAGTGTTTGCTGCCATCTCTGACTCGACACAGCAGATCCTCCTTCTCCTTGACACAGGCGAAGGTCGTCTCCCAGTCAAAGTAATAAGTGCAGTCTGTCTCCCCTGCAAAAACTGGCATCCCTCGCCCGCCGTTGGCTGCAGAAACATAAATTAAGAAATGACATTAACAATATGTTGCTCATGAATGGAAGGATACTTGAACCGTTTGTTTGACCTGCAAATTTAGTAATCCCTTGTTGTTGCACTTCCAAAGTTCAGAATTTAAGGTCCAATTTGTAAAAAAAAAAAAAAAAAAAAAAAAGTCACTTCCCCTTTAATATTAGCGGCACACAATCATCTGTCTTACATGCATTCTTGTTGCACTCAAAGTTGATGATGGTCATTCTCTGGAAGCCAGTGGAGCATTTGCTGCCTTCAGGGTAGATCAGAGTCAGATCTCCATCAGAGTAACTGCAGAAAGAAAGAGTTCAAGTTGAGCCAAATGTTTGACATTTCATCAATCCTTGATTTTATCATGACATTTTTAATGACAATGACAGAAAAAGATGGACATGCTCTTGCTTTTGAGAAATAAACATCCATCCTTGCAACAAAAAGTTGCGCGTGGCAGAAAGCAGACTAAATATGTGTAAAGTTGGTAGATTGTTCAATATAAAACTGTCACAATTAATAAAACTATGGGTTAAAGATACAGGTTTCAAAATCAGCCAAGCAGGAACCAGGGTTTTTATGGCATCCGTAAATTAGTCTGCATTTACAAAAACTCAACCTAAAGACTGTGAAATAAACACCAACCATCATTTCCTTGAATTAACACAAGCATCAGTACTGACGATCAGCTGACTGACCCACACACACAAACATTACCGTAGTGTCTGGTTCTGATATCTCCCAGCCACCTTCTTCACATCTGTTGACTTCTTGACCTGACAAGATGAGATGAACTGGTGTTGGCCACATTCACCGATGGGGAGCTCTCCGCACACATTCAGGTAGTAGACGTAGCTGTCATTCCCGTCACTGGACCCGGAGAGAGCGTAATATGGATGGTCTGTAGCTGCATCCACACACACACACACACACACACACACACACACACACACACACACACACACACACACACGCAGACACACAAAGTGCATCATCACCTCAGTGAAAGTCTCAATGGACCATGTTAGATCATGCACTGAATATATAATCACTACTACAGAGAACAGCTTTCCAGGATATTGTAATATTGTTTTTCACAAATAGTAAACATGTTTGTTTCATGTAACTCTCAGCAACAAATTGAAAATGAGGGAATCCATCTTTAAACATTCACATGCAGAACACACAGCACTTCTATATAGACAGAACTGCATCATGACACACACTGAACAACTGTGACAACAAGTGGAAAAAAGGCCTTTTTATATCACTGACAATGAACTGCCTAAAACCAGGACATTCAGGAATGTTTACTCATAGAGCAGCTTCCTCTAACTTGTAAAAAAAGCGACACCATAAGACAATAGTTCTTGTGAGTTAAACATGTAATTGTAATCATTCATTACTATTAATAGTTCTTGACCACTAGAAAAAACACACACCTTCTTCTGTGCTCCTCTTAGCTTGCTCATAAGAACTAGTTTAAGGAATGAGACCACAAACAAGCAGCTTTTTGGCTGTTACTCCCTTTCTTAAGAGGTTTAATTACATTATAAAAGTCAGAGGTGGGAGCACAGGTCTCAAATGTATCATTCAATAAAACTATAAATGTCAGCTATGTACACTCTTCCTCCTCCTCCTCTCCCTCCATACTGCTCTCTGAGTTTAGTAAAGTCATGATGCCTGAGACTGTACCCCTTGAGAACAGAAGATTTCTCCTTATAAGACAGGAAGCAGTCACACCTGACTGTGTGCTGTTGCATACTTTGCAACTTGGTTTTAAAAGGCTATATTTCATTGATTAACCTCTATAGTGCTGAAGGTGACTTTTTGGTATATCAGTGTGCTAAAAGCATTGACACATTCAACAATGCTTGCTTCCAAATGAAACAGGAAAAGCAAAAACAAAGGTGGGTTGGACATCGTGATAAACTCTTAACAGGCAGGTGGTTTTCTGAAATAGTATTTGGGGCAGAAGATCCCTACTTACAGCTCAAGGTGAGAGGCGTCAGGTCGATGGAGATGTCATGCTGCTCGCTATTAAGCTTGCAGGTGTGGCTCTCCAGGTAGTCTCTGTGACAAGCGTATTCAGTCACCCACTCCACCTCATAACGGCAGTTTGACCCTGCCGTCATCTTAGGAATGCTTCCCTGTGAAACCAAAACCAGATTAAAATAAAGTTACACCAGTTTGTTGTGTATATACTGTACAACTGTGTGTGTGTGTGTGTGTGTGTGTGTGTGTGTGTGTGTGTAAAACCCACTGAGTGTCTGCTTGATGGACAGATGAAAGTGATGGTGACACCAGGAGTGTGACCGTTGCAGATTTCCGGAGGAGTCGTACCAGCATCGACTTCATACTGTAGCCTCAGTCTGAGATTGGAGAGAAACCAGCTTTCGTTTACATTAAGTGAGTCCTTCATTTCAACACAGGTTTCTCTACAGACATCTACAGTATGATGTAGCAGCTGTCTCTTTAACACATCGGTACATTCTGGACTTTTCTAATCATTCAAGTTTTTTCTAACAATCAATCACGTTTCAAAACTAAATTCAAAGCAGCAGAATAGACAGTGTCCAGACAGCCAGCTGCAAATATTTACCTACATTAATTCAATCAGAAAGTGTGATGACAGCTGGTTAGCATTCACTGAGGAGATACCTCTCATTGGAGAGCAGCTCTAGTCGTCTGGTGGGAAAGCCCATGTTGTACGAGCCATGACTGGTGACGAGACAGGCTGCAGAGCCCTCTGTACATGATTTACTTGGCTGGTCTGAGAGAGGAAGCGGAAGAAGATGAGGTGATGGGAAAGAAAAGGAAGTTTGTATATAGGAGGAAATATATCTAGCAATTATGCTCAAGATGCAGCAGTGACTGCAGCGATTGATCCAACTGGAGCACAACTTAAGAGCTTGATGGCTTTATTTGCTTAAAGGGATAGTTTGGATGTTTTGAAGCGAGGTAGTATGAGGCACTTCTCCATGGTCAATGTATCATGTCTCCAGTTTAGAGAAACAGACAGGAAGAACCAGCAAACCAACGTCATGCTTTGGACTGTTTTGGAAAAATCAGCATACACTACTTTTAGAATAGTTTCACTATCAATTTTCAGATAGACCGGTTTGTTTGTGTTATTGTGGGTGAATCTGAACTAACCCTTTAAAACATAAATTCACACAGCAAAAACAAATCACCTACAGCAGAGAGGCAGCCGTAGACCAGCAACTCTGTGTTCTGTGAGCTAAAATTACTGTTTTTCTGTCTGGCAGCAGAGAGCATTGATAACTACTTCAGTTTACCATCAGAGAGGGCTGTCTGTCTGCAAAGTAAAGCAGTGAAAACATGTGAAATAATGTACACATTCAGTGATATTTCAATATCCATTTTGGTGCTGCTCCACAACAGTAAATTGTTTTGCTGGTTCTCCTGTCTGTTTCTCTAAAATGGAGACATGCTGAGCTTCACCTACTGTAGGAAATACACAGACTGTGGAGAAGCACCTCATACAACCACATTGAGAAACATCCATACTATGCTTTCAAAATATCAACAGTTGATCTGTGAGTGTTTTTGTGAAACAAAGTGCTCTTGCATAAGAGAATGATGCCATTAAAAAGCAGCAGCTCTCTGTTGGAGGCTAATCTACAAAGATATTCTCAAACACACCAACACACACAATTTATTATGAATAAAAGACAGTTACAAAAACACATATCTAAAATTCACTTGAGTGTGACTGTTCATGTTTCTTTTCACAAACTGTCAGTAATAAAATTCAATTAATTTAGTGAATATGTAATGTGATCAGTACTGACTGAGACTGCGGCAGATGTTGATGTAGAAGTCGATGCTGTCGTCTCCGTCGTCCACCAGATAGCCATCGCTCACTCTGATCAGAGGACTGAGGTCATGCTTCTTACCGTCTGAGTCGAACACATAGCAGGGCACCTGGACACAGAGAGTTAATAGCGGGAGTTATTTATACGGGCAGTCAAGGCTACTCTAGTGAAATAGACATCAAGTGTCACATCTGATATTTGTGTGGCTACTAAAATGATGTCATGGATCTACAGCATCTGACAGTGCAGTAACTGCAAGTGATTAATGTGCCCAGATGCAGCAAAATACCCTTTAACAGTGATATATTTGTCAATAAATGCATTTAAAGGGCTTCAATTTGTAAACAAACTTTATTGGATTTCAAAAGATGGATTTTTGGGTAAATCTAATCAATAACTATTTCAAAGAAGGACAAATTATGAGATGTACTGGTTACAATTTTCTTGGCCAATTCTGGACAATTTTCTTTCTTTTTCAGAACCATAGCTGCTAGCATACGCAACAGTTTTTTTGTATATTTTCTTCTTTTTCCTGTGGTATTCATATTTTGTTGTTTGAGCGTCATCTGATACTTAAAAAGCAAGTTTAATTAATTTTACATATTCTTTCAATTATTTTGACTCACATTCATGGCTTCATTGTGAGAACTTGTGACATGTTCACTGATCAATAAATGCACTACACATTGTCACATGAGTGGGTTTCCACACCCACAGATGAAACACCGCTCTGGCTCATTGTTTCTAACACATCACACCTTAGGCACATATTAAAAGCCTTCTCATCAGCGAGTCAGTTGTTCCACCACATACCTCTTTGTGTGGCTTGAATTTATCTTTGCTGCAGGCGCTGAAGGTCCTCCACTCAAAGTAATGCACACACTGAGACACAGCAACAAACTCTGGGGTTCCCTGCAGCACACCAACACAGGAACATATGAGTAAGAAGACAGTTTCATGTTTATAAAGGAGGTGACTAACAGCTTATTATAGTGATGTGTAATAACAGTGTTCCTATTAAGGCACAGAATATACTTCTCTGTTAACGTGGGGGATTTCTTTCTATTTTTATTTACATTTTTAAATGTCTAACTTAATTAGTTCCCCATGTGCACCATGCTGCACACAGCCTGCAGCTGCTGGGGTGGTTGAAGGATCAGTGTTTGCTCCCATTCTTCATCCTCTCTTTACCAGCTCCTGCTCCTCAGAGTCAAAACAGTAGCTTGCCCTGTTCCAGGTCAACTGCTTTTACTTTGTCTGTCACAATTTCAACACTAGTTAAGTGATTGCTGGTAGTGTGTGAGGGCTATTTACTGAAGCGGGGCACTGATTTAAACTATAAAGGAGTGAATAAGACAAAATATAACAGAAGGTAACAGTGGATTGTAAGAGCAACTATTATGTGTTTAAGCTTCCCCTTCCTCTAAAGTGTTACATTGTTTTTGTACTTGTTAAAGGTCTGTAAAGTCCAGGCTGAAGGAAGTTCCTCTCCCACACATAATACCTGCCTAACGCACACTCCTAAGTTATTTAGAGCAGAGTCCAAACAGTTTGGCTAGATTGTCCAAATCATAACAAAAAAAAAACACAGTAGGTCCCCAGTAGGTAGCAACAACATTAAACATTAAAAGGAGGAAGATTATACATTAAAAGCTTCTCTCTGGAGTTTTTGACACTTGTGTTGTTATGGAGCGATGGTTTCTCCTGTTCGTCCCTATGTGTTTGTTCTTGTGGATCAGACAAGTGAAGTGATGTTTCACACTGTCCCGCTGATCTACAGGTGCTTATAACTGTACAATTCAGCAAACAACAAAGGTAGTAAAGTTTTGAATCAAATAAACATGGATGCAGACAACTCCAATGAAAACGGTGGAGGTAGAGTTTGGTTTACACTCAGTCTATTTGACAGTTATAGAATTCAGTAAATATTGTACACATGGAGGACCTGAGGAACCTCTTTGTTTGTAGGTAGCAAAGAAATAACTAAACAAAAAACAAGTGTTAACTGTCCACTGCTGAGGCTATTTGTTAGCACAGAGCACTTCTTCTTTTCAGAATTAGATAACTCTGTAAAAAGGTTACATAAAAGCTACTTTCATTTCTCCACTCTGCTCTTTGTAAACTAGCACCAGTCCTCCTCTTCTGCTGTTTGTGACAGGAAATGATACGTTAATGTCAAACCACAGCTTAGCCACTTCTGAAACCGCAGACACACACACTCAACTGACTCAAATGAGCATAAATACACAGCGGCTGACTACATTATTTCCTTTCATAACAGCTGACAGCAGCTTCTGGTATCCAATAATGTCAATTTAGCTTTTTTACAGATTTGTTTAAGAGAAAGAAAACATTCATTGAAATATGAGTCTTCAGTCAGTGAGGCATCTCTCTAAATGTGCTGAATGCAAATAGCTGATGAAAAACAGAAGCACATTAAAATTTCCTCCAAATTGCACTACAATGTGTGTTCATAGCAGAAATTTATACAAATTATTTTGCACTTGCATATTCAAAGTAATCATATGTATATACACACACATATGTATGTGTGTGTATATGTATATACACACATATATATATACATATACATACACACATATATATACACATATATATACATATACATACATACACATATACATATGCACACTGTATATATACACACACACATATATATACACACACACACATATATACATACATATACGTATATGTATGTGTATATATACAGTCATGGAAAAAATTATTAGACCACCCTTGTTTTCTTCAATTTCTTGTTCATTCTAATATCTGGTACCACTAAACGTATAATACAATGAACACAACAAAAAATGCAGCTGGTCACATAATACTTTATGTCCTATTTGACATTCTTAAGCTTAATTGATTCCCAGGGTATATAAGAGGCCATTTCATGTCACAAGCAGCACTGCACATGCAAAGGCCTAGAGTGGTTTCCTGCTTACATTCAAGCCGTAGCACAACTCAGAAGTTGTCAGCTCTCACATAATGCCTAAAACAAAAGAATTATGTGAAGCAACAAAGGCAGCCATCTTGGCACTGCTGGAAATTGGCATGAGTGAGAGACAGGTAGCGAAAAAACTGAAGATCTCCAAGACAGCCGTTCATTCCAACAAAAAAAAACAAGCTGAACATGGCACTACCAAATTGCTACCTAGCCGTGGCAGGAAACGTCTTTCTACCCCACGAGATGACCGTGCACTCATCCGTTCCTGTGTCAGGAATCGTCGTCAGACCTCCAGGGACCTTAAAAATGAGTGGGCACTGTCGAGAAATGTGACTTGCTCGGCAAGGACAGTTCGAAACCGACTTGTTGAAGCTGGTTTGAAGTCACACAGAGCACGCAAGAAGCCCTTCATCAATGAAAGGCAGAGGAAGGCCCGGTTACTCTTTGCTCGAGACCACAAGGATTGGACTGTTGATGATTGGGCTAAGGTTCTCTTCAGTGATGAATCAATTTTGAATTGATGCCCACTCCAGCCAACTTACTGGTTAGGAGGAAGCCTGGAGAAGCTTACAACCCAGACTGTCTTGCCCCTACAGTAAAACATGGGGGTGGATCAGTCATGATCTGGGGCTGTTTCAGTCTGAGTGGAACAGGGCAAATGCAATTGTGTGAAGGCCGAATGAACCAGGTCAAGTACAGGACTACCCTTGAAAACAGTCTTCTTCCATCAGCTGGAAAACTCTTTCCTGCCTCGAATGACTGGATTTTCCAACAAGACAATGCCCCTTGCCACACGGCAAGGTCAGTTAAAGCCTGGATGGAGAACCACAACATTCGCACCATGCCTTGGCCTGCTCAATCACCAGATCTTAATCCAATTGAAAACCTGTGGAAAATCATCAAACTCAAAATGGAGAACCACAAGCCCAAAAACAAAGAAAATTTGTTTGAATTTGTCCAACAGGAATGGGCTGCTGTGACAGCAGAACAATGTCAGAAGCTGGTGGAGAGCATGCCAAGACGCATGGCTGCAGTCATCAAAAACAATGGTTATGCAATCAAGTATTAACTCTTGTGTGTATCATGTGTTTAAAGCAAACAGAAAAGAAAACATGGAATGCTTAAAAGTAGTGTTTTTGGCGGTACAATGCCATAGCTATTGATGTAAGAATTTAAGTAATTTTGGTTATTATCAAGAAAACCATGGAAAATGAATAATCCTTAGTTCTTAAATTAAACTCTCATGAGCTATTTTTGTTGTTATCATTATAATTGTCCAAACAAATGTACCTTTAGTTGAGCCAGGCATTAAAATTAACAAGAAATTGAAGAAAACAAGGGTGGTCTAATAATTTTTTCCATGACTGTATATATATATATATATATATTATCTACCGCTTATCCTCATAGGGTCGCGGGGGGGCTGGAGCCTATCCCAGCTGTCTTTGGGTGGGAAGTCGCCACCTCATCGCAGGACACATAGAGACAGAAAACCATTCACACTCACATTCACACTTATGGTCAATTTAAATTAGCCAATTAACCTAATCCACATGCATGTTTTTGGTTGGTGGGAGGAAGCCAGAGTACCCGGAGAGAACCCACGCAGACACGGGGAGAACATGCAAACTCCACACAGAAAAGGCCCGGGATTCGAACCGGTACCTTCTTGCTGTGAGGCGACAGTGCTAACCACTACACCACTGTGCCGCCCTTATAGATATATATATATATATATATATATATATATATATATATATATATATATATATATATACACACACACATATACATATACATATATACATATATATACATATATATATATACATATACATATATATATATATATATATATATATATATATATACAAATATATATATATATATATACACATACATATATATATATACATCAGTGTTTCCCCTAGGATGGAGTTGTAGTGGTGGAGGTGGCAATATGGGTTGCAATGTAACTTTATGGGGCAAGTGGGTAATTGCATGGATCTTTGACTGCAAAGGCCAACCACATTTGTCTGCCATTGTACAATGACGTTTAGATTTTGCTTGCTTGTTTTGCAGCTGCAGGTTACAGTGCTCTCCCTCAATACCGGCTACTTGGCCACAAACGTGCAAAAATAAGATCCATGTTGATAAAGTCAACAGTTTAAAAACCCTGGTCAATTCAAGTCATCCATCCTTGTCCTCCTTGTGTGTTCCAGTCTTACCAGGGTTTTCCCACACTGGAAGCTGATGCTGGTCTGGATGTTGTTGTCGCTTCCTGGACATTTTTGTGTGCTGTTGTAATCCAACACCGTGCCAGAGAGCCTCTGCAGGGACAGCTCACCTGAACAGTCAAGACAAGACAAACCATCAGTCCATCACAGCCCATCAAACCTTCAGCTTGTTTAATGGATCAACCATGTGGTCAATGTTCATACGCAAACATTTCGTCAAATGCATTTTCTTCTTCTATTAAGACTGAGAGGTGATGGGCAATACAGTCAATTAAATAATGACAACTGTAGCTTTCCACCTCCTTTGTGTTTTTGGATGTTGGATATAAACATCATAAAGAGCTGCATAAAAACTTTTTCATGGTTGTTTTATGGAAATATACTGTAGAGGTCACATCAGTTGTTAGTCTTGCTATAAAAAGACAATAATAACATTTAACTAGTGAAGTTTAACGATCAAAAAAGGAAAAAAAACACATAAGTCTGCATTCTCAGACTGGGACTCTGATTTACGTCTTCATCCACCAACCTCTACTGACCCACAGAGAAAATCAACCTCTATAACATAATATCCTGACTCTGCTCTCATTATTTACCCTCTGAACAGAAACAGACCGCTGTGGGAAATGCTCTGCATGAGACGAACATTTAAAACCACAGCAGCTAAATGAACCCAGAGCAGGTCTGACAGGTGAGTCTACTGTGAGAGTAACTTGACATATGAAAAGTAACGCTGTGTGTATTTGTCTAAATACATCAGTTACCTAAACCTGATTGTTTAACGATTAACCTGTCAATTATTTTCTTGATCAATCGATCGGTCTGTAAAATGTAAAGAAAAGTAAAGAAATCAGTAAATATTCACATTTAAGAAGCTAGATCAAGACAATTTTAGAGTTTTTTTTTAATAAAATGACTCAAAACAATTGACAGATTATCAAAATAGCAGAAAACTAATCAATGATTCTGATTTATCATTGCAGCTCTTTTCTGAACAGAAGCCCATTTGAATTGAGTGCAGTATTACACCTTAGTGCTGGACTGTACTTGTGCTTCTGTGTTTGTTTAATTTCACGACCTCTTTGTTGTCCTCGTGTTTCTATTTCAGTGTCTCTGTGAAATTTAAACAGTTAAGAAGAAACAGCTCTCATGTCTTTTAGAAATCCTTTCAGTCAGTCTACAGGAAACTTTCATGAGTATTTGTGTGTGTGTGCTACCCCTGACACGGCTAGACTGTTATCACAAGGGTATCATGAAGGAATGTAAGTGAACAACACTGTGACCTACTAACACAAAAACTACTGCAGGCTGCAGGGCCAACCAGCCTGCTGCACTGCTTCAACATGAAGTCCTGCAAGAGTTGTTGTTAAATCAGATAAGGAGTGGGGCATGCACATTTCCACTGGAATTTCTCTGGACATTTAGAAATGCTTTTCTTTTCTGTTTTTCCTTGTATTATAAAGACGATAATTAATGAGGTTTAACAGCTCCATCATACAAAAACACAACGTTATTTGTTTTCACTTAAAAAATAATAACAATATTATATTTCTTTTCTGCCAATAGATCCCTCTAAATGCTATACACTGTCCCTTTAACCTAAACTACAGCTGTACTATCACATAAAATGATCAAAAGGAAAACATAATTAATCATTAACATAAAACAAAAAATAGCAAATAATTCCTTGTTTCAGCTTTTAAATTGAGAATTGGAAGTTTTCCTTTATCTTCTCTGAGAGTTTATTGATCCTCTCTTTTGGACTGCTGGTCGGACAAAACAACTTGAAGATGTCACTTTGGACTTTGTGATTAACTGAAAAATTATTCACCTAAAAAGCAAAGATAAGGTTTATGGATAATATAATTGTTACTTATGTTTCAATGTAAATATAGGAACAAATGTGATAGATCTAAGCAGACCACAGTCGCTGATCAAACCTTTTACACACTTTTCAGTTCAACACAGGTGAGTTGAGCGTGTTGATGTCAGCGCTTTAGGTAAAAGTCTATCTCAGTCAATACGTGAGAGAGTGAGAGAGAGCGTGAGAGAGAGAGAGAGAGAGATAGCAAGCGATTGAGCTGGTGAGCAAGCAGAGCGTGACATTTGGTCTATTTGCGTTTGAGAAGTTAATGCTTGATGATGTGTTCCCATGTCATGTGATAAGTCAGCTAGCAACTCATCTGACCAAACTGCTGCCTGCTGCTACTCTTTCACTTTCCAGATGTGATTCCTCTTGAAAAACAGTCCAGTAAGAATACATATATCTTCTAATACATTGAGAACCATGGTCTATAACAGCAAGACCAGCATGAGTCTTAACTCTTTGTCACCCTCAGAGTCCGATGACACACTGAGAGCCACCAGACACCAATCTGTGACCAGGGGAAGGTCACAACCTCAGACTGCAGGACAAGTTGTTGTTGCAGGACTCTGAAATAACACTGTCTGGCAGCCTGTTGTTTAGAAAAGGTCATGGGCAAAACCAAAGACAGTGATGCAACTGAAATTGAGAAACAGCCCCAAATAATCACAGCAGACCTGTGTAAAAATGGAAGTGATTTGTGTATAAGTGTGACATGAGATCATGACACCATTTCTGCAAACAAAGCACTGACTGGGCTCACTGGGAAAGCAGTTTAATGAAATACTCTTCAAAGTCTTGCAAAAATAAATCTCGAAATGCATGACAAATGTGTTTGTTAATGAATGATAATGGCAGCAGCACACTGCTCCCCTGGGCAAAGCAAACCTCTAACGAGTGGTTTTCAAAAAGGACGGGGCACTCCTCCCCAGGGGGCTCAACGCTTGGGGGTGGAAAAATGTGTTCAATGAATATGATTGATGTGGAAACAATGATCAAACAAGAGAAGTTAGCAGGTTTCATTCAGGAAAAAATAAAAGAGAAAGAAGAAAGACCAATTCTCTACAAGAAATCTCTTTGGTCAAACTTGAGGTTCACTGTAAATACATCAGGTGGCTTTGATATTCAAACACAAAGCCTTGTCATGTGTGTCAAATCACTCGCAAAACAGTGGAAGAAAAAGACCTTCACTATTTACCAGACCCTAAAGAAACATCTTCATAATGCTTGATATGACAAAAGAAAAGAAAAGCAAAAATACAAAGAAAAGCATTGATTCTGACTTTTAACTCATTGAAGCATTAAAGATGAACACGTCTACATGAAGTCTGTGGTCTTGATTATGCTCTTTAAATAAAACAATATTCAGCTTTTGGTAAGTAAGTTCTATGCTCAAGTTAAAATGGATTGCTTTATGTGATTTAAAGGCCACAGTTTCTGCTAAGACAACTGAAATAAAGAACTTAATGATTATGAAATGTTTTAACAGACTAATAGTTATACTAACTGCCCCAATACTTCCCCCCAGGATTGCGGGGCAAGAGTTTTTCCTTCCTCCAAACAGAGGGCATGACAGCCACTGCCTTAAATTAAGTTTGATCAATTTACGCCAGCGTGATTAAATAGAGATTGGGGCTGCCTCTGTTCACTGAACGTCAGGTCTGAACAGGAGGAAGCAAACCAAGCTGCGATGGTACAACATACAATGGTAACACAATGCAAACACCACAGGATAACTGTCAATGAACACTACACAAAGAAGTACCACAACAACAACAACTACAGAAAAATGATCAAAAGAAAAAAACGGGCACAAATCCCTAAATACTGATTTCTCAAAAGCAGCATCATACTAACTAAAAAGTATGTATATACAACACATGTAGGGCATACACGTTACACGTTACCAGGGATTTACTACATCTTGGTCTTAAAGATGCAGAAACATGTCAGGGGCTCCAGGAAGATAAGACCCACATTTACCTCAATCAGCAACTGTTTTAGTTTTATTGAGGATGTATAAAAAAAAAAGAACTAAAGCTTGTGAAAGTAATATAGCTTTACATGCAAGAGACAAAACCTCACAGAGGACATAGTTAGGAGTATAGCATAGTCAGGAATATGAAGCTAATCGGATGCTATGCTAGTGCTACTTAGCTACAACAGAGTATATATATTTTATATTCTTATTTACATGATTATACATTTTAGATTCCTATCAAACCTAAAATTGTACTTCTTAAATTATATTTTCAGTGCAGTCATTTTGGCTTTTATTTTGAGGGCAAATGTGACTAGTAATTATTTCCTTTAGTTAAAATTATGTATTCTTGATAAACTGTAAAGTTGCTGATAGAGTAATCATATAAATTATTAATGATAATGGCAATGACTGCTAGCTGCTGTGAGGGCTGCTTGTCTGGGACAGAACTGTGGATCTTGCTGACACACAGCAGCAGCAGATTCAGCCTCAACAGCTCTGAGATCAGATCTGCTAATGTACTGATAAAGCTCTGAAAGACTGATCAATAAAGCATCACTTCACTGAGCCTCGAGAAAACCCCACAGCAGTCACGTCAGCAACGGGAATTTGATTTGTGCATGTTTGATGCTGCTCTCTGTCACTGAAAAAAACATCAGCAGTGACACATCTCATCCTCAGACAGCAGAAATGTTCCAGCAATAATAACCTCTCAACAGCTTCCTCACCATGTACAGTATGGTGAGTGAACAATCTTTTTGGTTATTTATTACTATTATTTTTTTTAAACAAACATTTGCAAACAAACTGGTTCCAGCTTCTCAAATGAGAGCATTTGATGCTTTGTTCTCTCAAATATGATAATAAACTGAATATCTTTAGGCGTTGAATTGAATTTAAAAAAATGACTTCTGAGAGCAATGCCTTGGCCTGTGGGAAATTATGACAAGCATTTGTTTTCAATACTTCTGACACAATAGAACAGAAAATAATAAGCAGCTAAACATATACATATACATGTCTATTTTTTAGTATATAATTTGTTACTTATTTTGTATTTATTTTTCTTTTTTCTTCTGAACCATGCATGCCCCTGTGTGTTTCTTTCAAGCTGCTGGAATTATGAATTTCTCCGTGAGATGAATAAAGTATGTATCTATCGTGTTATGTAAATGTACAGTAACATACATGTATGTTTCTGGTTGAGACCCAAGATTAGGAACAGCTATCAACAGGACTCTCTTGTTTTGGCCACTCGCTGACATACTTGACCCAGCCTGTCGATTCGTAGGGAAAAAAAGAAAAAAAAACACATTTTTTCTGAGTAGTCTGGACAAAAGTGGTTAAACAAGAGCCCTTTACAACCCAGCCATGATCACAGAGCTGCTACCAATGTTAAGACAGCTAATTTAAAGCAAATTTCATGCTTGATCACACAGAAACATTTTGTGGCTTGAATTACCAAACTGTGGCCAAAACAACAACACAGCTACATAAACACAACGGCCCCTAAGACGCAGACAGTGTCCTTAGAGAGCCATGAAATGCTCTGCTGTGTGCCTGTCATAAGACACACAAGATGCATCAGAGTCAAAGACTGGCTCACTTGCACTCAAAAACATTTTAACAGGGCAGCAGAAAGGACTGGTGCCATATCAGACGGTCCAAAGGGCTTCAGTGGTAAACTCCAACATGTTGGATTGTGGTCTGCTCCTGCTCTAAACACACTGCTGCCTGGTAATATACGCTCCTGGTGGAGACAAAGGTGACTCAAAGCAATCATGTTTAAAGATGAAATGTGTAACTTTACACAGGATGTTGAAAATGCAGCAAAGACAGTAAGAGACAGAGTTGTTGTGGAAATCTTGGAGAGTGTACCAGACACCAGGCAGCACAGATGTTACCTAGCTATACACTAGAACTTACTGAATCATTAGCTCTAAACTAGCTTCTCTTTAAGAGGAATAAACGCTCACTCTCTACGTCTCTCTATGTCAGTGTACACCACCACCATCAGGGTGCTGTACTCACCGACTGACTGGTCTGCTTTGGTGGTGAGGTTCCTGGAGCAGATGGCGACGCCGGGGCCACAGCTGGTTGATGGTGAAGACCCACAGAGCTTTAGCGTGTAGCTGACTTTATTATCGCGGTCTATTGCCTCCCATTTGTAACTGCAAAATAGGAATACAATGAAGAGATGAAGTAAAAATGAATTAAGAAAACACATTCAGGTGTTCTGTCCAATCAAATCATCAATACATTCAATTAACAATAATGTAATACAGGGATAAAAATATAAAATGCATCAAATCTTCACATTTGAGAAGCAGTTGAAGCAAATGTTTCACATGTTTGGATGATTACATCAAGCTAAAACTTCTCAGTTCAGTTGTGTGGATGGGATGCTTTTCTTTGTCCCATGCAGTAATAAAGTGAATATATTCGGGTTACAGCGTACTGGAAAACTGTGACGTGTATTTTTTTTAATCAATATGTTCTGACATTTTATAGATCAAATGATTCTTGGATTAATCAGAATCAGAAACAAGTTTATTGCCAAGTTTGCACAAACAAAAAATTTAAGTTGGCATCTTGGTGCATGACATATAAAAATAAAGTCACAGTGCAGAGATAAGGAACAAAATATAATTAAGTTTCAATCATGAAAATAATGGTCAGTTGGATCCCTTGTGTGTTGCAGTTTTGTCTTGTTACCCAGGAGTTATTTTTTAGCTTGCCTCGAAACTGAACACACACATTTTTAAACTAATTTCCTTTGAAAGTGTTGAGTTTATGTTACTGTTCTGCATTTCAAAAACAAGTCCAAATAAACTGGAGTTAAACAGCTCAAAGGTTTCTCTCTACATGGGCCATACTTAACCACAATTAGCTAATTAGAAATACAAATGAATCTGAATCTGAACATTGAATTCCTCCCAATGAGTTACTCGTCTTAATTAATATCGATGCAAATACCTCACAAACAAGGAAATACTGTAATATGCAGGCCAGCCTGCAACCTCACAGCTTAACTCAGTGGTTATCATTAATGCCTTAATGCTGTGTCAATATTTGAGCAGCAGCTGTCTGAACAGAGATCAGAAAGGAGGACAACAAAACAGCTCGTAGTTTGGCTCTGAAGGGACTAAACACTCTGGTGTAACGCTCTTTTTAATGACTGATTTATGGAGAAGCTTTATGGAGAGGCTGTCATGTCGCTTTCCTCGTCTGAGTCATGTCATTAAGTGTTGCTAACAGTTAGCGTTAGCTCGGTACATGACAGTTGGCGGCTAGCTACATTTTAGCTTGATAAAAAAACAAACCATATGACGGCGTTAGCTAACTACTTTGGCTGCAGCCTATTTCAGTGAGTTTAGGAAATCATTTAAATCAACAGAATGAGTCAGCTGACTGAAACTGATAATACAAAACGTGTTTATAAACAATAAACAGTATTATTTTTAACCAACTTGTTACCTAGCTTACGCCGTTGAGAGCAGCGGCTAAATGCAGGCATTTAAAAGTTAATGTCGTAAGTGAAAGAAAAAAGCTGACTGTTTTGTTTATGAGACACGTTTAGCGAGAAACATTAAAATAATATAAGAGGGAACCATGTGAAACGACGACAAAGCAAATAAATATCCAACATATATATATATGACTACAACTGAGTTTGACGACCTGGGAAAATAAGAGGATGAAACGCGGTAACCTTAGTTTGTTCCTAGCTGCGGTGTTTGAGCTGGAGGTGTATTTGTTAGCTTTACCTGCACAGGTCCTGGTACCACGGGCTGCTATCCTTCTCCGCTCCGGACAGGACCGACAAACATCCCAGATACAGCACTAACCAAAGAACCAGCTTCAGATTATATTTACACTGAAATGACATGTTTACAGCAGTGAGTAGTAGTCTGAGGAGCCTAACTAAGACGACATGATATGGCAGAGTCTATCTGCTCTGGAGCAAATCAGTAGGAAGTGAATGCAGCACATGACAGGACATCACATGACTCTGATGAGGCACACTGATGTCGCCTTCAAGGTCTGTGGGAAAACCGCAGATCTGAATCAGGATTGTTATGGATTATTAGTAGGTTTCGCATACAAACAGTGGTGGAGGATGTACTCAAATATTTTAGTAAAGTAAAAATCTAAATACCACAGTGTAGTAATACTATGTCATAAGTACATGTAATGAAATGAAATGTATGAAATATCAGTGGCAGCATCTCCAGGTATTTTCTTTCCATCTGTTTTGTGTATCTTGTATGTAAGTAATGTCAGTGTGAATTAGAATTAAATACATCCAAAAATAAATATATATAAATAGTAATATATGAATATACAAATATAAATAATACACATCGCAGACATTTCCAATCATGCATGTGCCTCTGTATAATCAGGAGTACCTGAATGCACCATTCCTTAAAGCACATAAAGAAAAGACTTTTAGCTCTGTTTAGCTTCGTCATCTATATAACATATCATTTAATTATAGTCTTAGAGGGTCAGTCTTCAGTCTGGGAGATCCAGCTGCTCCTGAAACACTGTTATTACTGTATGATTCAGGTCTTCAGGTGCTTCAGTAATGTTGCACCCTCTAGTGTGCATGTTGGACCACCACAAAAACGCCACAAAATCACTTATTGACAAAGGCCATTTGTCTAAACAGTGTTAGACATTCAGGTATTTTCTCAGTTGTAGAAAAAACTTTATTCAAAACTCGTGGACATGTTTGCTTTTCCTGTACTTTACTTTCATTAATTTCCTAAATTCATATGGAAAAAATGTGTGTGTGTTTATTTTTTAACATATTATTTGGAGCATTCGTACCTTTATTTCATAGTGGATAGTACAGGGATGACAGGACATACAGGAAGAAAGACAACAAAAGATGGGTCTCAGAAAAGACTGCAAAGGATAAGTTTACATTTTTTCATGTCTGTCTTCAATCCGCAGTCAGGTGCCTCACAAGCACTGAAACAGGTTACCTTCAAGTCTTTTTCGGGTAAAATTTCTATTTTGAGTTTGCCCAGACTGAGGTTGTGGATAACGTAATGTGAAACAGAAACAGTAGGTCAGAGATAGAGAAAAAATTAGTGTAAATAAATATAAAATAGAAATATATATCTAAAATATCAGGGGTATACATTATTTAAAATGAAGAGGATGGAAAGTGTATATTACACATAAAGAATGTATAAATAATGATAGTATAAAGAGCAATTTGCAAAAATAAAATCATATAACCATTCAATATAACCGCTATAACCATTTTTATTCCACTAACGTCAACCTAAAAACAGAAAGAAAAAGACGAATGACACGTTATGAATGGATATCACACACAGTGTGAAGGTTACATTCTGTGGATAACAACTCTGTGTTCAGCCTGACCTCAAGTGTAGTGCCCTCCACAGGTGACTGGAGGCTGAGGTTCATCATTAGTGTGAAGTGATCACACCTGTTGAGAGGCCTGATGGTGGCTAGTTAACAGGTGTGTGGGAGAAGGCCAGCAGAGGCATTTGGGTTCTTTGTTGAAACAGTGCTGCAGAATGTGGCCTCTGGTCTTCATCTACACACTGACAGGTACAAACTGAAGATTTCAACTTACATTTTTACTCAACGGTGATTATTTTCTCTTTATTTTTATGCAGTTGTTCATGGTGTCCCTGTGCGTCCAACACAGGAGGCAACAGGTTGGTGTTCTCTGTATTGCTTTTTACGTTTGCTAAAATATCCAAATAATTTATGAGGAATTCCCTGATATTTTTTCCCATAGATAACGTGACAGTCATTTCTATGTATGATAAGCCAAAGCCAGCCACTACAGAGCCTTTAAAAGGTAGAGAATCATATAAAATTACATTGATATTAAATAAATTTGTCCCTTTCAGGTGATGTCGTCCCTGTAAATGACACCAACTATGTGACTCATCCTGCAACAGGTTGGTGTTCACTGGATTGGTTTTTACATTTGATAAAATATGCAATGATTTTTGAGGAATTCCCTGATTATAATAATTATTAATATAATAATTCTTGTTATTATTGTTTTCTTTTCCATAGATAATGTGACGGTCATTTCTATGTATGATAAGCCAAAGCCAGCTACTACAGAGCCTTTAAAAGGTAGATTATCTGGTGTATTTTACACAGAAAACAATTTACATGTAAAATTACCTTGATATTAAATAAATTTGTCCCTTTCAGGTGATGTCGTCCCTGTAAATGACACCAACTATGTGACTCATCCTGCAACAGGTTCGTGTTCACTGGATGGGTTTTTACATTTGATAAAATATGCAATGATTTTATGAGGAATTCCCTGATTATTATTATAATAATTATTATTATTTTCTTTTCCATAGATAATGTGACAGGCATTTTTATGTATGATAAGCCAAAGCCAGCCACTACAGAGCGTTTAAAAGGTAGATTATCTGGTGTATTTTGTGCACAAAAATCTATATATTTATATATAAAATTACCTTGATATTAAATAAATTTGTCCCTTTCAGGTGACGTCGTCCCTGTAAATGACACCAACTATGTGACTCATCCTGCAACAGGTTCGTGTTCACTGGATTGGTTTTTACATTTGATAAAATATGCAATGATTTTATGAGGAATTCCCTTTTTATTGTTATTATTATTATTATTATTTTATTTATTTTTTTCCCCTATAGATAATGTGACGGTCATTTCTATGTATGATAAGCCAAAGCCAGCCACTACAGAGCCTTTAAAAGGTAGATTATCTGGTGTATTTTACACAGCAAAAAAATTACATGTAAAATTACATTGATATTAAATAAATTTGTCCCTTTCAGGTGACGTCGTCCCTGTAAATGACACCAACTATGTGACTCATCCTGCAACAGGTTGGTGTTCACTGGATTGGTTTTTACATTTGAAAAAATACGCAATGATTTTATGAGGAATTCCCTGATTATTATAATAATTCTTATCATTATTATTATTATTTTCTTTTCCATAGATAATGTGACAGGCATTTTTATGTATGATAAGCCAAAGCCAGCCACTACAGAGCCTTTAAAAGGTAGATTATCTGGTGTATTTTACACAGAAAAAAATTTACATGTAAAATTACCTTGATATTGAATAAATTTGTCCCTTTCAGGTGACGTCGTCCCCATGAATGATACCAACTATGTGACTCATCCTGCAACAGGTTGGTGTTCACTGGATTGGTTTTTACATTTGATAAAATATGCAATGATTTTATGAGGAATTTCCTGATTATTATTATTATAATTCTTGTTATTGTTTTCTTTTCCATAGATAATGTGACAGGCATATTTATGTATGATAAGCCAAAGCCAGCCACTACAGAGCCTTTAAAAGGTAGATTATCTGGTGTATTTTACACAGAAAAAAAATTACATGTAAAATTATCTTGATATTAAATAAATTTGTCCCTTTCAGGTGACGTCGTCCCTGTAAATGACACCAACTATGTGACTCATCCTGCAACAGGTTCGTGTTCACTGGATTGGTTTTTACGTTTGATAAAATATGCAATGATTTTATGAGGAATTCCCTGATTATTATTATTATAATAATTCTTATTATTATTTTCTTTTCCATAGATAATGTGACGGTCATTTCTATGTATGATAAGCCAAAGCCAGCCACTACAGAGCCTTTAAAAGGTAGATTATCTGGTGTATTTTACACAGCAAAAAATTTACATGTAAAATTACCTTGATATTAAATAAATTTGTCCCTTTCAGGTGATGTCGTCCCTGTAAATGACACCAACTATGTGACTCATCCTGCAACAGGTTGGTGTTCACTGGATTGGTTTTTACATTTGAAAAAATATGCAATGATTTTATGAGGAATTCCCTGATTATTATTATTATAATAATTCTTATCATTATTATTTTCTTTTCCATAGATAATGTGACAGGCATATTTATGTATGATAAGCCAAAGCCAGCCACTACAGAGCCTTTAAAAGGTAGATTATCTGGTGTATTTTACACAGAAAAAAAATTACATGTAAAATTATCTTGATATTAAATAAATTTGTCCCTTTCAGGTGATGTCGTCCCTGTAAATGACACCAACTATGTGACTCATCCTGCAACAGGTTGGTGTTCACTGGATTGCTTTTTACGTTTGAAAAAATATGCAATGATTTTATGAGGAATTCCCTGATTATTATTATTATAATAATTCTTATTATTATTTTCTTTTCCATAGATAATGTGACAGGCATTTTATGTATGATAAGCCAAAGCCAGCCACTACAGAGCCTTTAAAAGGTAGATTATCTGGTGTATTTTGTGCACAAAAATCTATATATTTATATGTAAAATGACCTTGATATTGAATAAATTTGTCCCTTTCAGGTGACGTCGTCCCCATGAATGATACCAACTATGTGACTCATCCTGCAACAGGTTGGTGTTCACTGGATTGGTTTTTACATTTGATAAAATATGCAATGATTTTATGAGGAATTTCCTGATTATTATTATTATAATAATTCTTATTATTATTTTCTTTTCCATAGATAATGTGACAGGCATATTTATGTATGATAAGCCAAAGCCAGCCACTACAGAGCCTTTAAAAGGTAGATTATCTGGTGTATTTTACACAGAAAAAAAATTACATGTAAAATTATCTTGATATTAAATAAATTTGTCCCTTTCAGGTGACGTCGTCCCTGTAAATGACACCAACTATGTGACTCATCCTGCAACAGGTTCGTGTTCACTGGATTGGTTTTTACGTTTGATAAAATATGCAATGATTTTATGAGGAATTCCCTGATTATTATTATAATAATTCTTGTTATTATTGTTTTCTTTTCCATAGATAATGTGACGGTCATTTCTATGTATGATAAGCCAAAGCCAGCCACTACAGAGCCTTTAAAAGGTAGATTATCTGGTGTATTTTACACAGCAAAAAATTTACATGTAAAATTACCTTGATATTAAATAAATTTGTCCCTTTCAGGTGATGTCGTCCCTGTAAATGACACCAACTATGTGACTCATCCTGCGACAGGTTGGCGTTCACTGGATTGGTTTTTACATTTGAAAAAATATGCAATGATTTTATGAGGAATTCCCTGATTATTATTATTATAATAATTCTTATCATTATTATTATTATTTTCTTTTCCATAGATAATGTGACAGTCATTTCTATGTATGATAAGCCAAAGCCAGCCACTACAGAGCCTTTAAAAGGTAGATTATCTGGTGTATTTTATGCACAAAAATCTATATATTTATATGTAAAATGACCTTGTCAATAAATTCATTTCTTCCTTTCAGGTGATGTCGTCCCTGTAAATGACACAAACTATGTGACTCATCCTGCAACAGGTTGGCGTTCACTGGATTGGTTTTTACATTTGAAAAAATATGCAATGATTTTATGAGGAATTCCCTGATTATTATAATAATTCTTATCATTATTATTTTCTTTTCCATAGATAATGTGACAGGCATTTTTATGTATGATAAGCCAAAGCCAGCCACTACAGAGCCTTTAAAAGGTAGATTATCTGGTGTATTTTACACAGAAAAAAATTACATGTAAAATTATCTGGATATTAAATAAATTTGTCCCTTTCAGGTGATGTCGTCCCTGTAAATGACACCAACTATGTGACTCATCCTACAACAGGTTCGTGTTCACTGGATTGGTTTTTACGTTTGATAAAATATGCAATGATTTTATGAGGAATTCCCTTTTTATTATTATAATTCTTATTATTTTTTTTTTCCCCCTATAGATAATGTGACGGTCATTTCTATGTATGATAAGCCAAAGCCAGCTACTACAGTGCCTTTAAAAGGTAGATTATCTGGTGTATTTTACACAGCAAAAAAATTACATGTAAAATTATCTGGATATTAAATAAATTTGTCCCTTTCAGGTGATGTCGTCCCTGTAAATGACACCAACTATGTGACTCATCCTACAACAGGTTCGTGTTCACTGGATTGGTTTTTACGTTTGATAAAATATGCAATGATTTTATGAGGAATTCCCTTTTTATTATTATAATTCTTATTATTTTTTTTTTCCCCCTATAGATAATGTGACGGTCATTTCTATGTATGATAAGCCAAAGCCAGCTACTACAGTGCCTTTAAAAGGTAGATTATCTGGTGTATTTTACACAGCAAAAAAATTACATGTAAAATTACATTGATATTAAATAAATTTGTCCCTTTCAGGTGATGTCGTCCCTGTAAATGACACCAACTATGTGACTCATCCTGCAACAGGTTGGTGTTCACTGGATTGGTTTTTACATTTGAAAAAATATGCAATGATTTTATGAGGAATTCCCTGATTATTATAATAATTCTTATCATTATTATTATTATTGTTTTCTTTTCCATAGATAATGTGACGATTATTTCTATGTATGATAAGCCAAAGCCAGCCACTACAGAGCCTTTAAAAGGTAGATTATCTGGTGTATTTTACACAGCAAAAAAATTACATGTAAAATTACCTTGATATTAAATAAATTTGTCCCTTTCAGGTGACGTCGTCCCTGTAAATGACACCAACTATGTGACTCATCCTGCAACAGGTTGGTGTTCACTGGATTGGTTTTTACGTTTGATAAAATATGCAATGATTTTATGAGGAATTCCCTTTTTATTGTTATTATTTTTTTTTTTTTCCCCTACAGATAATGTGACAGTCATTTCTATGTATGATAAGCCAAAGCCAGCCACTACAGAGCCTTTAAAAGGTAGATTATCTGGTGTATTTTACACAGCAAAAAAATTACATGTAAAATTACCTTGATATTAAATAAATTTGTCCCTTTCAGGTGACGTCGTCCCTGTAAATGACACCAACTATGTGACTCATCCTGCAACAGGTTGGTGTTCACTGGATTGGTTTTTACGTTTGAAAAAATATGCAATGATTTTATGAGGAATTCCCTGATTATTATAATAATTATTATTATTTTCTTTTCCATAGATAATGTGACAGGCATTTTTATGTATGATAACCCAAAGCCAGCCACTACAGAGCCTTTAAAAGGTAGATTATCTGGTGTATTTTACACAGAAAAAAATTTACATGTAAAATTACATTGATATTAAATAAATTTGTCCCTTTCAGGTGATGTCATCCCTGTAAATGACACCAACTATGTGACTCATCCTGCGACAGGTTGGCGTTCACTGGATTGGTTTTTACATTTGATAAAATATGCAATGATTTTATGAGGAATTCCATTATTATTTTTTTTTTTTCCCCTATAGATAATTTGACGGTCATTTCTATGTATGATAAGCCAAAGCCAGCCACTACAGAGCCTTTAAAAGGTAGATTATCTGGTGTATTTTACACAGCAAAAAATTTACATGTAAATTTACCTTGATATTAAATAAATTTGTCCCTTTCAGGTGATGTCGTCCCTGTAAATGACACCAACTATGTGACTCATCCTGCAACAGGTTCGTGTTCACTGGATTGGTTTTTACGTTTGATAAAATATGCAATGATTTTATGAGGAATTCCCTGATTATTATAATAATTCTTATTATTTTCTTTTCCATAGATAATGTGACAGGCATTTTTATGTATGATAAGCCAAAGCCAGCTACTACAGAGCCTTTAAAAGGTAGATTATCTGGTGTATTTTATGCACAAAAATCTATATATTTATATGTAAAATGACCTTGTCAATAAATTCATTTCTTCCTTTCAGGTGATGTCGTCCCTGTAAATGACACCAACTATGTGACTCATCCTGCAACAGGTTGGTGTTCACTGGATTGGTTTTTACATTTGATAAAATATGCAATGATTTGATGAGGAATTCCCTGATTATTATTATAATTCTTGTTATTATTGTTTTCTTTTCCATAGATAATGTGACGGTCATTTCTATGTATGATAAGCCAAAGCCAGCCACTACAGAGCCTTTAAAAGGTAGATTATCTGGTGTATTTTACACAGAAAAAAAATTACATGTAAATTTACCTTGATATTAAATAAATTTGTCCCTTTCAGGTGATGTCGTCCCTGTAAATGACACCAACTATGTGACTCATCCTGCAACAGGTTCGTGTTCACTGGATTGGTTTTTACGTTTGATAAAATATGCAATGATTTTATGAGGAATTCCCTGATTATTATTATTATAATAATTCTTATTATTATTTTCTTTTCCATAGATAATGTGACAGGCATTTTTATGTATGATAAGCCAAAGCCAGCTACTACAGAGCCTTTAAAAGGTAGATTATCTGGTGTATTTTATGCACAAAAATCTATATATTTATATGTAAAATGACCTTGTCAATAAATTCATTTCTTCCTTTCAGGTGATGTCGTCCCTGTAAATGACACCAACTATGTGACTCATCCTGCAACAGGTTGGTGTTCACTGGATTGGTTTTTACATTTGATAAAATATGCAATGATTTTATGAGGAATTCCCTGATTATTATTATAATTCTTGTTATTATTGTTTTCTTTTCCATAGATAATGTGACGGTCATTTCTATGTATGATAAGCCAAAGCCAGCCACTACAGAGCCTTTAAAAGGTAGATTATCTGGTGTATTTTACACAGAAAAAAAATTACATGTAAATTTACCTTGATATTAAATAAATTTGTCCCTTTCAGGTGATGTCGTCCCTGTAAATGACACCAACTATGTGACTCATCCTGCAACAGGTTCGTGTTCACTGGATTGGTTTTTACGTTTGATAAAATATGCAATGATTTTATGAGGAATTCCCTGATTATTATTATTATAATTCTTGTTATTGTTTTCTTTTCCATAGATAATGTGACGGTCATTTTTATGTATGATAAGCCAAAGCCAGCCACTACAGAGCCTTTAAAAGGTAGATTATTTGGTGTATTTTACACAGAAAAAAAATTACATGTAAAATTATCTTGATATTAAATAAATTTGTCCCTTTCAGGTGATGTCGTCCCTGTAAATGACACCAACTATGTGACTCATCCTGCAACAGGTTGGTGTTCACTGGATTGGTTTTTACATTTGATAAAATATGCAATGATTTTATGAGGAATTTCCTGATTATTATTATTATAATAATTCTTATTATTATTTTCTTTTCCATAGATAATGTGACGGTCATTTTTATGTATGATAAGCCAAAGCCAGCCACTACAGAGCCTTTAAAAGGTAGAGTATCTGGTGTATTTTACACAGAAAAAAATTACATGTAAATTTACCTTGATATTAAATAAATTTGTCCCTTTCAGGTGATGTCGTCCCTGTAAATGACACCAACTATGTGACTCATCCTGCAACAGGTTCGTGTTCACTGGATTGGTTTTTACATTTGATAAAATATGCAATGATTTTATGAGGAATTCCCTGATTATTATAATAATTCTTATTATTATTATTTTCTTTTCCATAGATAATGTGACGGTCATTTCTATGTATGATAAGCCAAAGCCAGCCACTACAGAGCCTTTAAAAGGTAGATTATCTGGTGTATTTTACACAGAAAAAAATTTACATGTAAAATTACATTGATATTAAATAAATTTGTCCCTTTCAGGTGATGTCGTCCCTGTAAATGACACCAACTATGTGACTCATCCTGCAACAGGTTCGTGTTCACTGGATTGGTTTTTACATTTGATAAAATATGCAATGATTTTATGAGGAATTCCCTGATTATTATAATAATTCTTAATATTATTTTCTTTTCCATAGATAATGTGACAGGCATTTTTATGTATGATAAGCCAAAGCCAGCTACTACAGAGCCTTTAAAAGGTAGATTATCTGGTGTATTTTATGCACAAAAATCTATATATTTATATGTAAAATGACCTTGTCAATAAATTCATTTCTTCCTTTCAGGTGATGTCGTCCCTGTAAATGACACCAACTATGTGACTCATCCTGCAACAGGTTGGTGTTCACTGGATTGGTTTTTACATTTGATAAAATATGCAATGATTTTATGAGGAATTCCCTGATTATTATTATAATTCTTGTTATTATTGTTTTCTTTTCCATAGATAATGTGACGGTCATTTCTATGTATGATAAGCCAAAGCCAGCCACTACAGAGCCTTTAAAAGGTAGATTATCTGGTGTATTTTACACAGAAAAAAAATTACATGTAAATTTACCTTGATATTAAATAAATTTGTCCCTTTCAGGTGATGTCGTCCCTGTAAATGACACCAACTATGTGACTCATCCTGCAACAGGTTGGTGTTCACTGGATTGGTTTTTACATTTGATAAAATATGCAATGATTTTATGAGGAATTCCCTGATTATTATTATTATAATTCTTGTTATTGTTTTCTTTTCCATAGATAATGTGACGGTCATTTCTATGTATGATAAGCCAAAGCCAGCCACTACAGAGCCTTTAAAAGGTAGATTATCTGGTGTATTTTACACAGAAAAAAATTACATGTAAAATTATCTTGATATTAAATAAATTTGTCCCTTTCAGGTGATGTCGTCCCTGTAAATGACACCAACTATGTGACTCATCCTGCAACAGGTTGGTGTTCACTGGATTGGTTTTTACATTTGATAAAATATGCAATGATTTTATGAGGAATTTCCTGATTATTATTATTACAATAATTCTTATTATTTTCTTTTCCATAGATAATGTGACAGGCATTTTTATGTATGATAAGCCAAAGCCAGCCACTACAGAGCCTTTAAAAGGTAGAGTATCTGGTGTATTTTATGCACAAAAATCTATATATTTACATGTAAATTTACCTTGATATTAAATAAATTTGTCCCTTTCAGGTGATGTCGTCCCTGTAAATGACACCAACTATGTGACTCATCCTGCAACAGGTTGGTGTTCACTGGATTGGTTTTTACATTTGAAAAAATATGCAATGATTTTTGAGGAATTCCCTGATTATAATAATTATTAATATAATAATTCTTGTTATTATTGTTTTCTTTTCCATAGATAATGTGACGGTCATTTCTATGTATGATAAGCCAAAGCCAGCCACTACAGAGCCTTTAAAAGGTATCTGGTCTAATTCACATAGGGGAAAAATTATATTTAAAATCATCTTAGTTGGTAACTAAATTTCTCCATTTCAGTTGGTGTCGTTCTCAAAAGACAACCTATATGTGACTCATCTTGCAACAGGTTGATGTTCACTGGTTTCTAAAACAGAATTTAAAGAATATGATTAAAATTCTCAAATTCTGTAGGTACAGTTGTTTCAGAGCTTGAGCCGCAACGAGAAAGTGCGGAAACTTTAGAAGGTAAACTTTTCAAATTTGTTGTATATACATTTGCATATTTAAATCATTTTTGTCTTTTTTCCCCAAAGATGCAATGTATAGTGATGGTTTTATCATGTCACAGAGCTTCAAGATGACTTGACTGTCCAGGAGGGAGACATTTTGGTTACAGTAAGATGGACAACTTCTTCCACCTCCCCCCCTTTAAGACAAGAAGAAACAATTAATACACTTCTTTACGTTAAGCCAAAAGATGTAGAAAATATTTATACTAATCTCATCAGGGATATTGCTATCCAATGTGCAACTAATGTACAAAACCTAACAAAATAAAACTTGTGTGGAACTACTAATAATCTCTGACTGTCATGGCTGCTTGAACTTGCAGGAGTTTAGGAATGCTGTGGAGACGCTGTGGGTCAATGCCGTCGTGCCATACATCATCAGTTATGAGCTGGGTGGGGATTATTTTTTTTTTTTTGTAAATGTGGCTTTAACCAGATTTCATGTATAGATGACAAACCCTTTAAATGTTTTCACTCCAACAGCTGACCAAGAGTTCAACATTCTCAGCGCCTTCAGGATGATCACAGATTTCACCTGCATTCGCTTCAAACCACGAACCACAGAGATGAACTATCTCCACTTCAAGGTTGGCCAAGGGTGAGAAATATTTTGTTACAGGGTCAGAATATTCTATGTCTAGCACTTTGTAACCATGCAGAAAGTTCTTGTTTTATTTGCTTGGATAATTTTTACCCATCAAAAGAGCAACAACAATGATTGCCTCTAGAACCCAAACCTAATATCTATATCCTCAATCACTAGTCTTTAAGGTATGCTTGTCTGTCATATTAGAGAGCTAGCAAGATTTGAAAGTGGCTCCTCCTCTAAGCTCCTCATGCTCCGTCCAAAGCCACGCCCCCTCAAACTTGAGCTGTTATGCTACATTACCGCAGTTGTAAAACGTCCCGTTCAAAGCCAATATACATCATTTTATTACAATTATAATGAAGACACTGGAGACTATGGCTGTTATATATGGTCGTATTCTATAAGCTCTTCAAAAGCGGCACTGATGACCAGTTTATACCCACACAGAAGCTGAAGTTAGTTTTAATCTACAGACTCAAACATACTTGGAACAGACACACAGTGTGCAAAACTCAAATTTTATCACCACACAGACTCGCTCCACACTGTTGTGACAAAAAACACTGCTCGGAATCTATTTTTCACATCAACTCACTTTAAATGTGACATCAATCTTCTGATTCACGGAAATTTCACAGGAAATGACTAGTGTCAGAGCGCTCCACTATGGAAGCTTTGAGCTGAACGGACATCTGGATTCTGATCCGTTCAGTCTGCTGGAGACTGAGCACCTTCATAATGCAGACACTGGAGACTGTGACTGTGTAATATGATCAAAATGTCATTCAATACAAGCCCCACCTACGACCAACTTATACCCACAGAGAAGCTAACGTTAGCAAACATTACATCCATCGATTCATTTTCTACCGCTTAGCCTCATAGGGTAGCAGGGGGGCTGGACCTATCCCAGCTGTCTTAGGGTGAAAGGCAGGGTACACCCTGGACAAGTCTCCAGTTCATCACAGGACACATAGAGACAGACAACCACTCACACCTACGGAGAATTTAAATTAACCAATTAACCTAATCCCCATGCATGTTTTTGGATGGTGGGAGGAAGCTGGAGTACCTGAAGAGAACCCACACAGACATGAGGAGAACATGTAAACTCTACACAGAAAGGGCCCGGGATTCGAACCCGGTACCTTCTTGCTGTGAGGCAACAGTGCTGCAAACATTACATATTTTATGAAAATAATAACTCCTCCCAAGGCTAAACAAACAATAACCTGTCCAAAAGCAGAAACTTCTGCATCACTTTTCAGTCCCTTCAGATGTCTCAGTGTCTCCACTGATGTTCATTCTGGTTTGTCCTCTTAGCTTTGTTCATAGTTTTGTCACAATCTTTTCTGTTTCTCTTTTTCTGTTCAGCAGAGTGAGCCATCAGAAGTAACACTGGAAGTGGTATTTTTGGTTGTTTTCTCTCTGCCATTGTTTCTACAGAACAAATTCCCCTGCTAACTCTTTTTAATAATCATTTCTTCAGAAAGTACAGCTATACAGTAGCTCCACTGACTGTTGACGGTATGTAATGAGGACACTGTTCATGAGAAGAGCTGCTGTTGGACTGTCACCTCTATTCATATTACACAGAAACCTGTTATTTCAAAATCTATGCAAAGACCTAAACACTGCTTAATACACAGGATGTCTTTATGTTAAAAAGTCTCTGTAATGATGTGATCTGTTTGTTTCTAGCTGTGCGTCCTTCGTTGGTTGTCAAGGAGGAGCCCAGTCGGTGTATTATGCCCGCTCGTGCAGCGTGGGAAACCTGTGCCATGAGCTCATCCATGCTCTGGGGCTGCATCATGAGCACACCCGCAAGGACCGCGATCAGTACATTTCTGTGCAGTGGCAGAACATTGTACCAGGTGAACACCTGATCAGCTCCCTCTAAAGATCTGATATCCTGCAGTTGTGAAACTGCATTTATGTTGTTTTTTTGTTTGTTTCTAAAAGGCAGAGAAAAGAACTTCAAGGTGAAACGTGGAAACACTCTGGGCCTGCCGTATGATCTTGACTCCATAATGCACTATGGGCCGTAAGTCCTGACCTTTCCTCCCCGCTGCATTCACTCACTTATATAACAGACTGTCATTCCTTGGTTGAGCATGTCAATTCTTTTTTTTTTTTTTTAATTTATCGTATGCATAGTGGATGGATTTTTAAACTGATTCAGGGAATAATACTGAACAAGGTCAACTGGATGCTCTGTTTTGTTGCAGTTACTTTTTCAGTCAAGATGGAAGTCCGACAGTGTTGGCCATGCAGAGTGGAGCGCACATGGGCCAGAGAAAATCTCTCAGCCAGCTGGATATACAGAGACTGAACAGACTCTACCACTGCGGTAACAAGCACACCGACACATTTCCTTTAGAATGTATTTAAAATCAGGACTTGCAAGGCTTCATGTGGCCGTTAAGCACCAGAGGACATCAGTGAACACTCTCAGATCTGGGGTGCGTTTCCCAAAAGGTTCGTTGCTAACGTCGTTAGCTACTTCCTACGTTCGAACGCTGGATCTACGACGCAGGTGTTTCCCAACAGCATCGTCCGAACGACGCAACTAACGATGTTTACAACGAACGTAGTCCGATGCATCGTTGAACGACGGAAGTGTTTCCCAAAAGCTTAGTTGGAACGATGCATCGGAAAGTTGTCGTTCGAACGAATAGCATGGAGCTGTCGTTGAATGTTCGTTCAATGTCCTCTTCTTCTTCTTGGGGCTTGAAATGTCAGGATTCACCCTGTGATCATGATCCCCCTACAGCATGAATGAATGATGTCACTTCAACTTTCACCTCACAGTTGAGGTGAAAAGACGCAAGTTATGTTTTAAAAACAAATGTTTGTGTAGCCCTAGAAGTTTCAAATTACAACGTAAATAGCCTACTGTTAAATAGTTATATTATTAGATAGATACTTTATTCATCTCACAGACAAATTCACAATTCCAGCAGCTTGAAAGATGGAAGCACACAGGGACATGCAGGGGTCAGGAGGATGAAAATAAAATAAGAGATAAAGTACCAAACTGTATACTGTAATAGATACATAAGAGATTATGATAAAATATGATGATAGATAATAATACAAGGTGCAATTTTTGATAAACTATGAGAGAAAAAAGTCTGTCAGTTACAGTGCAGTTGCAAATGACAGTGTGTGACATACAGTTACACATAAGTTTTCTAACTGAAAATAAGTCATCATTAAAGCAGTCCAATAGAATAAGGTGGAGACCAACAACTGATGATTAGGTGGTGTTAAATGTTCATAAATATTGCAAATACACCACTCGATAATGGAATACAATGTCAGAAATATTACTAGGCTACATCTTATCTGCCAGCAAAAGTGAATCACCTTATCGTCCTCAGGAGGATTTGAACCCATGCCTAACTAAACACCATGTTGACACACTGTAGTGCTAACACTCTAACCACTGTCCTATCCCACCACAGAGTGGTGCAGGAGCTGTAGGGATATATAGACTGGATGTATGTATTTTATGTCTTCAATTTATGACGATTATATGAAACGAACTGCATTCAGTTCTTACTTTCAGTGAGTAGGGAACATGATCATGTTGATGAATATTTCCCAAAGTTTCTAAAGATGTCACACTGGCTTGATGGAAATAAAACTACGTTTCTGTCGTCAACACGCTTTCAGCAACGAATGCATCCGAGTGCTCTCCGAACGCTTCCGAAACATCTGGAAACTACGTCGTTCGGACGACGGAAGTTCAAACTAACGTCGTTCCAACTTACATAGTACGACGGTAGTTGGAGATTTTTGGGAAACGGTCGGAAATGGGAAGTTCGGTCGTTCGGAAGTACTACGTACTACCGTGGTTTCATGCTAACTTCCGTCGTTATTTGGGAAACGCACCCCAGGTCAGACCTGGTTCAGATACAGTATTACAGACATCTAGTTCTATTTGTTAGCATAACATGGCTCTCAGTTGTCCAGTCACAGAAAATATCTGGAAAAAATGAGAAAAGGTCAGATGTTCTGGAAACAGTTAAGTTATCCTGGACAATTATTTATCCTCCCCATGCCGTGTTAGCAAACAGGTTTAAAATTTGTTACTTTTGCATTAGTAATTTTCCAGGACATTTGATGTTTTTTGGTTGTTTCACTTGTACCATCTTTGGCATGATTTTATTTATACTTTTTTCCATAAGCTTTATATTATCTGTCAATGGAAAGTGCTTTGTGCTCCTACCTTGAAGTGCTATACAAATAAAAAATTTTTATTCTTCTTTCAGCTGAACGGATGAGCGGCTGAAGCCAGCATGCTCTTAAAACTGCATTTGCTGTGAGATTTTAATAAAACGATTGGAAAATCCAGCTGTCTGTTTTTTTTGGGGTTTTTTTTTTTCTCCTTTGTGTGTGGGGTGTAGCAGGACTATAGTAGTAGAACCTATTCTTTTTATAGAAATGAATGGCTCATTCTAAAGCTAATGAGAATGTGTACTTTTCCTATAAAGAAGTTCCTTGTTTTAATGGTGCTGTATAAACAAACTTTTCTTAAAACACAAAGTGGGAAAAGGAAAAATCTGATTTTTCTCAACCTGTTCATGATGTCTTTTTACATGCCAACATTCTTTGGCACGTAACATCCTTCTCAGATCTACCTGTCAAACAAATGATTTCATAAATTCATTAACTAAATCCATTTAACCCATGCAAGTAACAGCCAAAGCTAAGCTACAGTGACCATTTAATATCTTAATTGAATACCTTATGCTTTTGTTTTGGCATCACCATAACATTCCTGCACATGTACACTGTCACTCTGGGGGCAGCATTGTATAACATTCATCAGTGGTCTTAAAACTTCCTTCTGATGTTGCTGTGCTACTAAAAATAGGTCCTGGTTTTAATATTTGATGGGTTTTATTTTCCATCTTTTCTTACGCATTGTATTTCATTCTACTTTATCAGTCCTTATAAATATGCTGATTCAGTGTCTATTTTCCCTGTAGAGCATTTTGTCCTGCATTTGTTGTATAGACGGTGCTCCACAAACTTTACTGTATTAACATTCCTCAGAGTATTAAGTGACTTCAGTGGTTTATCTCTATAACAGCAGACACACAACAACACAGAGCTAACCACCATTATTCTCTGCGATAAGTGACTCCTACATAAACCAGTCTGACAGAGTGTGTGTGTGTGCGCTCTGAAGGAGGAGCTATAAGAGAGCAGACTGTCTATTGTACACCATCCAAGAGTCTCTACCCATGCAGCCCTCAGATACCTGGCAGATATACACAGACTATTAGCTAACGTACAATCAGCATTCAAAGGTAAGACAAATCACTTTTTCCTTATTATAAGTTCTTAATTTGTGTACAGTTACTTAAGAAATGGAAAGTTGCTGGCTTACATATGCATTGTACATAAGGCCTTCACAGTGTGGAAAAGCCTCTAAAATAGCATGTAAACCATCC
Source organism: Synanceia verrucosa (assembly GCA_029721515.1). Classification (NCBI taxonomy): domain Eukaryota; kingdom Metazoa; phylum Chordata; class Actinopteri; order Perciformes; family Synanceiidae; genus Synanceia; species Synanceia verrucosa. The sequence continues at coordinate 12,870,040 of CM056570.1, read as the reverse complement.
ATTATCTGTGTTGTGATTTTCTGCGTCAGTGTTTTTTTTGGCACATTTAATGTGTCTGTTAGTGAGCTGGAGCTTAATTCTGATACCTCTGTCTGTACAGGTCGCTAGACCAAATGTCAGGTTCATTTGGGCTTCTCAGATTTACTGTGTAAATGCTTTAGTTCACACATGAACAAGGTGTAGGATGAACAGTTTGACTCTATATTTGTGTTATTAACTTTTGGATGGCTTTTATTTCTCTAGGAGATACTACCTGTGTTGGTAGTAAGTGATTTTCTTTTTGAGCCCCATTAACAGCTTGCCTAATTATTAGCTATTAGCTTTTCCTGTTTGTAATGTACCAATACATGTACAAGATAACTGTCACTGGGATACTCTGATACTGAAGAAAACTATCTCTCAGACAACTTGTGTAGAGTCCATTTCTATGGTTTCAAAGCAGAAGTCCTGATTAAAAAAAAAAAATCCTTTATATCTGCTGTATGTCAACAGTTTGTGATGCTGCATGGCTGCATCTCTGGTGTTCAGACTACATGACAGAGGACCAGAGGTGGTGAGGGAGGTGCTCCTGGAGCGAGGATGGGAGGAATACGATGAAGAAGAGCAGGAGGAGGAAGACTGGAACCTGTACTGGCGGGTCTCTGCATTTCGCAACTCAGAGTATCAAAACCTGTTGCCATGGCAACGCCTCAACCACCATCCAAAGACTGTGGGCATCACGCGAAAGGTGATGATGGTTTGACATGTTGTGTTTACTTTGTGTGTTAGAGACAGAGTTGTTGGTGCTGTTGGTGATATTATTATTTACAAGGTATGTCATGGACGTATAACTGGTGTATTATCAACAGAAGGAACCATTATTTTTTCCTATGAATTAGCAAACAAAAAAGTAGGCATCAGATTGACTTGTGTGCAGCAATTCTTTATTCATTATTTAATCTTTCATTTTACTGCTGCTCACAAAATTGTATTTTTCTTGTTCCTTTTTAGAGGTGTACCTAATTCAGTTTATTCTCCTGACAAAGTGGTATGCTTGGTATAAAATGAGGAGTAAAACCTCTCTTAAAACCTTCCCCGGCAGGTTGTCCAAGTATGTCATATTCCTCGGAGCTCATTTTTCTCAGCTTGTTGATGGACTGTGATGGATATATAAGTAAGACAGTCAAAATTCTATAGTGCAATGTTGACGAGGTAGTGTGTCCCAGTTGTACGCAACTCTACATACTTTGTGAGGGAAGCTGCAGTACGTATTTGAAATATGCGATGTGGAATGCAGTCATTCGTAGCATTGTTTCCCTTGGCCTGGGACTCACCATTGTCTATAGCAAGTCCTGGAGTCCTGCTTTAATAATTTGCATATTGAGATTCATTCGCAGTGTGAGCACAGTCCAGATAACTAGAACTTATTTTAATGCTAGGTGTGAATACAAAGACCCATTCGGATCTGTGTCACTATCCAGACACATCATAATCAGTATTGGGCGGTAACGGTGTTACTGTAATGCTGTTGCTGCTAGCAGTCGGGTTGATGTCACCAACCAGACATATACTTAATGCTATCTGCTACTGACAATAAACAGTAGCTACATGTTTTGTTGTACGTCTTTAAGAGCTCGGAGCACTAAACTTTGAGTTCAAAGTTTGCCTTAAGGTGAGTTGGAAGCTCTGACTTCCAGTGAACACACCATAAGGCAAACTCCTCAAGAGGAACTAAAAACTTACTTGTAACTCGTTGGGTGCCAGTTTTCTAAAACAGAAAGTGCCTTGTTCCAGCGTTTTTGTCCATTTTGATTCATCAAGACCCACAGAATATTTTGTACCATGTCTCTGAAAACACTGAATAGCTCAAATGAAAGAAGAAATTCTCTATTTCATCGTGAAAAAAACTTGTTCCAATTCTTGTTTTATCAGAGGTAGAGTAGAGGACACTTTCACTAAAATCACCACTTTTTGTCCAGATTCTGTTTGTTTTGCTCTCTAATCTCGATCGTCTCCACTTCCTGCTTTGATCTCTGTGGCGTATATCGTCTCTTTATGTCCTGACTACAAATCCCAGAGGAGCCAACATGACTCACGGGCTTTGTGAGAGTGCGATCGGAGACCCGCAGCCGAAAAAACACTTTGACATTTTTACAGTATACGTCAATGGCACTCATTGAGTTAACAGTTACTTTTTGGTGTAAGTAATCAACCAAGTAATTGAGGTACTTTTTAAATGAAGTAACTAATAACTGTAACTAATTACTATTTTTCAGTAACTAGCACAACACTGATCATAATCACATACCAAAAAAAATTTGTAATTGTGTTTTTGAAGGACTGCTTGGCACGCAACCTGAGGAGAATGAGAGCCACGTTTGGTTCATCTCTCTACGACTTCAGTCCCACCGCCTTCATCCTCCCCAACGACTACACCCACTTCCTGTCTGAATACAACAAACTACGTCCGACCGGAGGGCAGTCAGTCTACTGGATATGCAAGCCTGTGGATCTCTCTAGAGGCAGAGGGATCTTTGTCTTCGAGGATATCAAGGACTTGGTCTATGACTGCTCTGTGATCGTACAGAGGTACATCAGTGACCCTCTGCTGATCTCTGGCTACAAGTTTGACCTGAGAATCTACGCATGTGTGAAGAGCTTTCATCCACTGACTGTCTACATTCATCAAGAAGGCCTGGTGCGCTTCGCCACAGAGAAGTACAACCTCTCATCTCTGCGTAACCTCTACGCCCACCTCACCAACACCAGCATCAATAAGTTTGGTCCCTTCTACAGGACCGAGAAGGAGCGAGTGGGCCGAGGATGCAAGTGGACCATGAGCAAGTTCAGGCATTTTCTCCGCAGCCAAAACATCAGTGAGCTTCTTTTGTGGCAGAGGATCAGCAACATCGTCACTCTGACCCTCCTCACCATCGCCCCCTCTGTCCCCTCCTGTTCGAACTGTGTGGAGCTGTTTGGCTTCGACATCCTGATAGATGTCATGTTTAAACCTTGGCTGCTGGAGGTAAACTACAGCCCTGCGTTGACTCTAGACTGCCAAGCAGACATCATAGTAAAGAGAGGGCTTATTGGCGACCTGATTGATTTAATGAACTACACATTGGCTGACAGCTTGAGGGAGAGGGCCTACCAGAGGAGAGAGTACAAGCAGCCTTGTTGCCATGCTAACCACCCCTCACATGTTTCAATACCACCAATTCTCTTTAAAGAAACCAAATTTAAGAAGCGAAGGAGCGGCAGCCAATCTTCACAGACACTCCCTAGGATAAAAAGTCTTCACCCACCTAAAAAGATGAACCAAAGACAGTCCAGACAGCGTGCCTTTGCAGCGGACTACCATCGACACTTTCCTCCTGTTGACTTCAACAAGACATACGCAGCCATGGGCAGAACAGCTAACACCAGTGTCAGCACAAAAACCCACACTGACAAGACCTTGAATGTGATACTCAGCCCACACTCAAGGACACACGTGTCAGAGGGAAACAGGCGGTGTCCAGCTCTGGCACCGTGGCTGACGGACCACAGGAGTCTTCTCATGTCTGAGGTTACAAACCATGACACTGCTGAAACTGAAGCTGAGATGGAGCTCTCAGGAGAGACAGTTTCCTCTTCAGTACATGATATCGCACACAGGGGGCTACGATCCAGACATTCAAAGCTTCCAAACATTTACAGGTAAGCATAGTGCTGCTCTACTTTCTGGAAAATTAATGCAACGACAATGATTTTAGAAAAGAATGGTGTTTTTTGAAAAGAATGTGACTATTTTTGCTGTCTTCTTCACACTAGTGGAAAAGAAAACATTCACACTATCCATTCGGTTGTTTGCTATTTGCTATTTTATATATTTGCGTCAGAATTCTCCTAAATGAATGACTCATTTGCACATTCAAACATAACATTTCAGAGCTTCATTTCGGCAGTTCTTACATCCACCAAACTTTTCATTGCCATCCATATCCTGCAGGTGATTGTTTGTATATCATTCAGAGCCTGATTTATAGATCCTTTTTTCCTGGCAAAAATGGTTTTAATGGCTGTTGACAGTATTTTCAGATTTATGGAGGGATACAAAATATCCATAAACCCCCTCCTCTGTATCAAATATGTCGACAAAATGGAAGAAGAATGTTGAACCTGGCTTCATCCAATGTTCAGATTCTGTTTTGGAAATGCATGCAAACTAGCACATTTTTCATCATATATTAGCTCTTTTGCATATTTGAAATGATTTTTCAGAAAACGTCAGTTCAAAAAAAAAAAAACTGTTGTAATTTAACTGGGTTATTTTCACAGTAATATCTCTTAAGAAACTTTATTTGTAGTGTCTCCATTTGAATTACATTTCAATCAAATATTGAATTTATTGAAACCAGTATTATTATTACATCATTCAGTATAACTTTTGGTTCCTTTGGACTTAAATGTTGTTTTGTAATCTTGGCCAAAGACAATATTTTGTGCATTAAGTCAAAAACTACATTTTAGGGCTTGAAAATTATAACTACTTAACTCAAATTGAGTACATTTTGGGGCTTTTTTCACAGTGGGAATCACAAAGCAGTGAGACTGGAGAGAATCACTGTCCCTCCACTCAGAGTTGGAGACTTCATACGGACGTTCCCATTTAATGCAGCCACGCTGAGGGCCTCGCAGCATGAACTGGATGTGAAGATAATCTTACAGCAGCTTCACAAGCTCACTGCTCAGTTGGCCAAATCAGGCAAGAAGATGAGGAGAGAACAGGAGGAGGAGAGGAAGGAGACAGATGGTGAAGAAGACTTTGATTCACTGTTGTGGGGTCCAAAGGATCCTCCATTGTTCAGTCAATGCTTTAAACCCAATTAGGAGTGATGTTCATTTTATTTTGGCTTCCTGGATTTGACAAGCTCTGACTTGTTTATACTTTCATTTTCAATTTAGTTTCTGTTACAACTAAGAAAGTAGGAACATACCACATACATTAGTTCTGTACATTTGTAGCAGCTTTTCCAGGAAAATACTTGCAGATTGAAAATTAATTTATATGATGACTTTATTTTAAGTTTGAGCAGAGCATGATACCTTCACGTGGTTACAATCGCTGCTGGCACAAACACTGGAAAGTCTGGATGTGATTGTGCAGCTATTAGTGCTGATCTTTGTGAATTGGGATGTTTTTGCATAGAAACTGAACAAATAGTATGCATATTATTACTTCATTTAAATCTGTGTAAATCACTGAGACACTGTTTGCTTTGAAGTGCAGTTACGGGTGCAGGTTCATCATGACCAATTTCCTTTTGTGCCATTTGCAAAAACATATGGAAAAGTGTTTATAGTGACAAAGGGTGTATTCACACCTGCGTTGTTTAGTTTGATTAAAACGAACTCAAATTTGTTTCCTCCCTTGGTTCGGACATTTTTGGCCAGCATGAATACAATCACTCGAACTCTGGTGCGGACGAACAAGCTCACCGAGACCCAGCCGAGGAGGTGTTCTCAGAGCGGTTCCTATCGAACCCCGGTGCAGTTCATTTCAGGTGTGAAAGAAGCCCGACCTCGATCCGACCCAGGTGCAAAAAAAAAAAAAAAAAAAAAATCTAGAGACAGGTACTGGGTGCAACCAAAAGGATCTGTATTTAGAGCACACAGAGAGGACTGAGAGCACGGTGTTCCAGCAGGGTAGTGGAGAGTCGCGTGCATCACTGGGCTGGTGGAGATGTGTGTCACGGAGACCCTGCTAACTACTCTCAATTATGAAAGGGAGAAATCAAAACCACTCTCCAAAGTGGAGAGGGAAAATGCATTAACCAATTACTTGAGAAAATAACGAAACTAACTAGAAAGGCTATCAAAATTAAGGACAACCTAAAGCTCTATTGAAGGGGATAAAGTAAGGACGCTAATGTCAGGCACACTAGGATAATAAGCTAAGCAAGCTGTGAAACAAATCAAACAAAAGAAACACAATTCATATGCAATGAGGAGGGACTGAAGTAAACTACAAAAATTACAAAACAAATCTCTCACTCTACACTAGAGGAGGCAGACTAAACTACCGGGGTCTACTCACACAGAGTATCTACCAGGAAATACAAACTACCAGGGTCTACTCACCCAGAGGATCTACCAGGAAATACAAACTACCAGGGTCTACTCACCCAGAGGATCTACCAGGAAATACAAACTACCAGGGTCTACTCACACAGAGGATCTACCAGGAAATACAAACTACCAGGGTCTACTCACCCAGAGGATCTACCAGGAAATACAAACTACCAGGGTCTACTCACACAGAGGATCTACCAGGAAATACAAACTACCAGGGTCTACTCACACAGAGGATCTACCAGGAAATACAAACTACCAGGGTCTACTCACACAGAGGATCTACCAGGAAATACAAACTACCAGGGTCTACTCACACAGAGGATCTACCAGGGGAAATATAGAGACAAACTAGAGACAAAAGATGGGCACTGAGGCTATGAAATTTACAAAGAAAAGCACACTGGAACTGGAGACAGACAAAGGGACATGACTATCTTGCGACAAACATACAAATGACAAGACTATTTATACACGAGGTAAGAGACACAGGTGGAAACAATTAGGCCGGGGTTTCACAATTACAGACGTGGGAAACACAGGGGCAGGAAGCAAAGGGATCTGAAAGGAGAGGGAGACGGTTACTTTCAAAATAAAACAGGAAGAGACAAGACAACATGTAGACACAACAAAAATGGTGAACTTAACCAAACCAGACAGACGGAGCATGACAGTTTTGCTGCACGTCTTCATCGTTGCAAAATTGCGAGCATGATAGTGTAAAACTCATGCTGCATCAAACGGTCTTGATGCTTGAACATTTCTGCAAAAGGCTGTAACCGTATAAACCATATTGCTATAAGGATAATGAAAACAACACGTAAAGTCTCCATTGTTTACGTCGGCCTACTTTCACTTTTGGGCTTCCTGCTTTACCCCACCCACGTTTACCGTCCAGTGGTTGAACAACCTCAGCACGTGTTAATTCTGGTCCTGTTGCAATTAATCACAGTGTGAAAGCGAACCACACTAAAAAAATAAATTTAAAAAAAATTGGTTCAGACCAAAGCAAGTGAACTAACGGACCTTCCTGGTGTGAATACACCCATAGGGTCATTGATGTGTGATTGTCACTTGTCAATCAGTTATTTAAAGAAACAGTCAGTAATGAATAACTTGATACCTGAGAGCAAAACACAAAGTTCGATCTACAGCTTGACAACATATTACTAAAAGCATTCCCTCCCAGCGCTACGTCCCCCAAGACACACACACACACACACGCACACACACATTAATCTACACTCTATGATGTCAGATGGTAACTTTGTCCTTGATGTGCACTCCGCCTGATGCGTACTTGGTTTCCTGTCGTCCGCTGGGGTAGATGGTCTTCACTGTCCCATCAGGGTACTCCCTCCTCTTGTACTGGGAAGTGTGGATTTCTCTCTGACCATTGGGGAAATCAACCATCTTCTCACCGGATCTGGAAGAGACGATGATCAGAAAGCACTAAGAGCCGATGATTTCTTAAAGGATGTGATTGGGGCCGATACTATATACTTTCATAACAACATTTTACCATATGCTTTATTAATATTTTAATAAATAATGTCCTTAAATCCACTTAAAAATTGAAGAAAAAAAGCAGCTCATCTTAGGCTCCAGAGCTTGCCTGACAGTGTCAGGGTCAGTCATTACAATCTCTATAATTTAAATTCTAGCAGAGAGCCCAGAGTTCCCACACATACTAAACATGGAAAGAGGAGGTTTGGTTAAATGTGAATAAAATGATGCACATAATTGGTCTGAATGATTCAAACTACAGAACATTATACAGACAGGCTGACATCAAAATCCCATCATGTCAGTGTCTGTTCTCTCACTGGTCACCTCATGGTGTCATTTATTTATGAGGATGCCTGTTCGCTGCCACTTTAATGACCTCCAGGCACCCTGAAGCTGCTCCTGAAATAGATCAGTGACTTCTGTCTTACGGTGAGAGGTGAACAATCGTGCCATCGGGGAAGATAGTTCTCTTGCTGCCGTCAGGCTCCAAATACTTGATTGTCTGGTCTGGAAATAAGATGTCTCTCCTCCCCCCAGGGTGTCGCGTCTCTGTTACAGAAGGACACATTATAAATTAAAGTCCATGCAATGAGCTGTAGTCACAAACAGGACTGGACTTTAGAGACGTTAAGCAACAGAAATAACATTTAAACTGTACTTAAAATATAAATAATATGAAACATAATAACGTAATCTATATAAAACGTAAAATAAAACATAAGCTCTGTTGGTCCAGGCACTCTCTTACCAATCTGCTTATTGGGGAAGTGAAGGACCTCCAGACCACTTGGATGGGTGGTATGTGTTGTCTGTGAAGCAGCGTAGTAATACACCTGAAACACACATGATTAAAAATAAAGATATTTAAATCATTGCTTGACATGTCTGATCAGATTAATGCAGCCACGAGCATTTAACAGAGGCAGCAGCAGAGCTTACCACTTTCCCATCTTCCAAAATGTGTTTGACGTCTCCATTGAAGAATATGACTGTTTTGGTCTTCTGGTCTGCAGAAGTGAAGGTCCTTGTCCTGTTAGTGAGCGTCACCTGGCTGCACTCTTCACAGAGGAGCTGCTCCATCTAGGCAGACAAAGAAATCTACATCAGTGCAACATTATCAACATGGTGGTCAAGTGCTGTTCAGTTTTCAAATGAAACACTTTGGTGATATAGGCTTATTTCTTCATGGTAACGTGTGTTTTTCTTGCTTCTGTATTATTATAAAGGAAGTGCACATTTAATAGGGAAAATAGGATTATTATGATTATTTATGTGAAATAGTATTCATGAAAGAGCTTGAATCTTTGATTTATTTGAATTCCAATATCATTTTTGGTAAGCCTTTCAGTTGGATGGTGAAATCAAGTGTGGGCAGTGACAGAATTGGCACATGCAGCATGTCAACTTGCATTGCATAAACATGTAATGAGGCCAGTCAGTGCTCTGACACCATCTTTTGTCTCTTCTCATAAATTATTGCCAGAATGCTTAAAGACCACTTAGCAGTGTATTACATACCTGAATAATTTGATACCAACAAGACATACACTGCAGCCAGCAGCTTACAGTGTTTGAGGCCACAATTTATCTGGACGTCTTTGGGTATGTGAAAAGTGTCATTATAATTTGAATATGGTGCTGATTTTTAGTTGTTTTCATTGCTGGAATTATGTTAACAAACTATTTTATGAACGACTGCAACCACAGGAATGTGCAGATATGAGAGAAGAAGCAGAAAAATAAATAAATCAGTAATGGTGATAAGAACAATATATTTTGTGATGTCTGCTTTCATGAAACTATAGTGAAAGGTCCCACAAGTCAGGGTCAAGTAATACTCAGTAATAAGGATACATGTAGTATATTTCACCTCTGTCCTGCCCTCCTGGTGTGCAGTGCACGGGTCGGCCACTGGGTGGCACTGTGGCACAACGGATAGCTTCTTCCTCAGCTCACAGTTTTCTCTCATCACCTCCTCCAGATGGAGACGAACTGCAGTTTGATCGCTCTCTCTCTGCTCAAACTGCTGCTGGAGGGCCTCCATCTGCTCCCTGAGGGCCTGCGCGCACACACACACACACACACACACACACACACACACACACACCTCTGTATGTGACTCATGTGTTCGTAAATGTTTGCACAGTTTCGCGCCATGCTGTGTTTAACTGCTCTGCATCACACCTGGTGACTGGGGTCTCCAGCTAATTTGAGTCAAAACGAAAGCGTCAACTGTGACGTGCCTCATGAGACATTTGTTTTGCAAATTTCCCCATTTGGACTAATAAAGGATTATCTTGTCTTATCCCAAAACCAACAGGTCCTGATGCTCTTCCCTGTTCCCAGAACTACCTGGTTAAACCATTTTAACTTTCTAGAATGTCATAATGCAACATGCATCCTCTTTACCACTAAAGTCTGGGGTCAAAATGTAAAAATTATAAAATTGTATTATCATTATGCCACAAGTTTTTCAATATGGTGTCGGCAAATAATTTATTCTCTTTTCCAGCTGGAACACAGATGATAATACACAGTGATTAACAAAGAACCACCCAGCATCACTTCACTCACTTTAACTGGATTCTTTCTTTCTCACTGAGTTCACTACTCTTCACCATTTTGAACAGGAGTGAGGAATTGAAACTGAATTCACTTTTTTAGACCAAAGTTGATCCAGAACACTGGAATTCACTGAGAAGTCACTGAGAATTCACTGTTCATTTAGGACAGTGGTGGCTAACTTCTTACACTGGGTGGTGGAATAATACATTTCTTAAGCACTGAATATAAATGTATAATGTCCATGCTCTACTGTTTATTGACCTCAAATTAATATATTCAGATTAAATTTTGTCACAGTATTATTTACAGTATCATGTGACAATTCTGACCAGGTAGAATTTGAGCAGGCACTCTGTTGGCTGCTATAAACTAGGTTGATGAAATAATAGCACATCTATCAGTATCATGCATTAATGCTCACTGCAGCCTCCAAAATAATCGCATAGTTGAATCTGATCAAACACAAAAATGAACATTTCATCATTTATGAGGGGAGAATGAACATGGTGATCTGGTTTAGACATGTCTTTCTGGGGTCTTGCTTTGGTTTTTAGGAAACAGAAACATGGACATGGTGAGAACTTATGATATCACATGATGAAGACATTATTGGCATCAGCTGTTTTGACATTCTAACACATTATATATAGTGTAAAATAGGAGATGGTAAATCTGAGGTTGAATTTTGTCGAGTGAAAACCCTTCAACCCTCCACAGAGTGCTCTGTTGGTGCAGTAAGTTTCTGCAGCAGTCAAATAAAACTGCTTTTACCACGCCTCCTGACATTAACTTTCAAATGCGGCAATGATAATCATTTTCAGTATGACGGGCGTGTGAACGGCATCGAAAAAAAACAGGTAGCAACTCGTCCTTGTTGGCCCCATAAGGCTACGTAAATGAGTCGGAAAATACCTGCTACACCTGAATGTGAATCATCAAAATTCAATTCAGTTTTTCACGTAGATTCATCTGTCATACTATTGCGAGTGATTTCCCAGCAGCACCCTGCTGCCACAACAACAAAACGATCTACTGATGTCCAGCAGTGGTATTGAGACTGAGGTGGTGCCTAGTGTTGAAGTACTACTATTAAAGGGCTTTTTGACATTTCAATTCAAATGGAAATGCAACACTGGTGGTACCAGTTCTGCAGCATCCCGTGCTCCAATAGGTATGGATGATATTCATGACTTCAGGAAATACTGGAAGGAGCTATTCAGAAATGCAGAACAGCAAATTATCATCAAATCATTTTATGAGGAAGCAGTTCACCTCCATTGAGTCTACTTGGAAATGTGTGTGTTCACGTATGTCTTCGGCTTGGAGAGCAAGCTGGTGTTGTGAAACAAGCCAATGATATTACAAGAAGCACTTTGTTAAGCAACACTGCAGCATAATAGCTAACAAATCAATGTTCTTGCTGCTTGAATGACGTGTGTATTGTTTTATCTTTTTATGTTATACCTCATGTTGGGTTGCAGATTGCAACCAACTCCTCAGTGTGCAGAACACTCTATCATGTAAGTAAACTTAACATTAATTTAGATGCTGAAGCAGCAGCACATTCCTTTTTCCGCTTTTTGCGGAGGTGGAGATCGACGCAGAGTCCAAAGCAGGAACGTTGACAAAGATTTCATCCAAAATTTCAGGAAGACGGGCCACTACTTTTAAATACATCTGTCAGTGCCTCTCAAGGAAAGATAAAAGACACTCAGTTCAACACATCTCAATGAGGAAACATAGTAGTTGCGTTGCACTGGCTAGCAACAGGGACTGATTGCTTTGTGATTCACAGTCACAAAGAAATCTGATTTGGGCCACTTTTGCCCTCAGTAAGAAGTTAGTCAGAAAGTTACACATACTTCCTCCCAACCAAAAACTAACCTGGACTTTCCTGGTTTCCAGTTTGTGCAGACTGTGTCCATGTCTCATGTCCTGGCTCTCTTTTCTCTCAGAGGGGATGTTATCTCCTTGGAAGCCCACTCTTTCTCTGCATCTAAACATAGCAACTTAGCATGATATAATTTGCTTTTTTGTATTTACAAAGTGCAGCTGAGGATGATGAGAATAACATTAGTCTTTCAGGTACTATTGGTCATAAAGTACTGGACAAATTTGTGCTGGTGGCAACATAAGTGGTATGACAACATGATTGGTAAGACAATTTTGTTTTGTTGATATTGACGCTGATAGGAAAAAAAGAACAAGAGCAGTGTGTTTTTTGTTCAGATCGCGTGCATCCTGTAGAAGATCAGAAAAGATGTGAAGATGATAAAACAATAAGAAAGCGTAGGCTGCCATCAAGCTGAACTGATCAGCTATGAGAGATCGCTAATCAGGTATATTGTGGTAGATGTGATAAAGAAGGGCATGCAATCAATCATAGAACAAGCAGTTTTTACCTGAGAAATCCCCTCACTGTTTGGGCCATTTTTGCTACATCTGGACCATGCGGTTTCTTTTCTGGTTTCACTGAGTACATCTTCAACATTTTCTGATTGCCTGGACATGAAGAACGCTGGGGTTTTGTTAACGTGAAACATTCAGGTTATGTAACAAACAGATTCATGAGTGAAGTGAGACTTCAAGGTTTGTCATGTGTCCTTCAGAAAAACTTTTGAGTACATATTTGGATTTTGAAAGTACACTGTTTACATATTCTGTAAACTATGCAGATTCCAACAACAGGTTTTCTGATAATGCAGCACTGTAATGTAGTCTTTCTGTGAGATTTTGGCCAATTAAACAACTCTTAGACACAGATTCAATCAAGAATATTAAAACCACAATATAAGTTATAATAAATTACCTGGATTAATTCATTTTCATACTGTTTACTGAGGGAATAAATCAAGAGAGAAGTAGAATAATTTTCTATTAACTTTGAAACAACCAGAGGAGTCGCCCCCTGCTAGCTTTTAGAAAGAAAGCAGGTTTAAGGCTTGATTTCCAGACCTGGAAGTAACCCACTGCTTTAAATATATGTGTTGAAATTACCATCAGAATAATCCTTCGTCTTATTGACTCTGTTGGACCTGAAGGAAGAAGACCGTTGCTGAGGCCTTGATTCAGATCCAAGACTCTGGTCCTGTTTCTGGATCCCAGGAAGGATCCACCTCTCCTCAACCTCACTGACATAATCATCCTCTGATAGATTTAAATGGGAATCCAGGAGGCCCAGACAGGCTGGAGGAGATGGGAGCTTGGGAAACTGGTGACACTGGGAGGGTGGGTTATCCTCGTCCACTCTGCCACCACCACTAGTTCTCCTTGAAGTGGAATGTGTGGGAAATGCGCTGCTTTTCAGAGGTGTCAGAACTCGACTTGTTTTGTTTGACGCACAAACACAAAATGCTGCTGCTGTTGTTGCAGCTTGTTTTTGACCTTTGACCCAGTTCGAGCCTGTGCTGCTTCCTGGTTTTGACTTGTTGCACTGGCAAAGATGAAAATATGTTTTTGTTTCATCACAGCCCGTGGATAAAGTTTCCATGTTAAAGCTTGAGACTCTGTCCATGTGGTCATTCTTAAAACTAACAATAACTTCCTGATTTCTCCAGGCCCGGGGGGAAACTTTGTTGTCCTTCACAGGGGTGGAAATGTTGAAATGCTGCAATAATTCAGATCCATACTCAGTGCTGGCATGTTGGGGAGCCCAGACATATGTGCCGTTGTGCTGCAGGGATTGTTCCCCTCGACCCTCTGAGGTGACAACATCCATTTTCCTATGAGGTGCTGTGAATTCATACTGACCTTTCACCTTGTCTTCATCAACAATCTTTCGAGTTTCACCCACGTCTATCACTTCTTGCTGCCTCGCCTTTTTCTCTCTGAAAGACTTCCTAACAGAGAGTGTCGGCTCAGAGAGTGATTGATTAATTCTGCATGTGATCGCTTTTTCTTCCAAATGGGACATTCTCTCTTGTAATTGACTCATTTTCTCTTCTCTGCCTGTTGGAGGAATATCAGGGATGTGTTTTTCTAGGGAAGGTGGAGATTCAGGTTGAAGCATGACAGGAGGGCTGAAGCATCTTTGCTCTCGGCCGCAGACCTGAGCCAGAGCCTGGATCTCTGCTTCAGTCTTCCTCTGGCTGCACTCGGGTGTCTGGGGATTATATGAACCAGAGAAAAAGTCTTGAAGCGTCCCCAGCTCTCGGCTATGCTCGAGCTGAAAGGTTTCAAGCTGGGATCCTTTGTCTTTAAATAGTGTCGATGGAGCAGAGGAGCGCCTCTGGATCCCAGAGTTTTTCTTCTGCTGCTGGCTGAGTGAAGCCCTCCTATGGACCTCCTGCTGATCAGTGTCCTTCAAATTATTTCTGTCCAGCATGGAAATGCCCTCACCCTCCTGCAAGAAGTAACGTCTCTCTGTCAACCACATCAGCCCACTGAAGTTCGACAAATAAAGATTAAAGAAAACTCATTCCAGTCACGTTCATACTGACATTTGACTGAACACTTTCCAGCCGTGTTGGGTTGCTTTTCATTCGATCTGACAGGTAGAAAGCTCCATTCTAATGGAGAGAGCAATTAATATGAGGAAGAAATAATAAGAAGAAATAGTATACACAATATGACAAATTAAAATGAACGACTGACAAAATCATTCAAGTTCATTACAACCTTACTGATAATGTTTTCCCTATTCCTATTATGATTCAGTATAGCTCTGTGATTTCAGTTGTTATATTCACTGAAATGTGACTGTAACAGAATGTGTCCCACTCATGAGATTAAAAGAACAGCAATGCAAAGGGGATTATATATTTTTGATTTGAAGTGATTTTTGTAGTTTATTTTGCATCTTAAGGACCTCTAGGTGGAGTCTAATCTGTCAATATTCCTACAAGACTACAGGATTGTGTTGCAGTACGCTACTGTACATACTGTACTATTTATTATGTAACATACCTGCAGCTGCTTTGGCTCAGAGATTCCTTTCAGCTGCTCCCCTTCACGCTCCCTGAAGATCAGTCAGAAATAACAAAACAAAACAAAAAAAAATAATTATATATATAACAATGAAGTGGCACAGATGTTCTGCCTCACAGCAGGTCAGCCATCTGAGTACCTGTCTCTGTGTACAGACTGGTCAGTCCCTGTGGTGGTAGGTAAGTGTCTGTGCTCTGTCGTCCCCTCTTTGGATGTAAATGCACCTGAGAGGAGACAACATGTAATACAGAGTAAATAATGCAGACTGATCATAAAGGAGTGAACCTGCAGGGTAGGAGGTGAAGGGAAGCTTCACAGTGTGCATAAGTATGTGGGTGGATGACTGCCAAACATGTCAACCTCCTGTGAGGTGGTATGGATGACAGTGAGGTAACTCTGCACTGCTGTGAGTTATATCAGCAGGTACAGCTGTACAGTGAGTGTTACTGGAGTCACAGGTTGGCGCGACAATCTGAGAACAGTGGTCTGAGTGTTAATCTGTCTGACGGGCCTTTGACACTTCAACACTACAGGATTCAAACGAGTCATGACGGTGCTCCATTAGGTTAATAATCACTGTTCAAACAATGGAGAAACAAACTAAAGATGATCATTTAAAGCACAAAACAACAGCCATCTTATCTTTGTGCTGCTGATTGACAGAATTATAACAACATCTGAAGAAGGCGACAAGAATGTAAAACAGTGATCTCAGGATTTTAGATGTCGTGAGGCAACTTTGTCAAATACCTGGAAATAAGAAAACTAAAGGGGCAATACAACAGAAACCACACACTTTGCTGAATATAAATGAGAACTGTTACATTTCTGCACCACATTACAGTACATACATTTAATATCAAAATCACCATACTTTTCATCATGAGAGAGGCACTATTTATACGTGAGTGTGTGTGTGGGGGTCTGCATTATGTCCACATTGGAGTCACACACTCCACTTAATACCAGTTGACTGGGGACGGCATGTGCAATTGGGGACAAAATCCATGTCCCCAATTGTTCAAACCTTGATTTGGGTCAGTGGTTAGGGTTAGTTGTTGTAGTTAGGCTTAGAGTAAGTTTTTAGGAAATCAAAGTTTGTCCCCAAAAGGGAGGTAAAAATGCCTAAATACTCCAAAGGTGACTTAAGTAAACGTGTGTGTGTGTGTGTGTGTGTGTGTGTGTGTGTGTTACCAACTCGATGGAAAATGAAGCACAGAGTGTTTATACATTATATGACATTGGCCTTCTGTCCATCTTAGTCATAAACTAATCCTAGCGAGTATTGCTGTGCTACTGAGGGCTATCAGAGCAGACTGCTGTGCTTTAATTAAACTCTGACCCACTGCATAGCTGACTAAATAACCCAACATACAATTAAATCATTGTCTGAGGAGGGAGGGAGGGGCTGGGTGGGGGTAGGAGGTCAAAAAAGCTGCTCACCAAAAAGATTAATAAAAAAAACGAAAGCTGCTCACCTGACAAGGTGTAAGAGAAGACTAAATCAAGCAGTCTAGTCACTCAGTATAAATCTAAACGGCATCAAAGCTGACTTAGACATAAATCATTTCCAGCAATAAAGCAGTAAAATCATTAAATGACATGAGAGAAATGCAAAAGAATGCAAACAGACATAGCTGTGTTATGGAGGTACTACTGTACCACTGTTAATTGCTTCGATGTTCTCATGTGTCTAGTCTTGTGTGAAGACTGCTTTTGGAAAGAGGTCACGTCCTCTTCAGCTCTCTAAAACCGGTTTGACTCTTCGGCACTGTCTGGACTTGTATCTGAAGTAGAGAAGAAGTTTAAAGCATGCATGTTGGAGGCATACAGAGTTAAGTGTGAGGTCTAGGGTTAACCCCCTCTCCTCCTCCCTCAGGACGCAACATTCCTCGCAACTTAATTTGCTTTTCCTTACATAGTAGAAAACTGACAGCAATACTGTGGCCATCTCCTCATGCCGAAACACATACATCAATCATCAGTTCCCAGGGATCCACATCTGCGTACTCCCAAGAAGAATTCTTCTCTGAATAGCCCTTTTTTTTTAAATAGCATTTTTAGCATCTGTGGAGGAGATACACATCTTTAAAACAGACACTGAGCCAGGGAGCAAAAGAGGCGAGGCACTCGAAAGCTGTCATTCATGAGAAACTGCAAGGCATTCAGTAGCTTCTGGGATTTACTGAACCCTCAGAGTAGCGAAATGGCTCAATTCTCATAGTTTGTGCCAGGAAATGGCAGCATGCTTTACACAATCTGTCAAAAAGTCACATCAGCTCAAGCTATCAGTATCTGACTGTTGTGGTGTGACACGGCATGCAGACTTTGACCAGAATTTGCTTAGTTCGATGTTTAACCAGTCTTAGTTTCCTGTTAAGAAACATTTGACGTTTAAATGTGGCAGGCAGGCTTTGGCCCTTGTATGCTCCACTGGCCCCACAGTGGAGGAGCAGCTGGTGACTCACCTCCTCAGGCTATAAAAGGAGGAGCTACACAAGCTCAGGACTCAACTGCCAAACAAACTCAGGGGAGCCGTCAACCAGTTGCTCTGCACTGTGAGAGAATCACTTCCAGACTTTATCCGGACTTGAACAAAACAGGACACTCAAAGCTGAATGGAAACCAGAAACATATATGAGGACTGAGAGAAGAGATTAAAACCTAAAAGAGGACTGAAACTGAAGGCAGTGAAGAAACTTGCTGGGCAGGTTTTGTATGTGTGTGTGTGTGTGTGTGTGTGTGTGTTTGCTGAGTGCGGCTTTATGTTTGAAGTGATTTCCTTGTCACTTGGCTCTTTCAAGCTCCTCATTAATATTTGTTCAAAAGCATTTGATTGCTAAAATGGAAAACCTCACCACATCTGGATACCAACTCATCGAGGACTGCGAAGCCTCAAACAAGGCACTGTATAAGTTCTATGCAGCCATCATGATTGTGATTTTCATCCTGGCTTTGCCTCTGAATGCATCTGTCCTCCACCTCTTCATATTCAAGCTGAAATTCTGGAAGTCCAACACCAACAACATCTTCCTCTTCAACCTGGTGCTGGCTGACATTCTGCTGCTCTTCTGTCTGCCCATAAAGGCATACAACTTCATTAAAGGAGAGAGGAGGAGTGAGAATGACACAGTCTGCAAAGCCATGCTCTTCATGTTGTTTTTGAACCGAGGCGCCAGCATTGCCTTCCTGACGGTGACCTCCATTGATCGGTATTTTAATGTGGTGCACCCTGGTCGAAAGAACCTGCTGAGAGCCCTCAAGAAATCTCCTCAGATCTCGATCATCATCTGGCTGCTTCTCCTGCCTCTCACCATTCCCACCATGCTCAAGAACTTTGATTGCTGCAACAGCCACGGCCAACAGTACAGCGGCAGTAAAGACGATATCTTGATTAAGGTAAAGCTGTATGTTGAGGTGTTTTTTTTTTGGCAGGTTTTCAGTGTCAGTCACAGAAAATGTGGCATAGTGCATAACAACACATAGTAGAGCGTGATTCATCCCAATCTGTGGGACTGGAAAATTATATTATTGCTGTCAGTTGTGACCATGTGGCAACACAGTGCTGACTGAGTATGTTTTGATGTCGTCACATCAAAAGCTGCGTCACCGTCATTTACTCAATACACACTTCACACAAAATACAGACTTATTTTGTGGAACCAGGCACAATGACAGAGAGCAGTAATGGAGGAAGTACTCAGATAGTTAACTTGAGTAACAGTGTAGTAATACATACTGTCCAAGTAAAAAGTCCTCCTTTAAAATACTTATTACATATTAAATATACATCTTAATAAGCCCACTTAGAGGACATATTATGCAGAATGACCCATTTCAGAATCATATAATTATATTACTGGATTACAGATGCACTTATGTATAATAATCACTTAATTATTGAAGCTTGCAGCTTTTGTTACCTAACAAATTGCTGGGAAGCTTAGCACTGATGCACATGCAATGTAGTACTGGAAAAAAACTCAAAGTAAAAGTACCTCAAAACTGCACAGACATGTATGTACAGTGATTAAGTAAATGTACTTCATTACATTCCACCACTGCCAGAGAGGATAATGAAATTAGTGTGATAGAAAGGCCTAATCAGAAATAAAGAATGTATGTTCATGGTGTTATCTCATTCAAAAAGCTCCACTTACAGATAAAGGCTGTTTCCAGAGCTATTTTTGCCTGGACACACCACATAGAGTTGCTAAAGCTGGAGTGTGTCGAACTGCATCAAACACACCAAGGCAACACTTTGGAAAATAAATGCCGAAACCAAAACATTCAGGTTGTCAAAAAAAATGAAGGACCTGCTAGTTATGTCTTATGTATTCCATTTTCTAGCATAAGACGAAAACTTGACTATTGTTTTTTTTTGTACTCTAGACACTGTGTTATTACCTCCACCAAGGAAGTTATGTTTTCACCAGGGTTTGTTTATTTGTTGGTTTGCAAAATAACTAAAAAAAGTTGTGGACGGATTTTGACGAACTTTTTAAGTTAGGCCACTTTCTAGTTTATTTATTTGTTCATTTATTTGCAGTCAGTTTAATTCATAGTTAGACTATTTTCACTGGCCATGAAGCATAAACACTGTTGGCTACTTTTACATACACCTGGTCTGTATATGAATACATTTTTGAGGTATATCTCCATTTTATTTTGCTATATTACTAATCCACTGCATTTAAGAGTATATAAATAAAATAAATAGGTAAATGTTGTACCTTTTACTTCACTACATTTATGTTTTTATTTTTAGTTACTTTAGACATTAATATCGTAAATTTTTGGAATAGTGGTTGGACACAGTGGCCAACCAATGGAGAACGTGAATTTGTTGCTGATATGACCATTGAGCTGATCTTTATTCCTGATTTCAGGATGTGGTGGACAGTTTGCGAGAGGTGGTCTTCTTCACCCAGATCCTCATCCCATTTGTCATCCTGGTCTACTGCACAGTGCGCATCATCAACCGGCTCAGGAAAAAAACAATCGGGGATAAGACCAAGCTGAGGAGGGCGGTGTTTCTGGTGACCACCGTCATGGTGGTCTTCTCCTTCTGCTTCCTGCCCTGCACCATCGCCAGGATGGTTCTGCTGATCGCCCGGGTCCAAGAGTGGCGCGAGTCCTACCAGGACAAAGCCGCCGTGGCCTTTGATGGCCTCATGGTCCTCTCTTACATGGACTGCCTGCTGGATCCGCTAGTCTACTGCTTCTGCAGCACCAAGTTTAAAGGGCTTTATCTCTCCAATTACTTCCCATTCTTGCTGAAAGGTGATCAAGTGCCGCTGGACAGCTCAACGGGAAACACAACGCAACCTCAGCGCAAAAATGTCATTTCAAATTCACGGAAACCAGAGGCTGTTTCTCTGTGCGCTGACACAAGTACTACCCGAATCTGAGACTGACAGCGTGCCCACAATATGACCTTACCTTATGAAAGGGGACTCTGAAGGTAACGTACGCCATGAAGACGAGATGGGCAGTAGTTATTTAAGTTTCTATTTTCTATTGATTCTTAAATAGAAATATATAGAGAGGTACATATGTGTAAATAGGAAGATCTGGCTCTTCCGTCATGTGCCATGTGTTCTTTGCATTGTACATACACTGTAGTAGTGACTCAACAGTTTAAATGGTCTCCTAACAGTCTAAAATATATTAATGTTGGTGGATTTCATTTAGAGAAGATATGAGGGTTTTTTAAGGGGAATTACCCTCAGCCAAAGTATGCACATCTGTTTTTAGCTTGTCTTGGACAGCGAGTTGTTATGAGCATGAAAAATTCCTTTCAACTGTTCGAGGCAAAAAAAAAGTACACGAATTGAATCCATCAAATTGTAGCATTTTTGTGTATCTCACACAAAATATATCCAAGCTTCCACAGTTTAACAAGCATTAGCGTTTAATGCCATCAGTTAAGACTGACAACATATAACCATGTCACCTGAAAATGTTTAAATCTTTCAATTACATTTTCTATGAAGCTGTCAATGGTGAGAAATTAAGTCAACTAAAGAGAGGAGGGGTATCAAATCTGTGTATGTAACTGACCATATTAGGCTACGGGCAGTCCCCTGTTACATAAGACCTCGGGCCTTTCTCAAACCTTACTCCCTAGCCACTTCCACACTGATCATCTAAAGGGTCTGCCATATTAAGTGCCATCCCAAACCAACCAGCTGGGAGTGCTAGTGCGTTTTATAAGCCTGCATCAGTGCACACTTAAATTTATATGGAGCGTGTTACATGGCTGACACAAAACTCTGTTGCACACGGACAGTTTTCATTTGATTGTAAAGTGCTGCATATTTACAGGTACTGTTGCAAGAAAATGATTTTTAAAAAAACGAAGCAGTTTTATTTCTGTATATCTGACATTCTTTTTATTATTACTGTGAACCCATGAACATCCACTACACTGTATCTTTGCACAGTCAAGTTCTTTTTTAAATAGATGTACATTGTACTTTTTTTTTTTTACATGGCAAGCTTTAATATTTTCATTGTGTTTTTTTTATTTCTTACTTATGCACCAAATGTGAAATACTACTTAGCAATAAACCAAATTTTCAGTCAGATTTGTCTCCACAGGCTTCAAACACCATTTAATGTTGGTTAATATGATCAATCTACCACCTCACTGCTAACACTGCGGCTTATGTAGCTCGTTAGTGGTGCAGTATACGACAGTTGCTGCTTGTTATAAAACATTAAATGTTCCTGTTTCGGTCAGGGAGATGGATGTTTCCCGCTCTATTTAAACTCCACACCTTAAAGAACTCCATGGTACAGAGTGGCAGGGTTTGGTTTGAGAAAGGCCCACAGGAAGTTGCTTGTTAGCTGATTTATTATGGTATTTATACTGTTTATATTGAACGAGAGAGACTGGTTCATTGTACATATTTTTCAACCTGGGATCATTTGAAGATTAATCCATTAAACCAAAACGCAAAATTACAAGCCTCGAAAATGTAAAAATATCCCTATAATATGAATGATGACTCATGGACAAACAACACTTCACTCAGACTCATTCACAGAAATCCCATTATGCATAGATAAGTCACTCACTTTAATGATATCAGTCGAAGTAGTGTGGTGAGTGAGGGTATGTCTGCTGGTCACCGTCTGGCTACAAATAAATGGCTTATTCATTTAAGGAGTCACCCAGCTGGGTGGTGTGACTCTGGATTTCCTGTAATTTACTGATAAAGATGCATCATATACATAAGTCATTGCTTTGCTTGTTACAGCATTGGTAGGTGGTAAAAACCAGAAACAATGCAAAGAGACATTTGTGTTGTGGAATATGATGCAACTTCCCTGTCAAGATGAATTTATCATAAAATCATATTAGAGACAATAAGTGGGAACACAACAGAGGAAAAACCCTGTTTGATAGAGCAGAGTTGGAGAAAAAAAAAGTGGATGCTCCCAATAAAGAAGTAAAAGAGTGGAAGTAGCTCCCACAGCCCTCCAGCTTAGCAGTGCACAGAAATGTGACTGTGTGATTAAAACCAGGCTGTTGCATGCAGGGTCACAAACAAAACAATTATTGTCTATATCCACAATCTCTTTGGCTCTGCAAATGTCACATCTGCACAACTGACAATGTGTGTCTATGCATGAAAAACTGCAAACATTTACAGAGCAGAGAGAGTTCCTTGAGGTCACATATATAGTGCGAGATCAAGGAACACAATGTTAGAGTTCACAAACAAACCTGTAACACCCTGCAGGGTGTTTTTGTTGACTTTGTCATTCTGTTGTGTAGAATTGACCTGCAGAGCTGCGTGTTCGGCAGTATATAGAGTTCCTTTATCTGTGACTCTTTACAGTCAGTAAACTGACTAGATTCTTGTTTTTCAGCTCAATTCTAAACAGCACAGGAACTTTTTAGTGGACTCCAATATCTCTAATTTACTGTCGCTACTTGTAAAACAAAAACATGTAATCACCAGCATTTCTACAACAAGAGAAATGTGTGTTTGAGCTGAATAAAGCATTACTGCTTTATTAGCATCACTGAATTCTAAATGGTATTTTGTTACAAACTGATATTACAGCTGATGTTTGTTTGATCCACAGAAACATCTGCAGTATTCTTATTAATATACATAAGGCACTGACACACATTTGACTATGGTCCTAACATTAGATGTTGTTGTGTTTTTAATATCTTTGCCCCAATAATCAGTCTGTTAAGTGATTTTGCCAGTAGCACTATTTGTCATTCATGTTTAACAGATCAAGAATCACACTCAGAAACTGACACATTTCATGTTTTATATGTGGCATTGTGTCGTCAATGTGTTTTTACTACTACTGTAATATGTGAATGTATAAATACATTTTTTTATCTTGTACATTTTTGCTGACTGATCCTTCATCTTTTGTTCTGGTCAGAACATTACAGAAATATCTTGAGTTTAATGGTTTGATCTCTGATGAGATTCAAGCTTGATTGTGCAACAGCATACCTCGGCTGATAAGAATGCCTCTGTCACACAAACATTCCCATGAGCTTCAGGTTTGAGTCAACATGCATTTAAGCAACTGTGAAACTTCTGTCCTGGGATTAAGAGTGGGTGTGGTTTCCATAACCGGCTCTATTGTGTCTGGAAAGCACAGCTATTGACTGAAGAGGAAAGGAATACAGCCTCTGAAACAAGGAGCTGGCTTAAAGCTACAAACACATCTGGACCACTGGTACACCTGTGGCTCTAAATGATAAGAAAGGTACATAATTGACCTTCAGTAACTGTACAAATACAGTGCCGTAAACTGCATGTTGGCCTTGTGACCAATCACAAAGGATGACAAATATCCTGCCATCACCAATAAGACTTTATAACTTCAGCATCACTGGCTGCTGTTAACATGTCTGGACTCACTTGGTACTAATTTGCGCTAATTTGCTCAGCAAATTGTTTTTATTTTATGTCTATTTTATACTTCATAATGTATGGGTCATACCCATAGTCCAAATAGAAATAATGCAATTTATTTATCAAATTATTGTGTTTGATTCAATTTCATTTGCCATTTAAAAAAAAGTAAATCAATTATGATTATTACTTATTCTCTGTTGTTTATTGTTTGTTTCTATAACTGGTTTAGCAAGTGAATTCCCCGCAGCATTGTGTAGAACTGTATATGATTATAGCATCTCTTCTGAGTCTTTTTCTAGTGTTTAGAGGTTTCTAAACCTGCTCACAGCAGGACTCTACATGTTAATATTAAAATAGGTCAGATAGGATCAGCTGTTTTGTCTGTGTAAATAGAGATGCACTGCTGATATAGTGTTCAGGAGGCAGTGGCTGGTTCTTACCGTGGCTGGGACGTGTGGAGACAGGACGATCCCCAGGTCTCCTTCTGTCGGATGGAGGAGACACTGGGATATCTAGGAGATATGGGGCCACACCCTGACCCAAGAGATGAAAGAGGATGAGCTATAGAGGTGATCGAATAAAGAGAGCTGATACTGTATCACTATTGGAGCTGCCAAAAAAAAACAAAAAACAATGCTGTCAGCCAATATTGTGTAACATTCATAGCTCTTTCCAAACATGAATTTCATCATAACTCTTTTTCCAAACATGAATCTCATCATGATTCTTTTTCCAAACATGAATCTCATCATAACTCTTTTTCCAAACATGAATCTCATCACCTTGGTGCGAGGAGGTCTCTGAATCACCTCAATGGTATTCTACTTTTAAATGGATATGACCTTATACAGCAGTTAAAACCATTTTCAAAACCAGATCAGATGACAAATACTGAAAAAATTAATTTTCTCTAATCCAACATGAATAACAGATGTTTTCCATTAGTCATGTTTCTTAAGTGTTTTCCTTGAATATTTCCAGGCCTGGTAACGAGGTAAAAACATGACTCTTAGTTCATTCTAGAATGCTGATTTGTTTAAAAGTCTCAAATGAACACTTGGTTTAAGTTTCATTAATTCATTTTCATTGCATCTCTGATTTGATTTATTTCAAGGCCACCTGGGGGCAGAAGAGCTGCACAACGAGCTGACAGACACCCTGATGGGGACAGTTAGACTGTAGTGTGGCTGCATGAGGTACTTCTCCACAGTCAGTGTATTACCTACAGCACGTGATGCTCAGCATGCCTCCAGTTCAAAGACAGACCAGCAAAGTAATGTACTGCTGTGGATGGAGACAGCAGCAAAACTTATTTTAGGCACCTACTATCTACTATCAGACAGTCCTTTCTGATGGACACCTAAAGTATCCCTGAACCAGACACTGAACCTTGTTGTTCCCCGAGTGTCTTACATGACACCACTGCTCCCTGAGGGATGGCTTAAATACAGAGGACAAATTTTGTGTATATGACAAATAAAGCTGATTATTATTATTATTATTGTTAAAACCAGTATTTTCTGCTTATTTTAAGCCTTCTAAATACATCTTATTTCTTGATTAACATCTTAATTTGAGAAATCTTGTCAAGTGAAATTGTCTTGCTGCACAGACAGACAATTTCACTTGTTTTGAGGACATTTCTCCTCAGATTTAATGGTTTTGTCTTGTTTTTTAGACACCCTTTTTTTGCAGCGTGGCCAGAACTTATTTGCCCCGTCGTACTACAGTACCTTCTCACAGCTCATGGCAGTCAGCACAGGCAGCATGCTGATCCACCACAGCGGCACACAGGCAGGAAACATCAGACCTTGAAGAGAGATAAAGAGAGGGCAGGACTGAGAAGCAGATCAGAATGTGAAATAAGATGTCTTATTTCTAAGAGATAGTGTTAGTGTGTGGGAGGAAACACAAGCCGAGCCAAACTGCCCAGAGATTGCCTCTTGACATTTATACTCTTACCGATGCTAATAAATTTCAGAGACATGTCCTCCAGAGTAGCGTACTCTAAGTGCGGACAAAGTAAACAACTGAGTGTCTGTATACAGTCGCCATCATTACTGGTGCTTTATAAAAAGGTATAAGAATGAGCGAGATGTCGTGTTTTAACCAAACCTGTCCGCGGATTACCACTGAGACCTAGTGCATGAAGGGGAAATCAGAGGCAGACGTAAAGAAAAGATAAGTTCTCAGAGGTCTCTAATCTTAACAAAGATAAAACACTGACAGCTCTGTGTGCTAGTTATGGAGATACAGTCCTCTTAGCATGGACTGATCTGTCTTTCATACCAGTTGTGCAAGTATACTCAAGTCAGAGTGTAATATTGTGAGCCTTGTATAAAATATTACTTATCTGACAAAGCACCTAATTAAGAAGCTCACGGCCTCACAGCTACACTGGAATGTAAACAAAACTCCTTTTCTGACCTGGTACATGAAGCTCTGATCAGTTTCTGACCATTTTTTTATACTGCAGGACTGAAGAGTAGGTTTGCATAACTTCTACTTAACCCTACTTTAAAACAATACTGGCACCATTAAAACCTGTTCAACCACAAAGCCCAACACAATGTCTTGGCAGTGCAGCTCCTGTGGAAAATAATGGCCTTGACCTGAGCAACATCAAACTGTGGTGTGAAAGCAGAGTAGCTAGAATATATGTGACACCCATAGATTTTCTTTTATGGCGTACAGCACAGTTCTTCATGTGGTTATTTAGTGATACCAACTGTGACAGGCCATTTTTACCTGTATAAAAAATACCCAAACAACACCACCCTACCTCCAGATTTACAGCCTCTCTCTTTATATATTCATGGTCCAGGGCTCACTGTGAGGAGATATTCAGTGAACTGTACAAAAAGTGCAGTCGACTATAGAGTCGTGCACTGCTCAATTAAGGTGACGTTCAAAGCAATTAGAGCGAACACATCAACAACAACGAAAACACCAACAACTTGCATCGATAAGCAACAGAAAATTGAACCCATGAAGATAAATAAAGTTGTTTTTTTTTAAATTTGTGAACACCAAATGAAAGCATAATTTATGCAGTGGATGGATCCAAAACGAAAAGTGTCCTGATTTAAGGTTTGGGTCATTTTTGAATGAACAGTGTGTGACATTTAGAGGGATCTATTGACAGATGTGGGATGTCATTTAGATCGACTAGTATGTTTAGTGTACAATCACCTGAAAATAAGAAAAGTTGTGTTTTCATTAGCATAGAATGACCCGGAGCATCACATCTTCAGATTCTCTGCATGGGAAGTGGCCCTCACATACCACATCGTTTTTATTTCTATTTATACTATGCATCTGTTTTGCTACTTCCTTTTTTACTTTGTGTTGGTCTTAATGATCTGCACATTAGAGAGTGTCGTGTTCCCATTTTTCTGACTTTGCAGGGGTTTCAGGATCATAACATATGTGCATGAATGGAATTATCCTGGCATTTCAGAGAGGAACAGAATGCAATATGTCAGAGGCAGAGGAGCAATGTTGCAATTAAAAGTTGCATGTTGTGGTCAGAGGTGCAACAGGTGCAATGTCTAAATGCACTCGCCACTTTAAGACGTGTGTGCTGTTGCATAAGTTATGTAACATTGCTGTTTTGTGCAACATTACACAGAGCGTGACAAACTTCGAGGGAAGTGGAGTCTGCTCGGCTCACCTGAAGCATCTACATGGTAGAATATTAGACAGGAAGTGTCCATTCACTATGTTTCACTGATCATTGTGCCTCTTGTGCAGATAGGAGGGATCTTTGTGCACTGCAAATTACTTGGTTCTTACCAAGATGAAAAAACTCAGATGTTAGACAACACTGGTCAACACCAAATTTATTGTCTAAGTTCTTTCAGCTGATTTAGGACAATTTTGATGAACCTGACCTGATACAGAGAAACAGGTGTTATTTTCGGATTCAGTGGTGAAAAGTCACCCAAAATCAGTTGAAAAAACATAGACAATTTACAAAAAAAAGTTTTGTAACCCAGTGTAATTTATCTTGTTTTAAGAGTTAATTTCTTATTTTAAGTCTTTACACTATGCTCTTAAATCAAGCACAGTCTTATCATTTTTGTCTCAAATAGGCAGAAAATCTTAAAATGAGGCAAATAACTGTTAAAATAAGATATATGTCATCTCTCCCCCAAAGTCTCATCAATTAAATCTTGTTTTAATATTCAGTAACAAACTCATGTTGCTTGATTCAAGAGTCACACAAAAAACATCTGCAAGCATTTTCTGCTTATTTTTCGCTATCTATTTCGGGTGTTTTGGGTCTGTGAAAAGTAAAATTTTAAGTAATCCCATCTTCAAACCAGCATTTTCACAGTACTCATCATAAGGGCTGTAGCTCAGTTGGTAGAGTGGTCACCCCTGAACTCTAGAGTCATGGGTTCGATCCCCAGCTCCTGTCGTCTGTTGTCGAAATAAGTCCCTGAGTGAAACGGTGAACCCTGTTGTTCCCCAGGTGCTCCATCACTGAGGGATGAATTCAATGTTGACAAATAATGCAAATTATCATTAAATTCAGAATTCTGTGTTTATTTTAGTCCTTATAGATTTAACATCTTAACTTGAGAAATCTTGTCAGGTGAAATTATCTCGCTGCACGGACAGATAATTTCACTTGTTTTGAGGACCTTTTTCCTCAGATTTAGTGTTTTTATGTTGTTTTAGACACCTCTTTTTTGCAGTGCGTGACTGTGTGGCCTGTCCTTGCTCCAGGTTCTTAGGATTGGACAGGAGGCTGTGTGGCTTGAGCTCCAGCTGTTTGGCAACACCTGGGAGCTGCTTCACCTCCTCCTGAGTCTTTACCTCTGCAAAGGAGGTGATTTTTTTTGGTTTGGTTTGTTTGATTGCCAGCAGGATTACAGATAAACTACTGGTCCAATTGTATTAAACTTTGGAATCCAGATTCGTACCACAATGATTTGTCATTAACACTGTGAGATAGAGCATGGTCTGTCCTCTTTCAGTTTTCTTATATGTTCATTTTGTACACTGTAATGTTACCATGTTGGTTATTCTGTACATACAGTACATTACACTGCAAATGATTTGGTTCTTACCAAGATTAAAAAAAAAAACTTAGATAAAAAATGTATCTAGTTTTAAGAGTTAATTTCTTATTTTAAGTGTTCAAATTTACACTCCAGTGACATTACCTTGCTGCTTGAACATATAATTTCACTTGTTTTAGACACCCCTTTTTGCAGTGTGTCAATCTATGGATCATCTGTTCATCCTCACAGAATTACTCTTCCTGTGGTTTATTCCTTATCTGCAGAAATGGTCGAAAAGGACAGGGTGTTGTACAGACTGTAAAACCCCTTGAGATAAATTTGTGCTTGGAATAAAGAAATAAAACTGACTTAAAATATATTAAAGGCAGAAACCCTTCACAATGTAATTTCCGTAGCAGATCAACAATGACTATTCACAAGCATATATTCTGCATATAATCATCAACCTCATCCCTGTGAATCATAACTTAAATTCCATTGGATGAATGTTATATAGTTTCTGTAATCATAATAAATCTAACATGCAGTATATTCCATTCAATCATTTTGTTTTTGAGGCTCTCTGTCATCCCATCTGTACAACATAGTTGATGTCATTTTCCTGAAGTGACAATTTTTCCTCCTCGCACTGTCACCATATCCGAGAATAAACCAGACATGTGCAGGCATGGTGGTTTCATATGCACAGCCATCTGAGGAATTTCACAGGTATCGACCCCCTCCCCATACCAATGGAAAACACCTTTAATGGCCAGTTTCCAGTTACCATTCATAACACAGAAACTGTTCAGGGCACATAACCTTCTCTTATCGCAGTTTCCTGCTATATCAAAATACCCTGAGGCATGTTTTAAGTTGCAAACCAGCATAGTGCACGCTGTGCTTCTGAGTAAGTTCAGCCCTGGACTTTAAACCACACCTCCAGCTGAGTTCAGATTCTTCCTCTCTGAAACATGCAGCCTCACATAAAAAGAACAAGAGACTCACTGAGACGGCTGTTTTCTCTCCTCTATATTCAGTTCTTTTCCCTGCTGCTTTTACTGTTCGAGTTTCCACAGCATGTTTTTGCACAGCCAGCCGAACTGTGATAAACCTCTGGAATCAGTGTAAGGCTCTCAGAAAGGGGCTGTTGAATTTGACAAATCACAGTGAGAGGGGGAATCGGTGCTCGAGGAGAGAAGAGTCTGGGTCAGAGGCAACGACAACCACATCCAAAAGGAAGGATTTAACCTGCCTGGAAACACCTTGAACCCTCATCCCTCATTCTGCTTTTATTTTCCTTCAAAAAGGACTTCACGGACTACAATTTTAATGCCCTTTATGTCCAGCTGATAAAACATGTCTACAGATTCAACTATTGACCACTGCAAAGTGCCCACTCACACCACATACCAAACCCTCTCCTGGCTGGTGATTGGAGAGTTCGTGTTGGGTCTGCCTCTCAACCTGTCAGTCCTCTACATCTTCATCTTCAGGTAGGAGCAAACAAAACACTCTGCCACTGCCTTTTGTCTACTTGCTGAAAGCACTCAAAAGCAAAATGTAGATTTGGGAGTAAGAAGTCAGGGGACGCATTCAGAGAGGGGGGAAACTTTGGACTTTGGTGCAAAATGTCCTGGAAGTTGATGAAGTCACTTGGACGGATACATCCAGCTCTCTTTGATCTACTACTAGCACTTTCTAAAACCTAGAGGATGAAGACAAAAGCTGAAATTATGCCAGAGTTAACACAGTCACACAGTGGTAGCGAGTATGAAAAACTTGTCCTTAAGTGGGTCACATAAGTTTACGATTCATGCATCTAATTTAAATGGTGTAACAAGACAAAATATGATTCAAACTACAGCAGTGATTCAAAACCACTATCTAAATTTAGCATGCCACTTTAAAATGGAAAACACTTGAAGGAAATTGACTTCTTTCATTGACTCTGTTGACTTCACTTTTTACAGAGTGCATGTTAAACAAGATGGGTTTTGCATGTTAATCTCAAGATAAACTGATAAAAGCCACATGGTGAAAACCGTGAAACACACAGTGTGCAGAGTTGTTCTTCCTCCACTGAGATGCACAGTGCAGAAAGAAAAGCAGCATAAAGCACAGAGAGCTCCTTTTACCTGTTAGATCCTACTGGATTCAGTAAGCAGCTCGATGAGTGAACTGTCACTGTGCTTTGTTATGTTTATTCTTAATGTTGCCACAGCAAAGTAAATAACTGCCTTGTCAATTACTTCCTCTTTAGGTTCAAGTTCTGGAAGAACAAAAGCATCTTCCTCTTTAATATTGTGGTTGCCGACTTCTTGCTGGTGGCCTGTCTTCCTGTCAAGGCCTACCATTACCACCACGGCCAGAGGCGCAGCCCGAACAAAGCGGCGTGCAAGACCATGCTCTTCATGCTGTTTCTCAACCGTGGAGCCAGCATCGCCTTCCTCATCACACTCTCCATCGATCGCTACTTCAATGTGGTACATCTCGGGAGGAGGAATTTTGTCAAGGTGCTGAAGAATTCCCCTCAGATCTCCATAGTCATCTGGCTCCTCCTGTTGCCCCTCACCATCCCCACTATGGTCACCACCTTTGAGTGCTGCAACAGCCATGGCCGTGATGTCGAGACTTATTTCCACGACGTGACGGACACCTTCAGAGAGGTACTGCCTTAGTTTCATTTTGATTTGATTTATTTTGCATGTAAAATATTTAGTGCCATATGGAAACCAATGGGAGCACAGACAATAGCTGACGACATAAAGAGAAGCAACCCTGCTGAAGCTAACCACTGTCACCTCTTAGTGAGAGCCACACACCTTCACTCAGACTTCCTATACAAATGACTATAATTATAGTTTGTCAGCTTTAATGGTTAATCTAGTAACCCTTGTTCCCTGACTAACAGCTTTCTGCAGGCAGCATAAATAAATAAACCTGTCCTGGCATCACAGCATCTTAAACTCAGTCTGACACCTTATTTTATAGTTGATTATTTGAGAGGAGAGACATTTGAAAGTTATCACATATAAGCAAAAATCCACTCACAAATATGAATATTTTCTGGTTTTCTCAGCTTTCTTTGATGGGATAATCTGGGACAGTTGCTCACACAAAACAAGACAAGTGAGGACAGGAGGTTGAGATGAGCGAGACAGCTGAGGATTTAATATAGAAATGAGTCAGAAACCTCAGCACTGTTTCAACACTGATGATGGACATGATTGTCTGTGGATACATGAATGACTCACAGTCCCTTCTTGTTTCTTTAAAGATTGTTTACTTCACCCAGATCGTCATCCCCTTCATCATCCTAGTCTACTGCACGGTGCGCATCGTCAGCCGGCTGACCAAGAAGACAGTGGGGGAGAAGGCCAAGCTGAGGAGAGCGGTGTGCGTGATCATGTCAGTCGTCGTGGTCTTCTCCATCTGCTTCCTGCCCAGCACCATAGCCAGGGCGGTGCTGCTGGCTGTCAGGCTGAAGAAATGGCAGGCCACAGAGGACGTGGTGGTCCAGGTTTACGACAGCCTCATGGTTTTGTCTTACATTGACTGCCTGCTGGACCCACTAGTGTACTGCTTCTGCAACTCAGGGTTTAAAGACGCTTATATAAACACCTTCTTTCCCACGTTTCTTCAGAAGAGACTGCTAAATACTGACTTTGGCCTGGGAACGACAACAACAACAACCACACCACCAACAACTACAACAATAACTTCTAAAACTAAAACCGTTTCTGTCCCAATATGAGAGAAATCTTAAATTTCTATCTCCAAGGTGTCCCTCAGCCACACACACAGCTGTTTCCAGCCACGCTGGCAGATAAGATGTTTCCACTGAAAGTGTTGGGTAGAGCATTACAGAATGACATCTGTGGGCATAACCGTGATCAGATAAAACCATCCGTGACATATATACACAGTACGTGCTCATGGTTTATGTTCCAGATGTCCTCACATACACGCTTCTTTTTGCATAATCTGCTGTAATAGCTTGATAACCTTCTACAGATCATCTAAACTTTTCTTTCCGTACTTATTCTCAGTGACAGGAAGTGACATTTACTGCTTTCACCTGTTCAGTCAGAAGTAAAAAAGTGAACTTTAATATGCAAAATCATTTACAATGAAGGTTTGATGCAAATCTACCTTTTATGTACCTGTATATTTTAAAAGTACAGTTTCTATACAGTATGTATATTTATATTTTTATACACTTATGGCATTATAATTTATTGGGATTCAAACCAGGTTTTAAGTTGCTACAGCATTTCCCTTGTGGTGGCATTTTACAGCAGACAATGATCCCTGACATGAATAAACCCGACCCTTTTTGTGCTACGGACCAATTTCATGTGACAATATTTCCACAGTCGGACAGAGGGGGATAAACTCAGCATTACACTGAGTGGGAGCCCTGTGTCAAGAGGCACAGATGTAATTCAGAGAAAATGTGGGCATTTTTTTTTAAATAAAACATCCTTCATTCTGATTGACAATATTTTTTGTTATTTTTTTTCCTCTGTGTCACCCTGTGGTTGGAGACCGCTGGTATAGACCACACATATACGTGTGCTGCTGTACTGTATGTTGACCCACACACTGTTCAAAGATGTACACAAACATTTCAAAACTGCTCCTTGAAGATTTTTGAATTCATTCTTTGTGTGGTTGCCTTTCCACTTCCCATCCAACAATTAATGTGTGGTTAATAACTCCTACTGGCTCTTTTATAATGGAGGTTATAATGATGTCCAACAACAACCACTACTGGACAAAAATGTCAACTCTGGCAGCTTGTTTTAAACTTTCCTCGTTCACACTGTGTAAAATTTTGTAAATTGTTTGTACACGATTGAGCTACACTGAAGAGCTCTGTATACTGCTGCTGTAAATAAACAGAGTGCAGGTCTCTGTGAAAATCCCTTACACATGAATACACACTAACCCCTCTTTTTTCCATATAATATAGTTGAAGACATTTGAGGTGTGCACTCTTTGCTCTGGTCAGGTTGTGCATGTGTTGAAACAGAGGAGTTGGTGGTGGCTGTCAAGTTGAGACTAGTAGCCTCAGAGCAGAAAAACAACAGCAGAGAGGGGAAGTATGGCAACAAAGAGAGCAAAGCCCAAGCACAGAAAAACACTGAACATCAGTGTTTTTGTTGCCACCTTCTTTGCAGGGTGGCTCTACAAGCTCTAATATGTTGAACACTATGTTCTCACTCACTCACTGTTAAGTGTATATCATCAAATCCAAATATCATCAGAAATACTCCAAATGACTCCAAAGTGAAATGGGTGAGTAAATGGCAGTATTTTATCCCAGAAATAAAGTCCTTTTTGTGGTATGGAATGTTAGAAAAGGCTTGATCAAGTTATGGGTTACATCAATTTTAACCTTAAACATAAGAATATTCTACAATTGAATAAAATGATAAAGAAATAAATTAGAAGACTGTGAAACCTCAATAAATCCAATAAAAAAAGAAACAAAGTGCAAAATAACCACTTGTTGAGCTTGAACATAAGAACATTCTAAAAATGAATAAAATAAATAAAAATACATTAGAAATACCCTTGAATCTAAGGTGGAGACAGGACGTAGTGTCTACACTCTGTTATTATCTGTACATCTGCTTTTTAAAGCCTGTAAAAGCTGACTGGTGTTTTAAGGAATTAACTCATTAAGTGACTGCATTGAGTTGGAAACTTGATGAATTCATGGTGAGGAGGGAGAGAGGAACAAAACACTCCATGCTGTTATTCTAGAGACTAAAACAACCTGATCTGTAGTGAAATGGTTAGTTTGAAATGCTTAATGCACTGGATGTGCACATGGTTACTCAAAAAAGGCTCAACTATGAAGATTGATCTTGGGATTTCAACAATCATTCGTATTATTCAACAAAAATGAATATCGTTCCTTGTTTTTGTCCAGCCCTTAAAAGAGTGAGTTGTTCAACACTGACCTGTTCCTAGTAGAGTCAGCAGTCTACTCTGCTCCTGTAGAACCTTATGGATCTGCTTAATCTGCTGCTGGACTAGCTCGTATGGATGATCTGGAGCCTGCCAACAGACCAGCAGAGGAGGAGAGAACATGTTCCTATCACAGATGCTTCACAGGATTCAAAAAGAGCTAAAGAGGCGATGGACTTGCTTGAGGTGTGTTGAAGATGTTCCTCCTCTCATCATTCAAGAGGCTTCTTCAGTTCTAAATGACTGGTACAGAGTAAAGATACTGATGCTCCTCTAGGAGCAGAAAACAAACCAACAACCACCAAACAACAGGTCTAGTTAGAAGTTGTTGCTATTCACGTGGGAGTCGCAGTCTCACCCACCCTTATGAGAGCCATTAAGGTGAGATGTACTCAGGTGTGAATGGTTGCTATGGTTGCTGTCGTTTCTGGGGATGGAAGCCAATCTTGAGTTGTAAGTAGCTGATAGATGGTGTCATAGTTCTCCTCCTCTGTTCAAGGAGGGTTTCTGAAAACAAAAATGGGTTCTTTCACTCTTCTCTCAAACCATCTGTCTTCCCTAGTTAAAACCTGGACATTACTGTCCTCAAAGGAGTGTCCTCAGGTGTCTTTCAGGTGCAGATGGACTGCTGAGTCTTGTCCTAAGGAGCTGACTCTCCTGTGTTGAGCCATATGCTTGTGGAGCTCTTGTTTGTTCTCCCCAATGTACAAGTCACTGCATTCTTCACTGCACTGGACTTTTTGGCGGTTGTTGGTTTGTTTTCTGCTCCTACTGTACAGCAGTATAGATTATAAGTATGGACTCTGTATCAGTCAGTTAGAAGTGAAAAAGCCTCTTGGATGATGAGAGGAGAGACATCTTCAACAACCTCAAGCAAGTCCAGTTTTTGATATACCTCGACCTGGATGACTGGGAATCAACACAGACATGCTTCACAGGAGACACAATAACGTTCTACTGCTATCTAGTGGCAAGACCAACAAGTGGACAAGACTCATACTGCAGCACATAACAGGATTGTAATACTTACATGGTGTACAGTCTGGTTTATGGTCTGAAGGGCATCCAGGCTGTCAGCGGTTGGCTGGTAGCGTCCATTGGGGACGGCATCATCAGGGCTCAGGAGTGAAGGGAGGTCATGGTGAGTCCTGCCCACCCCTGGTTCACCCTGAAAGGTCAGCTGGTCCAGGCTGGACCCTTGGTGCTCCATGCCACTGAGTCCTGAAGGGTTTGAAACTGGAGTCTGAGATGACTGATGTGAGTCCAAGCATGTCTTCTGGTACGTTCCCTCCATGGGTATGTCAGCAGACATTGTTATATGATGCTGGCTGGCTTGATCTGAGAGCTGCTTTATGTTGAGCTTGTCTTCATTTGAATGTCGGCAGCTGCAAAATGGAAGTGGATTATAAAAAACATAAAAATGCCATGATGAGAAGTAAAAGCCTGTGACCTATGTTGTTGAATGACAACAAAATAATCATCATTTTATCTTCATAATAAACGACAATGCACTGGTTAATGAGTGAGAGTAAATATAGCAATAGTCTAATGTTAATTTAGGACCGTGGTGGTAAACACCTGACAATGAATGGTGGAAAAATACATTTATATATGAGAAATCTGGAAATGTCATTTAAGGTAGTGAGATAACTGACCAGCCATTTTTTAAGACTGGCTTTTAGGTGAAAATATTTCCAGGGATTAATTATGTGTGACCTTACTATCAGTGTTAATTATCAATTCAATTATTTTTTTTGTGCAGAAAAGGTGACTAGCTACAGTAGCATCACTAAACTCTGCTGCTGAAAGTTCAACTCAACACCAAACTGTAATTTTACTGCGGTAAAAACAATCAAGCCTACAACTTGTCAGCTGTTAACAGTTTCAAATAAATATCGAACAAACCTGTTATTTCTCCTCTCAGAAAACACAGACAGGTGTCATGTTGTCATAAACCAGCAACATGTTAGCCGGTTACTTCCCTCTGGGCTCCGGTTGAGGGAAGTTTACTGTTGCTATAGTTACTGAGCACCAGTATCAACTACGTCACAATTATTTGCGTAACTATTAAATTACTGAAGCTTTTGTTTTTCACTTTTTGTAAAACAAGATTTCGTTAACATTAACTTGAATTCCTCGAGGGGGATTAGGGCACACTCACCTGTGCGTCACAGCAGTAAAGGTGCAGGTACAATGGTACAACTCACTTCCGGTAAGACCATCAAAATAAACCGCCACAGACTACACACATAATATTTTATTCAGGTTTACGTATATAAAATTATAGAGGGTTCCTCTATATTTTTACACGTATGGATCTACTTAATTTTCACCCTTATTTTGACATTTGAACTGCTTTTTGAATTCTTACCTCTAAACCTCACATCCAGGGCTGGTGCATGTCACCTCAGTGTGCTGCAGCTCAGTATCTGATGTATCTGGTTACCTTGAGAATACCACAGGATGGCAGCATATTCATGTGTTATCACCTGGGATAGATTCAGGGACAGGCCTGGTGTTCAATGGGGGTAAACTGGAGCAAGTAATGATGTTGGCTAAGCTCGATCTGTGCAATATGCAAATTTAGAAAAGAATTTATCTGTGAGACCCTTTTTCTCTGTACTGTTCTGATCACATTTGTCTATTAGGTCACTAGTTGGTCAGAGATGTAGCAAAATGTGCCTGGTTCCTCTGGTCTTTTCAGGACTTGTAGCAGGTTTATTTCTGTGGAGTTCTGGCAGCAGCTTCTTTTCTTGCTCACATAAAGGCGATACATGTAATGTATGAATGTATGATGAGTTTTTGCACACAAACCAAAATAATATTTGCTAATCCATTTTGAGGAATACAAGCATGTGTACAACAAAAATGCAAATCATTTTACATTACAAACACCAAAAATACATTTAGCAAGAAATAAGCAACAAACCATGAAAGAATATGGATGGGCCAGTATAGCTCTTTTATATGATATGATGTGCGTAATGCATCGTACCATATACACATTGTTTGATTTTCTAACAGAAGAGGAGTGGAGTTTTAGTACCTCATAGTCTAAATTACCAGTATTTTTCAACTAAACAAGGATTAAAGGAGCAAATGTGAACAATGTTTATTGTATTTAAAATAAAAATAGACATACTTAAATATGGTGAATATTTGCAAAACATCTCAGCCTATGTCAGCTTTTTTCCAGAAATAGTGGTGAGCTTTGGTCGGCCCCTGGTCCTGCAGCCTGCATCATGGAGGCGATCCAGCGCAGCACAGATCCAAGGTGGCGCTCTG
This sequence comes from Synanceia verrucosa, assembly GCA_029721515.1. NCBI lineage: Eukaryota > Metazoa > Chordata > Actinopteri > Perciformes > Synanceiidae > Synanceia > Synanceia verrucosa. Next base: position 12,831,765 of record CM056570.1, on the reverse strand, counting down.
CCATTTCCAAAAGAGACCAATCTTTCCTTTTTTTCTGCTCTCTGTCGTGATGATGCCAAGATTTGGAGGACCTGGAACCAAACACACTCTGCTCCTGCTGGTGTGTGTGTGTGTGTGTGTGTGTGTGTGTGCAGTACCATGAACACACACACACCACACACACACACACACACACACACACACACACATACACTGTACAAAGCATGCATGCAGATTAACAGTGATGACAGATGAGTCACAGACTGGAGCGTTACTTCAGGCAAGGATCAGAGGAAGGACTGGAGGTCATCCAACATCAAAACCACAAAAGGGCAAAAAAAATGTATGAATAGATTTTAATCCCAAACTCAACCTGCGACAAATTCAGAAAGAATGAATAATACAGTTTAAAGCAGGTGTAGGTATAGCTCTTCAATACTTCCAGAGGATCTTTACTATTTCTTAGTCTTCTATCAAAACTGATATGTAGAGTACAGTGTGTATAGATTTAAATGCATAATATGTTCTATTTCTGTATGAACCATATCTGACAATTGCCAATGAATTAGGAACAAACTAGAAATTTCACTTTGTTGTGAACCAGTATATATTTAGTTGATGTTAGTTACCTTCCTTGCGTCCTCAACTTAAATAATCTTATAAAGCAACCTGAGCAAAAATACATAGTGTCTCTCTACAGTTATGAATCAAAACAGTCACCAAAACAACATTTTTTTTCATAAATGTATGAAAAAGACTGAGTGAGACGTCTTCATCAATATATTTTCTCCTGAGATCGCGTAGGACATTTCATTACATTATATATGTCCTAATATATCCAACACAGGATATTTTGTGTTAAGTGACTTCACATATATACACACACACACATATGTATATATATGTGTGTGTGTGTATATATATATATATATATATGTATGTATATATATACAGTCATGGAAAAAATTATTAGACCACCCTTGTTTTCTTCAATTTCTTGTTAATTTTAATGCCTGGCTCAACTAAAGGTACATTTGTTTGGACAATTATAATGATAACAACAAAAATAGCTCATGAGAGTTTAATTTAAGAACTAAGGATTATTCATTTTCCATGGTTTTCTTGATAATAACCAAAATTACTTAAATTCTTACATCAATAGCTATGGCATTGTACCACCAAAAACACTACTTTTAAGCATTCCATGTTTTCTTTTCTGTTTGCTTTAAACACATGATACACACAAGAGTTAATACTTGATTGCATAACCATTGTTTTTGATGACTGCAGCCATGCGTCTTGGCATGCTCTCCACCAGCTTCTGACATTGTTCTGCTGTCACAGCAGCCCATTCCTGTTGGACAAATTCAAACAAATTTTCTTTGTTTTTGGGCTTGTGGTTCTCCATTTTGAGTTTGATGATTTTCCACAGGTTTTCAATTGGATTAAGATCTGGTGATTGAGCAGGCCAAGGCATGGTGCGAATGTTGTGGTTCTCCATCCAGGCTTTAACTGACCTTGCCGTGTGGCAAGGGGCATTGTCTTGTTGGAAAATCCAGTCATTCGAGGCAGGAAAGAGTTTTCCAGCTGATGGAAGAAGACTGTTTTCAAGGGTAGTCCTGTACTTGACCTGGTTCATTCGGCCTTCACACAATTGCATTTGCCCTGTTCCACTCAGACTGAAACAACCCCAGATCATGACTGATCCACCCCCATGTTTTACTGTAGGGGCAAGACAGTCTGGGTTGTAAGCTTCTCCAGGCTTCCTCCTTACCAGTAAGTTGGCTGGAGTGGGCATCAATTCAAAATTGGATTCATCACTGAAGAGAACCTTAGCCCAATCATCAACAGTCCAATCCTTGTGGTCTCGAGCAAAGAGTAACCGGGCCTTCCTCTGCCTTTCATTGATGAAGGGCTTCTTGCGTGCTCTGTGTGACTTCAAACCAGCTTCAACAAGTCGGTTTCGAACTGTCCTTGCCGAGCAAGTCGCATTTCTCGACAGTGCCCACTCATTTTTAAGGTCCCTGGAGGTCTGACGACGATTCCTGACACAGGAACGGATGAGTGCACGGTCATCTCGTGGGGTAGAAAGACGTTTCCTGCCACGGCCAGGTAGCAATTTGGTAGTGCCATGTTCAGCTTGTTTTTTTTGTTGTAATGAACGGCTATCTTGGAGATCTTCAGTTTTTTCGCTACCTGTCTCTCACTCATGCCAATTTCCAGCAGTGCCAAGATGGCTGCCTTTGTTGCTTCACATAATTCTTTTGTTTTTGGCATTATGTGAGAGCTGACAACTTCTGAGTTGTGCTACGGCTTGAATGTAAGCAGGAAACCACTCTAGGCCTTTGCATGTGCAGTGCTGCTTGTGACATGAAATGGCCTCTTATATACCCTGGGAATCAATTAAGCTTAAGAATGTCAAATAGGACATAAAGTATTATGTGACCAGCTGCATTTTTGTTGTGTTCATTGTATTATACGTTTAGTGGTACCAGATATTTGAATGAACAAGAAATTGAAGAAAACAAGGGTGGTCTAATAATTTTTTCCATGACTGTTTATATATATATATATATATATATATATATATATACACATATGCATACATATGTATGCATATGTGTATATATATCTATATATATATATATATATATATATATACACATATATACACGTACGTATATGTGTATTAAATATATATACGTATGTGTGTGTGTGTGTGTGTGTGTGTGTATATACACACACACACACACACACACACACACATATTTAGAGGCATTATAGAGCTGAGATGCCTGGCAGCCCTTATCACAATGTCACGTGTCTCTGGATTACATCAGGCAGAAATCTGCAGTGCTATTCTTTCCGCACAAAGTGAGTTCCATCTTTTGACAATCACACTTTCTCTCATGAGAAAAATATCTGCAAAATCTGTGTTACATTAACTTTCTCTAGGTAAGAGACTAATGTTCCTTCATGCAGAGGGGATACATAAATCAGATGTCAGATCAGATTATATAGTGAAAACACAATTCTTTGCATTTGAGTAGCCTCTGGCTGCAGCCCGCACATCAGGGAATGACTCAACATGGGTCATCAGATGTGATATGCCTAACCCTATGTGATCCCCTAACCCTCTATCGCAATGGGTAGTGCCAATGTGGCTCAATATGGGCGGAGTTAAAAGTTTGACTCTGCCCACAGTGACGCATGCCCTGATCTGTGCACTGCAGTCTGGGGTACTTGGTGCATTCTTACTGAAGGCAATGGTTCTTGACTGTCATTGGCTGTCTAGGCTTTGGACTTGATTCCTATTGGACAGGAGACTCCTGTCCCTCCCAGACCACAGTATCCATCAGGGTTTTTACTCAGGTACTGCTGGTGGTAATCCTCGGCATAGTAGAAAGGCTTGGCTTCAGCTATTTCTGTGGTGATCGCACCAAAACCCTCTTCTGTTAGTACCTGAAAGAAGCAGCAATGAAGACACAACATTTGTGAATTGACAAAGACACAAAGTGGATGAAACAAATGGAGTTACTGCAGAAACAATGAAAGAATAGACAGACAATAAGATGGAAACTTGAGTGATCTCTGTGGGATCTGTGACAATGAAGAAGTAGCAACAAGGACATTAGAAGAAGAACAGATTGCATGATGGGTTAATTAAGTTCTATTTGAAGAAAAGAAATATAATGTGCACATAATAGTAAAAGAATTGCAGAACAGGAGAAGCAGTCAAGCTGCTAATCTGTCAGAGCTGTTTTTATATAAGAAAGTGGTTGTCCATCGCTCACCACTGTGTCCAGTTCACTGGTGGAGTTCAGTGCTCTAACTGGTCACTTTCACACATTTAAATGACCACAACTGCACAATTTTCTGTTACATATTTGTTTAAATTTTCTGTTAAATTACTCTGTACATAAATTCATGTCCTCCCTGACTTGAGTATTTTCTTTCCTTCAGATTTAGCTTTCAGATTTTCAGGTTTTACAGCACTGTAAACATTGATGAAGAGAGCCTAAAACCTAAGAACTGCCAACAAGTGCTTCATTAATTCTTTGCACATATGACAGTATGGAACCTTGAACTTGCTGCAGTGTGAAGATAAAGGAGTTCTGCCAGATGGGCATGAGGTGGTGCAATCCCATTTAAAATCTTTATTTATATTTAAAATATAAGCAATAAACTCTTAAAATGAACCAGGGAGGCTGAAACTGGTGGGACAAGGTCATGCAGCTGCATTTAGTGTTCACTGCAAACTATGAAAATATGACGGTTCTATACCCATATTCAAATAACTACTGCCATCTAACTGAAAAGTAGTAAAGGAAAGTTAACTTAGCTGGAGCCAAATCACCTCCAAAAAAAGAAAATGGGAGTTTTCCATTGGATTTAGGATTGTTGCAAGATAATAAACAAAGTGGTAAAGACAGGCTGATATGACACTTATCATGTCTTGTCATCTTTTTTCATTAGGTTCAGTCACATTTATGGGTGTGACAATACACTCAACTCACGAGATGAGACGATACGCAATATTGGGTTCACAAGAACGAGACAATATTTTCACATTCTTTTCAGAAAACTAAATTACAAAATATGACTGGACAAAGTCATTTAATACTATCTCTTTTGTTAAATTTTAGAGTTTATTTAACTCTAGATCTTAAATAATTTTATAAAAAATACACTAATACACTTTTTTCACTTTGGTAGTATCAGCAGCATGAGGTGAGATGTGTCTGAGATGAATATGGTGATGCTACGGCAGGAACGCTTTTCATTTTTCACTCTGGTGTTAGACCTCATAGATGGTTTCCACAAAGGCTGGTGCTCATTAGGAGCAATGTTTTCCGTGGAGCATTGAGGATGCATCATTTCAGTAATAATATGATTGCAGCTCATCGTGTGCCTCATCAATATTACAGAAATACTGTATTTGAAATACTGATCCAGGAAGTTCAAATCTGCCCTTATCTTTCTAAAGCTGGTTTCACACCGAACACGTAAAGTGTGACGCGCTGCGCAGAGCAGGACCTCCGCGACCACGTTGCTAGGCAATGGATCAACCGGAAAGCCCTAGCTTTATTTATGCTGATGAGGAGGAGGAGGAGATCACCATGAAGAAGAGTTTGGGTACATTCTACTTTGAGGAGAGGCAGGATGTGGGAGTTTCAGCTCATCCAGGAGCTGCAGTCTTGTATCCCGCAGCTCTTCAAAATCCGACACGGCAAGAAGCCGCCTTTCCTCCATCCTTTACACACATATGCTTTTCCCCCTTTCTGTGCAGCTCCTGACATCTATCCTGCAGCGCGCAAGAGCGCAAACATCACCCCTGCGCTCCGCTCACCTCGGCACATACACAATGAATGAGTTTCTCTCGGCACACCTGCACCTTCTGCGTTCGGTGTGAAACTTTACTTAACTTCACCGTGCAGTTGCCGCCTTCCTTTCCCCTTCTTCTTTTCTTCTTTTACTGTCACCCCCAGGTCACTAATAAAAGCTTGGATAGCTCAAAGTCTGTCTCGCGAGACATCTTTTCACTAAAGGAGAACTATCGTCATGATTTAATCTCGCGACACTAGATCTCGTCACACCCCTAGACACGTTGTCTTGTTACTTCCTGTTTTATTTTGTAGTAATTGACTCCATCTCGTTTCAGACGCTCCACTTCCTGCCCCCCTGTTCTCCAGTGTTTGGTGATAGTCTGTCCCCTGATACATGAGGCTGTTTCCAGCCTCATGTATTAATAGTCTGCATCTTCCCATGTCCTGCGCCAGTTCGTCTTGTTCTGTGTGTCAAGTCAACCAGTCTTTACATGTCAGCGTTTGTAGATTCAAGTCAAGCCAAGTCTATGCCAGTCACTTTTAGTGTGAGCCTTTTATGTTACCTAGTTTTTTAGTTGTTTTAGTAAAAAGGTAAGGCAGGTTTTGTTTGCTCATTTGGGTATTTTGTCCTCACCTTTTGTGAGCGCTTTAAGTTTGTCTCCTTTGTACAAAGCTAACGTTATGTAAATGAACTACACCATGGTTGCACAACTTTAACGTCATCACAAAGCTTCCAGGTTGTACTAAGATTCCCTGCAAAAAATATGTAGCGATCACCTTTTCAAAGAGACACAAAGGAAATTGGAGGATTTATTGATGAATTGTTTTGTCGTAGAACAAAGCATTAAAATATTTTTCACTTGTGTAAACCACAGACCTCAATTAATTTTATTATCATTTTTATAAAAAAACAATCATTCAGAAAAACATCAACTTTGAGACAAGGGAACCAGAAGATTTATTATTGTAGCACAGTGACGTGTTTATATTTGAACTGCTCTCATATTTTGCAGAAATGCAGAATTTTTTTTTTCAAAGCATACAGCTGGATACATCGTACCAAGGCCTCATACTGCATGTACATTCTGAACTTACTGTCAAGATATGTGTCTAATGTGTTTATGAAAATGCATGTGCAACTATAGGCAGTGCTGTCGGTACAAAGGCAGACAATACACACACATTCACAGCAGAATCAGTTGGGTATGACACATTCTCCTCCTTGTGATGAAAAACTCAACCAGATGGCATGTGGCTAAATTAAAAGACAAAGGGAAGCATGAGAAGGCACACACACACACACACACACACACACACACACACACACAAAGTTGAATTCCTTTCGCTGTATTTTTGTGTGCAGGCATGTTTACATCACAGCATGGGTGGCGGAGGAGCTTAATTTGGTTCGACATTTACATGTTTAGTCTTTTATCTGCAAACCTGCTGCTCTTCTCCCGACTCAACAGCAACCGAAACACAAATCCTCTGAAGCGACTACAGGTTTATGGTAATTCTCCTTTTGGCCACCTTAAATAATGACAAAACACTGCTGTCCTTCAGGTGTTCAAACATCACAATGAGTGCACTTTCAGAAAACTTGAGGGACCTTTTGGGAAGCTCAAATAGTGAATGCTTCATTTACTGGCTGAATACTCAGGTTAAATTTTTAATAACTGGATGCCTCATTTCATTTTGTGTATTCAGCTGCATTCCAGTCATATAATCACAATCACGACAATTCACCGTCTAATTATAAATTCTATTTCTTGTGATTGCAGAGTTTGACTCGCTCATTAACAGAAACAGTTTACAGATAGAACAAAAGTCTGATGCACTTTTCAGGTAACATTATATTGATGGATGAGGCCATGTGGTTAAAGGTCATAGCCACATATCAATAATATATATGAAAAGTATGACAATTATCTCACCTTAAATCTGTGAAAAAATATTCTTTTACATATATCACTGCATTACAGTGACTCCTAGAATTCAACTAGCAGCACTTTTTGAACTAATTATACATGCCGATATTACACTTTTTAAACAATCACCACAGGAATCCTGTGATGATCAATCATAAAACAGGTAGCTCAAATCAAGCAATCTGATTGGTCCATAGACCTGATATAATACCCACATACTACAGATAAGACACCTCGTTTTGAACTTTCAGTGTCAGTTTGTGTCACCAGGCGAACAGGTTACAGATAACATAGAAGTTACTTTCCTAAACTTCCATCAAGACGGATGGATGAAGTGGTGCATCACGCTCTCCATGCAGTGGTTGCATAATAAATGGCAACACTTAAAATGATAAAAACAAAGAGACAAAAATGAAATGGGACATGTTTTTGTTAATGTATGTTCAGTGGAAACCTTCAAGACACTGTATTGATGAGTGTTTTATGAAAGCAATAGCTTAATAGCTCACCTCAGCCATTGTTCAGCCCAATATGAAGTGGAGGGAAGATGAACCTCTTGGCTGGCCCTTCATGAGCTACCATCACTACTTCATATCTATTAGCCTATAAAATAGGGTTAACAGGGATGGTATTAACTGGAAAATAAACCTCACATCATCTAACCACAAGTGTCACCAGTACACTCAACACTTCTTTCATCCCTCAATCCAGTATTTTGTCCATTAGCCAGAGAACCACAGGTCATGCAGGGCTCAGGCTGAAAAAATGGAGTCTCTCTGATCCCTCATACATTCAGAGGCTGAAAGTCTGTCAAAGATCCAGAGACTAAAAGTCCCTCATACAGTCGTGGTCAAAAGTTTACATACACTTGTGAAGAACATAATGTCATGGCTCTCTCTTCCAGTTATTTCTACAACTCTGATTTCCAGTGGTCCCTCACAAATCCAGATACTGTTGGTCCCTCACAGATCCAGATACTGATGGTCCCTCATAGATCCAGATACTGATGGTCCCTCACAGATCCAGATACTGATGGTCCCTCACAGCTCCAGATACTGATGGTCCCTCACAGATCAAGAGGCCGATGGTCCCTCACAAATCCAGATACTGCTGGTCCCTCACAGATCCAGATACTGATGGTCCCTCACAGCTCCAGATACTGATGGTCCCTCACAGATCAAGAGGCCGATGGTCCCTCACAAATCCAGATACTGATGGTCCCTCACAGATCAAGAGGCCGATGGTCATTTATCACTTTTTATCTTTGTCCAACGCATCCAAAACTAACGTTTCCATGAAGTTCAGCTGTACTGTGTCCTACGTGCTGTAGTTAATACTGTATCTGTATGTCTCCAAACTAAACTAAAAGATTGAACATAATCAACATTGTAACTAATAAACATCAGCATGTTAGCATTTAGGCCAAAGTACAGCCTCTCTAACTCTTGATGTGATCTAACTCTTGTGTATAGAATCCAGTTTCTCTGTTTCTAATCTGTAATGACTATAATTCCAGGACAAATCTCAAAAGCCAACTCCTGTTTCCAACCTACCTGGGAGTGTGTTTATGGCCAAAGTTTAGTTCTTAAAGTCTTTTATGATATTTAAGAAAAGAGAACAGGACAGAGACAGTATGACTGTCAACAATCGCACACATCTATTCATTTAGTGAAAAACAGACAGACCCAGTGAAGAACAGCAGTATAAAAGCAGAATATAAAATGGTGTGATGGCATCAATTTGCAGACAGGCTTAATGTTAAATGGCACAAATCCTTTGTTTTGATTGCACTTTCAGTTGAGAGGATTAAACTCCTAGGGGAAATACTAAAAAGTTCTCTGTTTATTTTTAGTACAAAGAAACAATCAGACTTTAAACGGTGTTGGGTAATTTCACACATTGGTGCCTCTAATAGTTAGTGAGAGGTAATTGTTTGAAAGCCATTTTAACTTGGTTGACGTCAGCGCTCAGAAGTTGTTAAAGAAGATGTCAGCAAACAAACCCAGAGGGCCTGTGATGATGCTATAACAGCAAATACCAAAGAGACAAAAGATCTAACGTTGGCGAGTTTAGCTTTCTTAATGGACAGAGTGTTTGCTCCCCACTGTTTGATTCATCACTTCCTGTACTGACACCACAATTTAATTTGAGTGAGTAGGGTGGAGGTACAGTACAGCACAGCACTTAGTCAGAATGGGACTCTCCTCTCTGCAGCTGCACTTTATGATTAAGGAAAGATTTTACTGTAATATACAGCAGACACATTTATTTATACAGAACACTTCAAACACAGAGGGGAAAATAAGTATTAGTATAGATCGAATAAAATATAAAATAGTGATAAATAACTCCTTGACTTAAAACAAAGCTCAGCTTTTCTGTAAGTTAATACCAAATATGTGAATGATAGAAACTACAGAATGCTTAATGATTTTCTTAGGGCTGTTAATGGCACTAACTCTACTTGGACAAACTGCCCAAATTGCAAGAGATGTGCTGGCAGGTCATGAAGCAGAACTCCATTCAGAAAATCAGGGAAACTACAATACAATCGTAACTAATGATCAAACATGCTGATAAAATTAGATTAACCATCTTTTCTGAATCTGTCCAAGCTTATCCTGTAATTTAGCAGACATTTGCAGATGGAATGCACTGAAAACTACCAGTTGATGCATTAATTGAAGCACATATTGTCAAATTTACAAAAGCACCACTTTGTTAAGTTGGCTGTGACTTTCCACTTAAGGAAAAAAGTGGGATACAGTTTTACTAACCCGCCACAGGCAACAACAAGTCAGAGCACCTGATCTTCACGAGGCAAAGCTGCATTAAGATTGCTTATTGGTTGTTTTTTTTAATGGAAGTCAGTGATGATCAAGGCTACTTGCTATTCATCTGCTTCAATTTCTGTTAATTTCAGATGCTGATGAAAATAAGCCTATCAAATAAATGTTGATTTTTCTCATGCGATCATAGATTTGCCTGGACATCCTCATAGTGGAAATTAGTCACACTGTCACATAACAACAGATGTGGATATTGACTAAGCGAGCCATTTGGTCATGCAAACAAAGTAGAGATTAGCAGACAAAGTACGAATAAGCACAGAAGCTGCACAGGATAAAAAGCAACAAGCGTCACCAAACCTGGTCATGTTCAGATACATGTTGTCTGGAAAAGCTGTTCCAACCTTGAGATTTTTAGAAAACACTGGAAAACTGTTACAGCACTTTTTCATTTCCAGGTTTGTTCTTGTTTTTTTGGTTTCTATTAGAATTAAATATCTTTGCATGCTTTGAACTCCTAAAAATTTTTTTCTTAAACTGTCTGTCTGAATAAACTTGTATTCACCATTGACCTGAAACTCTCAGTTTTGGTGCCTGTCTCTTTAAGATCCTTTCCTGCTATGATTGGCTTGTGAGAAAAAGGTAGTTTGCAAAAGTAGTTCTCCAGCTGTGAGTGATATATTTATGATTTTGCTTGCGATAGATCTGAATTGTTGTGTTTCTGATCTAGACAGACCATAAAAACTGACTGGGTTGTTTTATTTCAAAGTGTGTCGGTTGGTAGGAACTCCAGATATCTAAAGTGATAAGTTTCGCCTGGTATGTCCCCTTTAAAGATGGATGCCAGAGAATTAAATTACACAGTAGGAATGATTTTACAAATTTTTTATCAATATTTTGATGTGTTGTGGAATCCAGTGTAACTGCTGTGAATCCTGATAGCATATGACATGAAGCAGCTGCTCTCCAACAACCTTTCACCTACAGAAGGGTGGAAGTAGATACCAAAAAGATTTGATGGGCTGTTTCTTTAAGACAAATAACATCAACATAACATTTGGCCTATATTCCACTTTAAACTATAAAAAAACACAGGCAAAGACATAAATTCGAAACAACCTATGATGCCCCAAAATGGCTTCAGTGGTTCGGTGCGTTTGTTTGGGCAGGTCCTGCTGCTGCTTTAGATGCATAATTCACATCCATTCATTTGCATGTCAGAGAAGTAGATTTCTCATTTGAAATGCAAATACCTTGACTGCTCTGGTAAAGCAGGCAAAACGTGAACAACGCTGATAAGCACCAACAAGGCAGGGAAACGAAACGAAAGGGGGGGCAGGCATGTTAAAAGAGAGCTAGAGAGGGTTTTCACAGACAAAGAGGAAAGAGAAAGTAAAGCAGCAGTTTTGCCTTTAGAAGACGACATGTTCGTGAAAAGGAAAATGTAGCCAGAGAGGTGCATCAAGAAGGCAGACAGATGCCAGAACAATGAGTACACCAAGCGAGCACACGTTATTACATAAAGCAAGCATGTACACACGCACACACGAACACACGCGCAGTTACCACTTCCACCTGCCATTTTAGACGCAGTGCACACCCTACACCCTAATGATGGGTAGGAGGCAAGAGAAGAAAAGGGAGGCTCCTCTCATGCTGCAGACAACCACCAGCCGCCTGCAAGGTAATTTTCTGCAGTGCTGTTGTACTTTGCACACACACACGCACACAAATACACACCAAATTCCCCAATCATTGTGCGTGAACAATACAATCAAGCCAGGCGGCATGGAGAACATAGTCAATACCCTGACACCACATTAACCAGACCATTCCCTCCCTCTCTATCCCCACTGCTGGCCTAAAATGTCTCTCTTCTTCCATCTGTGCACCACTTTTTCACTCTTACACCGTTTTATGTGTGAAATGTGGCTGGAAAAGAAGAAGAGGAAGACATTATTTCACTCTGGGGATCAGTGTGGATGTTAATAAAAATTCAGCAAGTGTCTGGGAGGCGTGTCCTGGGAAAATCTCTCAGGCGCCGTGATGCATTTTCCATGTTCAGCTTGTTTGGAGCGAGGAGGGAAAACGTGCTATAGTTAGGCATTAGCAGCCACCGCCGCTGCAGGGACAAAGAGAAGGAAAGCCACCTACAAAGACAGGAAGGAGGACGACTCCACCCAAGATATTTTGGGGAGCACAGGTTCATTAATATTTTGAGGATGGCGCTGTAAGAATTTATTCAAGGTCAATGTACAGAGGTGGAAATATCTACTCTCTGCAGACAGAGAGAAAAAAACAAAGCTGAATTATTGAAAATTTTCTGTCATGAAAACATCGACACGTTGTGTAAAACATCACACGCAGACAGCTGTCAAATGTATAGTTACAGCCATAAAAAACACAGTCTGAAATAAACCCTAACAGTCAGTGGATGCATATATGTGCATATGTGCACGTTAGTTTTGCAACAAAAATGATTTTTTTTTTTTGTGGAGGACAGATTTAAGGCCCAGATGGTTTGGCATGGAGTGTGTTTGCTGTAGGCCAACTGCTCTCACACACACACGCACACACACACACACACACACACACACACACACACACACACACACACACACACACAGATGGGAGAGGGTGGGGGAGGCAATCTGGTGAGAAAAAAATGAGACGGGAAACAAAAACCTAGCAAGATAGAGAAGCGGTGATTCGATGAAGGGAATCTATCTATGATCATTATCAATAAAAGCCTCATTATTTACAGCTCACAAAATAAATACATATCAAAAAGTGATACCCTCAGAGACTTTCTGCCAGCTAAATATGGAAATACTGACCACAGGTTGACGGCACTGTATAACTTACTGTGTCAACAAATTCATATGGGTTAATCTTCTGAGGAGCGTGAATGTGCTCAACAAATGTCTGCTACATTATTACATATTTTGTGCAAGTGGATATATTGGTGTAACAGTGTTTTCAAGCTGCAACCTCTGGATCTGAGAAGTGACCCTAATGCTGATGTGCCTTTAAAAGCCAGCAGGGGGCGACTCCTCTCGTTGTATAAAAGACTATGAGAAAATTACTGTACTTCTCTCTTGATTTATTCCTTCAGTAAACACTGTAAACATGAGTTTATGGTCTCAATCTCTAGTTTCTTCAATACAGCTTGATGTTCATTCAGTAAATTATGGTTCCATTTAGAGTCAGACAGCCCATAAAGCAGCACTGTTGTGCAGTGGAGCAGTGGAGCTCCTTTACCACATTGGTGTCCATGTTTTCATCTTACAGCTTGAACCTTTTTCACAGTGTGTTTTCTGTTCATGAAAGTTAATTCCAACATTTACCTGTGGTAAAATGTATTTCTTTCTCTTGAGTTGTTCTTGGCTCCATTCTTCACAAAACCGTGGGTGTTTGTAGTGGATTTCAGATCAGTGGATGGGCCTTTATGTTTTGAATTAGTTGCACAAAATCAAGTGAAGTTGTAAGGTCAAAAATTTGCTCCATATTCCATGGTGCATGGTCTGTCTGTCGGATGCAATTAATATCTACAGGCTATTTAATAAACTTTTCACCAAAACTACCATCAATTTAAAATGTAAAACTGCTGCAGTTTCATCAGCCTTCATACTATTATGTCTATGCTTCATACAATGAACATGTTTTGAACTCTCATGATACATTTGGATTATCCAGCGGTCATTCTGACGCTAAGTTGTGCTTTACACAACGGACCTTGATTGGAGTAACGTTAACATTGGCATAGCAACAGAGCTAACCAAGTAGCTTCATGTTAAAATTATGATATGAACAACAGAGGCTTATAATCCAGAGCAGACATTTTTATATCACACTATGATATATATCGTAATATCGAACAGATCTATACAGACCAGTTTCAAATCGGAAGTGATTTTTTGAGAGATTTTTTTCATGTATTATTCATTCAGTGATTTTGATGTGGGATTTGTTTTAAAAGTCCAGTTTTCCCTACCTCAGAGAAATAAAAAGGGATTCTCTTTAATTTATTAACTCTTTGAGTGCCAAAATACTTAAGGAGTATGGCACCAGAGGGCGCTCTCATACAGCCTGTGAGTAATTTTGGGGCTTCTGGGATTTGTAGTCAGGACGTAAAGAGTTAATATGTGCCACAGAGCTCAAAACAGGAAATGGAAATGCTCGAGATTAGAGAGCAAAAAAGAATCTGGACAAAAAGTGGTCATTTTGGTGAAACTGGCCTCTACCTCTAATAAAACAAGAATGGAACAAGATAAAAAAAAATATTTTTTTTTTATGACTCAAAATGGCTAAAAATACTGGCACAAGGCACTTTATTTATTTATAAAACGACTGGCACTCAGTGAGTTTAAGATAAGAGAAAACATAATTTGTAGTTTTTATATATCTAAATGTATATATATATATATATATCTATATATATATATATATATATTTACCATACCATTACTGTTTTTATAACTTTTAAATGTCTTGGCAAATTGCTATTTCTCATGTATATGCATTTCTATATTTTTCATTGTGTATATTTATAGTATGAGTTTATGTGAATATGTCATCATGGTCAAGCTTATTTGATTCTTTTCCTTCAGCACACTGCTAATGCATCACAACATATTTCATTATAGTTCATCTCAGTGCAAGAGGGAACAAAACACACCTGCACACATCAGCTACTTTTACAGTTTATGTCCACTAAATGGGCTTTCTGGATGCTGAAACATCCTGCACACATAACAAGCTGCATGATATTAATTTTACAATTATCTGAACATTAAGATACTTTTGGGAAACAATTTGCTGGTCTTTCAGGCCTTGGGAAATAAGTGCAAAGCTACTCGGATACAAAGACCATTAAACCTTAAACCTGTTTCAGAAAAAAAAAAAAAACATTATTTTTAAATTATATCTGATGAATGCTTAACATGACCGTCAATATTACAGCAACAATTTTTTTAAAAAAAATATATACGGTAAATAATGTACGTATGGTGTGTATGTTTTTAAAATAATCTTACTCTGTCAGGCCTGTAACTACTTTCAACATGGAACAAGTCTGAATTGAATGCTGTTGGATCAATGGGAAGATCCCAATTACATGAGGAAAATATGTATGCTGTCTGAGAATTAAAATATCCCAATCATCATCTCTTATACAAAACACTAAGAAAGACATTTTAAAATTATTGAGGAGAATGGTCTGTTAGAGACACACTAATAATCACCCTCTATATTCTAAAATTTCACTCATGGAAAATGTTAAATAATTAAATATCTATCAAATACTTTATGCAGATTTTGATTATATTAACTGTTTGAGTGCCAGCCGTTTTTTAAAATCTAAAGTGCCTTGTGCCAGCGTTTTTGCCCATTTTTCAGTCATATTTCAAGACCCACAGAATATGTTGTACAGAGAAGCTTAAATGAAGGAAGAGATGCGCTATTTCATCATGAAAAAACATGTTTCTAACTTGTTCCGTTCTTGTTTTATCTGGAGGAGAGTAGAGGCCACTTTAACCAAAAAAGCCACTTTTTGTCCGGAATCTGTTTATTTTGCTCTCTATTTACGATCGTCTCCACTTCCTGCTTTGATCTCCGTGGTGCCATTTGCATCCCAACTACAAATCACAGAAGCCCCAAAATTACTCACATGCTGCGGGAGACCTTGATCAGCGACCCGCTGTAAAAAAAAACACTTTGACGGCATAACTCGTCAATGGCACTCAAAGAGTTAAGAATTAAACAAGGTCCTCAGTTTGCAGAATTTGCTCTTAAATAACATTAAGCACATCAACAAAAACACCAGAATCTTTTTTTCGCCATTGAGCTAGTTTATAGAATTTTGCTGTTTCCATACAGCTGTGTCATGCAATAATTAAAAACATGAGTAAAATATGTAAATGGAAACACTCACTCCCTTCTGTTTGGACCTCTGGGAGGTGAGAGGTGACAAAAACACACCTACCATTACCGCTCATTGCCATAGGTGACACCAAAGAGAATGGAAAGGAGATTTCGAGAAAATTAAGCTGTTGATGAATTGTTATGTAGGCTATTTACTGTCTGACACAGGCTTAATTCAAAAACATTTTTTTTTTGTATTTAAAGTTCAAATTCTTGAAGTTTATTTCATTGTGCCTGTTCAACTTATTTACAATAACTAAAACAAACTTGCTCACAGAAAATTGCAGTAATGCTTTCTACTGTAGTTGCAAATCCATTCAAGTGCTTGAACCCAGAAACAACCAAATGATGTTTGTTTTTCTGCAAGAACATGTCATCTCGTGTTCCCATTAGATCGATAATACAGTTTGTTGCATTCAGAATTGATGGTGGCAGAAAGAGTAAAAACAAAGAGAAATGTTAAAAGACAAATTCTGCAAAAAGAATCAAGGATTCAGACAGAAAAGGAGGCATGAACAGGGGGAGAAATAAAAGCAAGGAAAAAGGACTCTAATGAAGACCACACTACGCTAGAACAGAAAAGAATAGAGTAACCTCCTCTTCATCAGTTTCCATGGCAACAAGCCCTGTTGGTGGGATAGTGGTGCAGAAGTCTCAGCAGGAGAGAGTTCGACAGAGTGAGCGTGTGAACATCTTTTGTGTGTGTGTGTGTGTGTCTGTGTGTGTGTCTGTGTGTGTGTGTGTGTGTGTGTGTGTGTGTGTGTGTGTGTGTGTGTGTGTGTGTGTGTGTGTGTTTGTTGGCTTTAAAACCATATGGACACACTGTACTGAATATGACAAATGCTACATGCACAGACATTATATTTCAGACAGAGTGAAAGAAAGAGAGGAGGACGCTGGGAAATGGAGTCAAAGAAAAAAAGAGGGGAGCGACAGGGAAGAAGATGAGGACAGAAGGACGTAGGACAGTACTGGCAATGATAGAGGCATTAAGATGACTGGTGAATAGATGTGTGTGTGTGTGTGTGTGTACCTTCTGGTATTGATCTTTGGAGGCCAAAGCCTCTTCGAGCTGCTGCTTTGTGCTGACGTAGATGGCAGAGCGGTACGCCGTCCCATAATCATTCCCCTGTCGCATCCCTACATACACACACACACACGCGCGCGCACACACACATGCACACACACACACACACACACACACACACACACACATATATATGAATATCAAGATTTCAGGATTTCAGCTGACTGAGCAGTCCTCAGTTCTTGGCTGAGGCAATTTCACATCATCTGACAACAACAGCTGACAGCATTTTCTAAAAATAAAACTTCTTGGCAGATCTGAATGCTGTTTTTTGTCTGTGAACTGATCATTTCATCACGTATTTCCTTCATCATTTCAATGTCAGCTTGTCAGCCTGTCAACCACAACGTCTGGTTAGCTCAAAGGTTTCAGTCACAGAGTGTTTCAGCTCTAGAGATGGGAACGTGTGTCTGACAGTCAGTCTGTCTCTCAATCACACTCTTTGGTCAAAAGTGAAATATTTTTCTTTCTGAACATAAAACCCAATGTTGTTGATGGCCTGCCAACTTTCAACCTTGTTTCATATTTTCACTGATTTTCACTTTCACCTTATTTACACTGTTTAGCACAGACAAGCAGTGTCCAGGTCTTTGAGGTTACCTTAGTAGCTTAACCCAGTTTAAATCTCTGCTAACTTCAAAATCAAACTTTACCCAAAGTTTCCCCTGCTTTAAAGTGCTAACATGCTATAAATAGTAGTAGTTTCATGACAAATATCACTGTGTCAGTATGCTAATGTCAATATGCTAAATAAACATAACTATAACCATATTAAAATGGGACTGTTTGCATTTTAGCATATTATATATATGAAATGCCTATCTAGATGTGCTAAGCTTTAGCCTGAGCCCGCCCATACTTCCTGTGATGCTGCACAAAGTTTTGTGACCAAGTCAATATGGCCAAGTTGCCTATCTCTTCAATTTCAGATTCCCCCAGGAATGGGGACCAATGAAAATCTAGCATTTCCACCGGCTCGATTGAGGCGTGTTTAAGGCAATGACGCACTTGTTCTTTGGATCAAGCAGTTTTCGTCGCTACACATACGTCAGAGGAAAGAGCTTGGCTGAAGCTTTGTCCAGTAGCATACAGAAGCATTTGAAAGACGTGGGTTAAACCTACCCTCTGAGAACTCAGTTTACAAGGCAGCTTGGGCAGACTACGCTCACAGAGCTTTCTAGTCACGACAGCCAGGCTAGGTAAGCTTAGGACTTCTAGATCATTTCATATCAAACACTGAACTGGCTTTAGAATATTGAAGCCTTTTGGATAGGAGGGGTAGGACTGAAACAGCTATATCCTGTTAGTCCAGTTCAGTGTTGACACAGATCTAGGACCAGGAACTTTCACAGACATTGGAAATGACTAAAATGAATTGTCAGCAATAATCAAATTGACATGGTAATGTAATGAAGATAAGCATATCAGTGTGCTAATGTCAGCTGCATTTTGGGGAGATAATCAAGATCACAAGCTACTGTAATGTCCTAAATTGACCACCAGACAAAATATTTTTTCTTTGTAAATTAAGCAATGACATGGCATTTCTTCTAGGGCCTATCAAAAAGTTTCACCCAGTGTAAGGAAACAAATGTGCCGAAAAAATATATACCTTGGGTTGGATTGTGGCTTTCCCAGAAAACTTTGAGCAGGTTGGAGAAGCTGATTTTCTCTGGATGGTAGACAACTCTCACCACCTCGGCATGGCCTGTCCTACCTGCAAAATACAGCTTCTGTGAGTTCATGCCCAGGGTTCAACTGAGAAACATGTTAACTTGTATCACTATGGCTTTCATCACATTCAGTTCACAGCTTCTAAACATTTTTATATTGATTAATAAAAATAATAAAGTATAACTAGGGTTGTTGAAGTTAACATGTTAATAAATTTGCTAATTTGTGTGACGGTAACTCTACTTGGAAAAAGTGTCCCGAAAATGAGCTGCCAGAGTGTGTGTGTACGTATACATATATATATATATATATATATGTACATATATATATATATATATATATGTACATATATATACACACTCTGGCAAACACACATAAACACACAAGACTGTCTAGTTCACATTTCATTTTCACATTTCAAATTAATACTTTAACAATGCTCTTTGGTGGATTATTCGTTTGCTGGAGAAGCTTGGACACATTCAGAAAAGATGGTTAATCTAATTTTATCAGCATATTTGATCGTTAGTTACCACTGTGTTGCTTCACAACCTGCCACCGCGTCACTAGCAACACATTTCCATAAGTTTGTCAAAGTAGAGCTACTCTCGCACAAATTAACACATTAAGGTAGATTAATCGCTGTTCTGGACACAAGGTCTGAAGGTCTGTCAAAACTTTTAAGCCAACACGAGGAAGAAGAACTCAGAATAACGGACAACTATGGACATCCATGACAACAGACCGTGTGAGCACCTAAAAACATAAATACAGCTACTGTGCTTGAAAAGATCACGTCAGTACAAAGCTGATTATGATGTTCAACCCAAACAAACAATCAGCTGTACAGAAAGACAGCTGGTGTTGTTAATGAGTGTGACCCATAAGTGCACCTCATCTTCCCCCTGTCTCTCATTCACTCTGCCTACCGTCTCTGTCTCTCTCACACTGCCTTATTACTTTTTTAATATCAGGAGTTATGGATTCCTACGGTAGATACTGGTAGATAAAAAGCAGCGGTCGATATTAAATTAATGCCTTGCCAGGTTGATCTCGCAGGAATAAATCTTGGACAAGACGTGAAATAAAGCAGTGGCATCAGAGCAGAGAGTTGTTGTCAACATAATGCAGATATAAAATATATTTAGATATAACTGTAAAATGACATGAACAACTGTGTTTGATAGCTAACCACAGATGACAGACCAAAAGCAACATCATCAAATACATATACAGTGATGGAATGAAATTAGTGATAAAAAGTGAATAATATATTATTATGATGATACAACACTTTGAAAGGAGATATTTGAGAGCCACTGAGGAGAGATACATTTGCTGATACTGCTGAACATTTACTTTTTTAGGAATATTTTCAATTCAACACTTATAGCGGAGTATCTTTAGACTGGTATTTCTAATTTATTTACTCAACTTCTCCCACCACAGTATAAATAAAACCTTCAATAAAATACTGACAGAAACAGTAAAAGGAAAAAAATCATTAATTGATAAATTTTACTCAGACTGCTGCTTCATTTGGGTTTCATTTGAAACCTTTCAAAACTAATGAGGATATGACATCTGGGTTTTGGTAGCAATACGCTTCTTGTTACTTTACTTGAAGTATTATTACTATATTTTTGGACTGCACTTTTTATTTAGTCCAGAAAATACTGAGCAATAAGATAATTCATTAGGAGATGTGTCCACCTGTACAGTATTCATTATCCTCTTAGCTTTTGGTCTCTACCAACTATTGAGAGAAATATCTGGCTATTTGTTTGCTATATGCTCCGTGATGTTCATCAGCTGGTCATGAACCATAGCCGTGACATAATTCATTGGTTTGGGGACCACCCTTTTGAAGCCTCTAGTTCTGTATTTTGGCCCTCGCCATCTTATTTTCCTGCAACCGGAAGTGACACGAGTGGCTGGGACTAAGTTCAGCTGCTGAATGAGACATTTTAGGCAACCACAATGTAACAATTAACTTTCATGAACTGAAAACACACAGTGAGAGGATTAAAGTTGCAAAACGGATATGTGTACGACTCCCAGACTGGTGTTAGTGACCTGTCGCTCACAAGGTAGCCCTGCCCTAAAGCATCCCCTGCTTTACGATCTGTTCTACTATAAATGGGACCATCATTTATTTACTAAATGAACATCATGTTGTATTGATGAAGAGATGGAACTATTGATTGAGACCATAAACTCATATTTACAGTGTTTACTGAGGTAATAAATCAAGAGAGAAGGCTAATTTTCTCATAGATTTCTATACAACCAGAGGAGTTGCCCCCTGCTGGCTGGTAGAGAGAATGCAGGTTTAAGACACCTCTGCTTCAAATGGCTTCACTTCTCTGACCCGGAGGTTGCCCGTTGTCATGAACTCAGTACTCAGCCCTAATGCTGGCAGTAGTGCACTTCAGCACATGGTCTTAATCAAATCAAGTCTTTCCTTGAACCACCACACCCAGCTTCCTGCACACTGCCACTGCTGGTAGACACAGGGAAGTTATAAAGCTCCTCTCTGCAGGCCTGTCAATGTCCTCCCTCCAATTCTTTGCAGAGTGTTGCACAAAGAGACAACCTACTCTTCTTAAAGTAACAACTGAATGGGATGGTTTTGCATTGTATTTATAAATTTATATTTGTATTTATAAAGCCTGAAGGGGAATTTATTTCTTTATTTTCTCTATAATATTTTATATTGTTGGATCCACTGGGACTGTCTGTAAATATTGAACCAACAGTGAATATTTTCCTTCTCTGATGGAAAGATGGAAAGGTGCGAAGAGCACTTTATTTAGCCAAGCGTTGTCTTTCAGTGATATGCTGAGATACTGTGCTGATTACAAAACAACACATTCAGCAGTTCAGACCATGATATTCATGTGTCAGAAAGTGCACATATCAGAAAATGTATGCAGCTTACAGATACAATTGGGCTGGTCTTATTACAAAAGATTAAGGACCTATAACGGACAATTTAAATTAGCCAATTAACCTAAACCCCATGCATGTTTTTGGATGTAGGGAGGAAGCCAGAGTACCCGGAGAGAACCCACGCAGACACGGGGAGAACATGCAAACTCCACACAGAAAGGCCCCGGACCTGGGATTCGACCCCGGTACCTTCTTGCTGTGAGGCGACAGTGCTAACCACTGTTTTTTCACAATAAAATTATTCTAAGTAAATACAAACATAAAATATCCATAAGTTCACCCATTAGTTGATGGTTTACCATTTACAGTGTACGCGTCCACTGTTTTGTGTGACGTCAGACTGCTTCATGAAGTTGGGGGAGATTTGCACCAAGAGAAAGAACATTTTTCTAGTAGGTCGATAATTGTCAAGCTCTGAGCTGTCTAGAATGCATCATTACTATTTTGCACTATCACTAGCAGCTCTTGAGTCATGTAACTCTAAGTTTTGCATTTATAAAATGTGTTTCTGCACTGAACATTTTTTTCTTAGCTTCTAGAAGAATAAAGTCAGAGAGAGAGGCAGGTGGTGGTGCAGGACTAATGGTGAATTCAAGCTGTACCGGCTGGCTGGCTGGTTGGCTGGAGAAATCACTGAGAGGTCTGGACATGCATCACACAGAAATATGCACACACAGTCTGCTCAGAGTGGTCAGGCTTCAATAGCAGCCTTATCTATGTCCTGGTATAATAGGACCTAGGGGAAATGCTCTTCTGCTTATGTGTGTCTTGTTTTCCCTACACTCTGCCCAGTACACGATGTGTGTGAGTGTGCATCGGGGCGCAGAAGCTACTGTACCTGAGCAGACCTCGTTGTAGGTGGGGTTAGGTGTATATCCTCCCGCATAGCCCACTTGGGTGGAATAAACCCCTGTTTGTCTCCAGAACTTCCTCTCTGCTCCCCAGAAACAGCCCATACCTACAAGAGAAGCAACTTTGATAAACAACAGCCTTTAACATCCCATCCACTTCAACACACAATGATTAGTCAATTAATCAGCACATTGTCATTGTCAATTCATTGTTTGAAATCTCTTTTCAAGAAGATATTCTCTGGTTCCAGCCTCTAAAATATGAGGATTTGTTCTTTTCCTTTGTTATATATGATAGTAGGTGGACTGTCTTCAAGACTCAGACTGTTAGTCCCCAAAAAAGCAAATTAAAGACAAGAAAATTACCGTGGCTTCTGAGAAACCAGTATTAACACAGAGGTGAGTAGCAGACAAAAAATGAGGTGCAGTGTGACTGGTATTCAGTCTTTGAACATGACTGTTGTTAGATGTCTGCTCCACATGATTTAATAAATTAGCTGAACTAGCACAACACTAGTGTATATAAAATAGATTTCTCTGAGCAAAATAAATTTTAACTCTCACCAAATACAGCCATCTCTGTCCCTTCTGGAAAAGGTGGAACCGTCCTGTTGCCGTTCACATCATGTTTGGCTGCAAATAGAGACAGAAGGAAACGTTAAAGATGAACTAGGAGAGAGGATATACAAGCCAAACTTTAGAAGATGACTTCTACTAATGAGTCCAAACTGACTGAAGGATAGAAAATATGAGAAAAACATATTTTTCATCGGCACAGGATCTTACCTAATATATAATACAATGTTACTCCATAAGTATGAGCACTTTTTAAAAAGATATTTCTTAATATAAGGAAATCTATCTGCCATGGCTAGAAGAGAACAGCTGCATGCCTGATTTTAGATAATTAGCAGATTAATATGTACAGTATGGAATTTATGTAACAAGGAACGATGAGCAATTAAAGTAAAAATTAATTAAATAGATATACAAGTACAGCACTTAAATGTAAATGTAATTAGGTAGTAATACCACCTCTGAAAGTCGACAGAAAAATCTAGCTATCTAGATTCACTGATACTAACTTATGCTGATATCACACTAGGTAGCAGTGAAGTGTGCAATAATTACATCTTTCTGTGGCCAGGAGGAGTTTTCATTCATTCCTGGCAGACAGAAATTCCCTGTAACATAGCAGGTCAGCATGTCACATGAGCCACAAGATCTGTTTAGTGATTTACTGCTGTGAGTATTCTCACTTTGCTACACAATCAAATGGCCACAGCATTGCATGGCAGCTCGCTGTTGACACAACCACTGTGTTGTGTTAGCACCTGCTTACATTGTTTTAGCTTTCAGTCTCATGGTGATAAGAGGTAATTGTAGGTGTGTTTTTGGATCTCCCTTCCCACAGAGTGGCACAAAAGATTTATCCAAGTAATATCACCACACGATCTAATTTCTTGCTCTACTCTCCATTTAGGTCTGTCTGTCTGTAGGTTTAACTGGAAAGCGTTAAGTCCTCCCACACCTCCAGGAAACCATTTCCACACAGCTCACCATCTGCACATATATTAAATGAAGGAATTAAGTCATTTACATTGTGTCATAAGACCCCTAAAAATCAAGACAAACAATGCTGAATTCACCTGACACACACACACACACAGTGACCCAATTAAACAGCAGTGAGCAGCCCTGCATAACTCCATAGCAGCTGCATTCACTGTAATCAACACAGAGCCAGAGGTGCACCAAGATCCATTTGAGGCCACCCAGCCACCTGGCTGAGCTAACGCGCAGTAGCATTAGCATGCCAGAGGCTGTGTGTGTGTGTGTGTGTGTGTGTGTGCAGATGGCTTGCTGTACAGTGCTGTGGGGGAGGAAGATGGAGATGGATTATAATAAATGGGATGTGGTAGAAAGAGAATGAACCTAACATCTGGAAACCCCCCTCCTCACACCACCCACGGCCTCCACACACAAATTCGGCATGCATGGAAGCATAATTGTTGTGGGGCAGCATGCCTATAGACAAAAGCAGCCAGATGGATACTGCCAACCAATCAGCAGCCTTCAACACACACACACACACGCGCGCACACACACACACACACACACACACACACACACACTGAACAACACTGCAGCCTTTCATCCAGCTGAAAGACAGTGTCAGTCAGTCAGTCTGTCTGTCTGTCCATCCCTGCTGGTGAGTTAGCTTCCCATCATTCCTGTTCAGCTAGAATAGATATTCCTGCTGATAGCAGTGAAGAATGACAGAAGCAGGTTGAATTCAAAGCTCCTGAAGCACAAACTCCAAAGAACATCAGCTTTCAAGAACGCCTGCAGCTTCATGATTTCAAAACAAAATGGAAAATCCTGCTAGTCAATTCAAGAACAGGATAGTTTTGCACCTTCCTCTTCCTCTCATAATATCTTCTGTGTGTGTTAGTAATGGCTACCTTCAGGGACCAGCAAAGGCATGTTCATTACTGACCACACAGCAAGCTGTTTGACTCATTACTATTCTGTCTGGACTTATTGTCTTTCCCCACTGACATTTACATTTAAATTGTTTATCTGTGTGTGTGTGTGTGTGTGTGTGTGTGTGTGTGTGTACACTTGGGTGCACAGAGAGCATGATTAAAAATAAAACAAAAGCTGGAGGCAGAACACGCAGATCAGCTGTCTTTTTCCCGATGTACCTCTCAACACATACATGCTCTGAAATGTATATCTAAGATGATAACCGTTGATAGATAAACTATCCATCCATCCATCCATTTTCTACCGCTTATCCTCATAGGGTTCAGGGGGGGCTGGAGCCAAGAGTAATCAATTTTTCAGTGTGGATTTATTCTGCGCAAGCGAATGTTGTTTTTTTAACCTGCTCAACAAGGCGACTCTAATAACATTCATAAGCACTGTGCACTGCTGCAAAGAGAAATTAAAGAAAATAATGACATAACTCAAATGAAGTACAGATAGCAGCCTGAGGAACTCAATTATAAGATAGATACCTCTGCCTATATACCTGTTATACCGCTTTCACACTGAAATTAGCGTGTCAAGCCGGTATTTTCTTACCCGCATTTGGGCTTTTTCACAGTGCCAGCTGGCGCAGCTCTGACCTCCAGCTGTGAGAGCTGCTTCCTGTTTTTTCCTCCCTCCAAGACATCGTCGCGTTGACAACGTCATCATTACAGATTTAAGTGGAACACTGCGAGGTAAACAATGGACAGCACGGACATGAGCGAGTCACATGTTAACGTTGTTGTTTAGTGTGTTACAATTTGTCCCTTTTGCAAAGTGTACAAACCCAGCACAGTACTAAGACTAATACTGGTACTAATTCATACTACCATGATCAATAAAAAAGGTGTGTCAGATCGCTGTACAAGCTGTACATAAACACGGTCGCGTAGTTCACACTGGGATTCC
Source organism: Synanceia verrucosa (assembly GCA_029721515.1). Lineage (NCBI taxonomy): Eukaryota > Metazoa > Chordata > Actinopteri > Perciformes > Synanceiidae > Synanceia > Synanceia verrucosa. Next base: position 12,805,812 of record CM056570.1, on the reverse strand, counting down.
CCGATCGGTGGGATTTCCCCAGAATGATGTAAGACTAATATGCACTCCTATTAAAGATGATGTCTCCACAAATCTGATTTGTTTGATTAAATAAAAACTCTGCCCTTCAGAGATCGGTCTCAGGAAGACTGATCTTATAAGTGATCAGCTCTGCAGCTTCACAGTGACAGCCTGACAGGCTGCTCAGTGACTAAAGCAGAATGCGACAAGCAGATACATCAACGTCATCGGATAAATAGCAAGTCGACACGGCTCGACTTTCACACTGTAGCCGATCCCAGCCGAGCCGATAAACTCCTGGGTCGATTACCAAGGCGTTGACCCGCGTCAAAAAGCCACGTTGACCCCTTCCATAGTGCACGAAAAGTTTTTGCGCGTGTGAAAGGGGCTTAAAGCAGTCGTTATAAGCCTCACAGATGTGGGCCAGTAGGGGCCCACCACCCCTACTAACTACCTACTAACATGTAAACTTTAGGTTTAGGCAACAAAACCACTTAGCTAAGTTTAGGGAAAAAGATTGTGTTTTCGCTTATGTTTGAAAAGTGAAAGTAAATAATCTTGAGGTTGTGAACACAAAGACAACTAGGGATGGGCAGAATTAATCGACGATCAATTAATTGATCATTAAGAATTTTGTCGATGATATTATTTTTTCATCGATAAAATTAATGCATGTTCTGTTGCATTGTGTGAATCTTGAAGGAATGCAATGCATTTCACTATGTGGCAGCAATTAAACATTTTACCACAGGAGGGCAATGTTTGAGAAGAAACACCACAGTTACGCCACTCAGTTATCTCCTGTGACTTTCCGTGTATTTCCAAAGTAAACATGAAGAGATCACGGCGAAGTGTAGCATGGGACCATTTTGATTTAAAAATGACTTAGTCCACTGCCAACACTGTGAAGCTGCGTATAAATGCAACTCGGCCACGACTCAAATAATGTACCACTTGAATAACGCACATCTGACCCTGGTTAGTGGCGGTGCATCCTGCTCTCGGTCTCAACCTAGCATCACCTCGATGTTAGCATGGAGGAGCTGTGATTAACAACGAGAGAAAATTACCAAAGGGATCTGCAAGTTCTTCAAGATGGATATGCTACCCTTAAGTATTGTTGAGGGCGAAGGTTTTTGACAACTGATGAACTTATTTGAACCGGCATATCACATTCTGTCACGACGTACCATCACCAGACTGGTCAAAACGCACTACAAAGAACGGAAGCAGGAGCTGCTGAGAGTTGAGCACAGCTGAAAGAGTCGCTCTAACCACCGACTGCTGGACCGCTTTAACAGCAGAGAGCTACATTTTTCTATTATCCCTGCATTTTACTATAGCCTATAAATACTGAATTTTAAATATATTAATGATTAATCGAAAATCAATCATTAATTCTCCCGATGATCGATTAAGACAATTTAATCAAATGCCTATCCTTAAAGACAACTATGTGTATTCTACTACTATTATGCTGTCTTCACTACAAAGCCTGACTTCAACTCCAGTCATAATTACTGCTGTCACTAGAGGCCACTGTTGTCTTCTTCTTTTTCATTGTTTCGGTAATCTCCGAAGTGAATCAGTGATAAAACCTACTGGTTGCTATAGCAGAGCTCTACTGGCCCATATCTGTGAGGCTCACCCATTTAATGACCTGATAACAGTTGAATAGAGCAAGAACTGTGAGGTTATAGCTTAGCTTAGCATAAAGACTAGAAGCAGGGACAAACACCTTGGCTGGCTCTGTAAAAAGTTCCAAAGTCAACCTTATCAACGCCTCAAAAGTTCCCTAATTAGTATGTTGTATCCCGTTTGTTTTATCTGTACACAAACAGGAATTACATTACCAAACTAGTGAATTAAATAAGTATACTATAAAATAAAAATAACCTAAAAATACCACATGAGGCAAAGACAAGGGATACATAATTTCCCAACAAAGAAAGAGATAAATACCTTTTCAAAAACATTCATTAATATTTTCAAGTTATCTTGTCCTTCACACACACTCACATACACACACTCTGTATACAGAGGCTTTTTTTCGGGAAAGTAATTATTCTGTGCAGCACTCCTTTGAAATGCCTGTTCTTGTGGTCGCCTTTATCTCTCTGGGAATGATAACAGCGCTTCTTGTTGATTAATTGAATTTTCATTGTGAGGTCTGTTTGTGTGTGTGTGTGTGTGTGTGTGTGTGTGTGTGTGTGTGAGGCTCAAGACTATGAGTTTCTCCTATTTTCACAATGTTGCTTAACCTCACATTAGCACATTAACACATCAAGAAATACACAAAATATATTGTTTCTCACACTTGTGTTGCCATTTAAATGTGGAGAGAAAAGCATCTGCAGGTTGTTTTCGTTTCCACAAGCACATTTGTGTTTATTGCAACTGCATAAAAGCCAGTTTCTGACTAGTTTGTACCGGCAACTAATTTGCTTTTCTTCAGCAGTAAAGAGCAGTGAACAAGGTTAGAAAAGCACTTCAGGGTACTTCACATCAAACAGCTAGCCTCTTCATTTTAGGTACCAATGTATGTGTGTGTGTGTGTGTGTGTGTGTGTGTCCTCATCTCTTCTACAACTCCCAAAATCCTGTCACAATAATAAGCCTCATCACAGAAACAGTCCTATATCCATGGTGACATCTGTGACACACACATGCACACACTCTCCATTAGTGCTGCTCTATTTCAGCTCAGGCTTACAGTACATGCATGTGAAGGCAGACAGAGCTGCTCCAGAATCAGCCAATCAGCGCGGCCTTTCAGCACAACCTTCATCACTTTTTAATCGTCTGTGGTGAAATCACAGATGATGACAAAAAAAACAGAAGATAAAAGTAAAAATTATGCAGGTCAGCATTGAGAACGCTGTATTTTATCACACAGGGATTTCGAGTATGTGAACTCATCCTAAAGATTGATGTCAGCGTGTGAATGACTGATGAATTATTGTGTAGAGAAAATTTCATTGCATTTTCCCAATTCCTGATAAACCAGAAGACTAAGTATCATCCTGCCTAAAAAGTTACAGAACAAGGCATCACAGTCTACTAACTTTAAGTAGGGCTGACCCAATTAATTAGTGTTAATGTGTTACTTTGCACCATGGTAACGCTACTTGGACAAACTGCCCAAAATGCTTTGCCAGAGATGTGCTGGTAGGTCATTAAAAAAATCAAGGAAACTAACAATTAATGATGAAACATGAGAAAACATGAGAAAATTAGATTAACCATCTTTTTTGAACGTGTCCAAGCTCCTCCTGTAACTCGGAACACAAATAATCCACCAAGAGTATTAATTTGTAACATGATGAAACGAAAAAAACACAGTGCTAACACTTATCACTCTCAGCAGCTTATATATATTTATTAGGGCTGTCAAAATTAGCACATCTCTGGCAACGCAGTTTCTCCAAGTAGAGTTACATTCGTGCGAATTAGCTTGTTAACGTGGATTAATCGCTTTAAATATCATGTTCATTTCAACAGTCCTACTCTTAAGCAGAATGAATGAGCATCACTGCTGCAGCAAGAACTAACTCTTGAGTTTACATGTGAACATGAACATGTGAAGATTTAAAGGAACATGCCACCGGATTTCCATACTGAACTATATTCTTCCCTGATCTTAAACGAGTTGATACATACCTCTCTCGTCTTTGTGCATGCACTCAATCACTCTGGCTCTAGTTGAGTCACATAACTACTCACGTATCAACTCGTCTGAGATAGTTCAGTATGGCAATACGGTGGCGTGTTCCTTTAAGGGAAGATCACAGAAATGAGAGGACAGAGAGGACAGGACAGGATGCTGTCAGTGTCTCTGGCCGGACTCATTACATGGTCAGCATCGCATGAGGTGTTCACAGGCTCAGTATTCAGTGTAGGTCACCCGTGTTCTGGCAGTAACAGAAGATTTGTGACATGTTTTTATGTTTATATACAGGGGTTGGACAATGAAACTGAAACACTGGCCAATTTAGTGTTGGAGGTTTCATGGGTAAATGTGAGCAGCATGGTGTCCAAACTTCATTGATTGCACATTGCACCAGTAAGAGCAGAGTGTGAAGGTTCAATTAGCAGAGTAAAAGCACAGTTTTGCTTAAAATATTGCAATGCACACAACATTATGATTGACATATCAGAGTTCAAAAGAGGACAAATTGTTGGTGCTTCTCTTGCTAGCACATCTGTGACCAAGACAACAAGTCTTTGTGATGTATCAAAAGCCATGGTATCCAGGGTAATGTCAGCATGCCACCAAGAAAGATGAACCACATCCAACAGGAGTAACTGTGGACGCAAGAGGAAGCTGTCTGAAAGGGATGTGCGGGTGCTAACCCGGATTGTATCCAAATAACATAAAACCACAGCTGCCCAACTCACTGCAGAATTAAATGTGCACCTCAACTCTCCTGTTTCCACCAAAACTGTCCGTCAGGAGCTCCACAGGGTCAATATCCATGGCCAGGCTGCTATAGCCAAACCTTTGGTCACTCATGCCAATGCCAAACGTCGGTTTCAATGGTGCCGGCAGCAAAAATCTTGGGCTGTGGACAATGTGAAACATGTATTGTTCTCTGATGAGTCCACCTTTACTGTCTTTCCCACATTCAGGAGAGCTATAGTGTGGAGAAGCCCCAAAGAAGCGAACCACCCAGACTGTTGCATGCCTAGAGTGAAGCATGGTGGTGGATCGGTGATGGTTTGGGCTGCAATATCATGGCATTCCCTAGGCCCAATACTTGTGCTAGATGGGCACCTCACTGCCAAGGACTACACTACTACATCAGGATTCTCAGGATGACGATAATGCACAAGACTGGTGACAGAGTGGTTTGATGAACATGAAAGTGAAGTTGAACATCTCCCATGGCCTGCACAGTCACCAGATCTAAATATTATTGAGCCACTTTTGGGGTGTTTTGGAGGAGTGAGTCAGGAAATGTTTTCCTCCACCAGCATCATGTAGTGACCTGACCACTATTCTGCAAGAAGAATGGCTCAAAATCCCTCTGGCCACTGTGCAGGACTTGTATCTGTCATTCCCAAGACGAACTGATGCTGTATTGGCCGCAAAAGGAGGCCCTGCACCATATTAATGAATTATTGTGATTTAAAACCAGGCGTTTCAGTTTCATTGTCCAACCCCTGTAGATATGATTAAAACATGGATGAGATGTCTCCTGTGTAGACACAACATTAATCCCTTAAACCACCTGGATGCCCTTAATGATCATTTTAAAATACAATAATATGAAATAAACATACCATATCCTATGGTATGGTATGGAGTCTAGATAGGACACATTAAAACACAATGGAATCAGCAAAGATCATCTCAATGGCAAGAACTGTATCAAGGTTGAATAAATACATATGAAATGCTGTCCTGATTCATTACGATGTGTTATAACAACAGGGACAAACACTTTTATTCTTTGCACAGAGGACTCTGTAGCATTGCCCTGAGCAGTAGCTGAAAGAGGTCACTTGTGTTTCATTCAGCTGATTTTGCCACTTGTGCATTAAACTGCTTTGTCATGGTGAAAGAACAGTGAGTGTTGTTTTATGTCCAGTTTGACTACTTTGGAAAGTTTATTTGTCTTGGTTACATTATTTTCATTATTAATTTATCTGTTGGCAATTTTGTGCAATGAATCAACTAATTATTTGGCCTGTAAATTGTCAGAAAACTGTCCAAAAAGTCCCACCCAGAAATGATAGAAATGCTATAAAAATTACTTCTCCCCTAATTTGTTTCTGATTTATTTACTGTCATTCAACCAAATCATTATTTGACCAATCATGTTTGATGCTGTGACTCTGCCAAGACGTGACGGACAGCACTTTGGTCCCTGACCAATCTTTAGGCTATAATTGGGCAAATATTGTGTGGTCTGAACCTAGCACAAGAGGACTGAGTGAGGCTCATTTTTTTTCAAAACCTGCTGACATGTACAGGATGTAACTATAAATCCAATGATATGATGTGAGTTCAGTGCTAATCTGAATCAGCTATGCTCTAGTAGATGTCTGTGGGGCTCTAATAAATGCTAACTTTAGTTAAAGGTGACAATAAAGGTGACATTTAGTTTTAAATGCATCTCCACAGTATCATCAGTGAATATCAGGGTGATGGTTTTCTATCTGTGCTACCCATTTCTCTCTCCATACTTGCTGGAAATGAAAGGCCAAGAGACCAGACCTGGAGTCTCACAATGGTACCCAAAGCCCAGAGAGGGCCTCCAAACCTGGCCTAAACGTCTGGGGCTCCCCTTCTCCTCCCCCTGGAGCTCCAGACCTGACAGTGATAAATGAAACACTGCAGCTTATGTCTGGCTAGGGGATATTGGAGAGTCCACACACACACACACACACACACACACACACACACACACACAATTGCCTCAACTGCACTGCAATTAAATCTACAAAGTAACCTCCCCCATCCTCTCCTCCTCCCATCTCTCTGATTGCCTGGTTTCTTCATCTTCCCTTCTTTTCTTATCAGCCTCCCTTTACAGTGCATCTCCCTCTCCATGTATTTTTCCCCTCTACACTGTTTCCTCCCTCCTTCTATCTGAGCCTCTCAATCAGCAACTCTGATTGCCATCATTGTTTTTATTACTGCCCATCATTACAAGCATCAGTGTTATCCTTATTGTTGTGCTGCTGACAGCCCTCCATGCCCCTTGTCTAACAACATGCAGCACAACTCAAGGAAGGCTTGAATATTTTAAAAGGTTAGATGTTGGAAAAACTGCTACATGGGCTTCATATAGACCAAGGTAGTGGTTGAGGAGATGCTTCCCCTTGTATGTAAATATGGTAAAAACACTGAAAGATGAAGGTTGTACACACAGGATTTACACTTTAGTTTCTCTCAGGGAGCTATTTAACAAAAGCATTAAGCAAATATTAAAATGCAAGTTTGTGTATTGTTCTTTTGCTTGGGTTGTTTTGTTTTTATCAGTGTGTGTATGTGCAGATGTATTTAAGTCTATCGCTATATAGCTCTGACGCAGCTGGACTGTGCAGTGTGTACTGGATGGTGCTTCTTCCACAACACTGATGTTCATTGCATCATTATATTTATAATTATCATTAAGAGTTGCTTTTGTACTGTGATGTACATCTCAGTGAAACAGAATATTTGAGTGGTGTGGAGTTACAACAAGGATTTCAATCAAATTCTGGACTGTTTGGACTGTAGAGCATTACTGATGCTAAAAGTTTTAGATGATTGATGGATGGATGTCATGACATTATTGGTTGAAAGTGGAACTAGAAAAAAGATGATCAGATACTGCCGCAATAATATAAAGACAATTTTTTTGTATTTTATATTTGCATATATTGTTAAGTATGTGCACAGTATGACCAGAGAGGTGATATAAAAAAGTTTTTCATCTGGACTCAAGAAGTAAAAATTAAACACTGTGGCTAATTTTCTTTGATTGGTACAAAATGACGCGAAATCTGGAGATTAATGTTTGTGAATGTGAGGCATCTGCTGGAGTACATGGTGTGAAACCTTTTGTCTGGTCACATGTGAGTGCACATACCATAATAATATTGATGGAATAATCTCCTGCACTACTTCACCTTCCTCACCTCCTACACATATTAGACAGGTGTGCTTCCTGTTTTGCTCTTCTCTTCTTTATATTCTCTAATCCTTTCAAACACTTGATTGACAGCTGTGTGTGGTTAGAATGGTGGCCAAGGTTAATATGTGTGTGCATCGATCACTCCAAGCCATTAGTGTAGTAAGTCTGTGTGTGTGTGGTGTACAATGGTGGGGTGCAGGAAATAACGCATAATGCACTTTGCACTTAAAAGACTGACTAGACCCTTTCAGACATGGAAACTGAAACACTGCTAGTAAATATTAAAGTAATGGCTTTTTGCATTCACACATAAACATGTGCAAGTCTGGAAAATGTTGATGTTTACCGAAAGGAGTCACAATCCATATGAGATATTTGTCATTTAGCACATTGTTAGATGTAATAAATGAGAGGTTGTTTATAGTTGTTTACAGGCTTTTATTAACACATATACATTTTTGATGTGTTCAGAAAGCTGTGAATAGCTACTCTGTGGAGTGAAGCTGCTTTATTACCATGCAGTAGCATAGCCATTGCTATTCAGCTGCTATCGTAACTCAAACAACAAAAGGGAGACACTTAAAAGTAAGACAAGAGTTAACCTGCACACACAAACACACACTGCCATTCACTGGTATCCCTCAGTGTTGTCGTGGTAACTGCTGTGACAATGGTGAGATGGATTTAGGAGTGCCAGGTTTACAACATCAGCATCACATGGATGGGAGGGTGACCTCTTCTCCCATATCTGCTGCTTATCTGAAAAACTACAAGGCCACAAGTATGTGGCCGCCAGGACAATACAGCCATGTGTGAGTGGTGAAGGATGTATTCAGATCCTCTACTTAAGTAACAGTGCTGATACCACCAAAGGTCCTGCATTGACAATGATTATTTGCATGATTATTGGATTAAAGGAACATGTATTTGAAAGAAATGTATTTAAATTAATCATAAAATAGCCCTAGGCGGCATACTGGTGCAGTGGTTAGCACTGTCGTCTCACAGCAAAAAAGTACCGGGTTCAATTCCCAGACAGGGGCCTTTCCGTGTGGAGTCCCTGTGTCTGCGTGGGTTCTCTACAGGTACTCTGGCCTCCTCCCACCATCCAAAAACATGCATGGGGATTAGGTTAATTGGTTAATTTAAATTGACCGTAGGTGTGAACGTGAGTGTGAGTGGTTGTCTGTCTCTATGTGTCCTTTGATGAACTGGAGACTTGTCCACTGGCAGTGTACCCTGCCTTTCATCCTAAGACAGCTGGGATAGGCTCCAGCCCCCCGTGACCCTATGTGAGGATAAGAGGTAGAAATGGATGGATGGATAAAATAGCCCTGATATGTCACCAGACATTAAGAAACCTACCCTCCACCTATCTCCCAATCACCAAGTCAGTAGTGTTTCTGTTCCGGTTGCCAACTCTGCTCTGGTTACCACAGCTGCAGCTGCTACTGGGACTACAAATGGAAACCTCTGTGAATGCAGAATCTCTTAACAGAGATTACCACAAAAGTATGCAAAAACTACAAAAACCTACAACTTCCAGACAACGGGGCACACTCTGTCTGCAGCAGAAATCATGGCATATGATTGAAAGGTCCACAACTGTTGCTAAGAGATGCTAAATAGACCTCTGAGGTAAGATCATCCAAAATGATGAACTTAAATTTCTTATTTTGTCAAAGGTGTTCAGTTTACAATCAGATGCTCAGATTCAACTGTAACAAGCAAATGTTTGGTATTTCTCGCTAAATACATCACTCAAATATTTGATTTCACCACCATTCATTGTTCAGCTCAGTGTGTCACCAGGAAACAACTTTTCATCATCAACATCATTCCTGATATTATGACAAATATTCACAGTAAAAATTACACCTTCCACAACAAGCCACAATAATGATGATTTACACCCACCAGTACACCTGCTAATTAAAAGACCAGCTGCTGGATGTCTGAGCACATCTGCATGGAGCTGTGATGACAATGACATTAACTTCTTGATTAGGCTTTTGTTTTCATGCGTTATTTCCATCTGTGTGTTCATATGGAGGGGGAAGGGTTCAGTGAAACATTAACCTGGGGTAACATCAGTTACCACATCACAAGTTTATGGTTTTTAAACAGTGGATAAGATTAACCACTGAAAAAGTGGTTCATTCCAGGCTCCATGAGATCAGACCTGATACCATGTTTATTACAAGTCTGCTAGATTTAGTGAAAAAAAAATTGCTGATTCTGCAGTTATTACACTATCAGACGGCTGTAGATGGAAATCTACTCTTCATTGTCATTCATTTAGACACAACAATTTAAAGTGTTTCATGACTGAAGCTTCAATAAAACATGACAGACACCTATGTCTCTGCAGGTCATTGGTGTTGAAGTTCAGGCTGTTTGGGAACATGAAGGAAACAGAAGATAAATTGATTTTTACTTAAAATAAATAATGGGAACAACTGATACAGTCATCTTTGTGGATGTGGATTTATTGCTTTTATTTTCCATATATGACCATAAACAGAATATGTTTGTTTATGTATGTATGGGCTGTTAGTAGGATAAAACATGCAATTTGAAGACGGCCCCTTCAAACTTGTGATGGTCAATTTTCACAATTTCCTGACATTTAATGGACAAATTGTATAAAAAATAATTGCAAAAATAAAGTGCAGATTGATAACAAATGTAATCTTTCATTGTAGCCCTGAAAAGTATTTTTTCTTATAATTGATGCATGTGCATGATTTTTATCACTACATTTATTATCCAGATAAATGACAAAGTAACATGACTGAATTATTTTACAAAAATAGTTTCTCTCAGAATATCCACTTCAGCTACCATCTATGACTGAGTAGCAGTGTTGGGCATTAACGCAGTTACTAGTAACGCCATAATTAACACCGTTACTTTTGACAGTAACTAATACTCTAACGCATTACATGTAAAATAAATAAACACAGTTACCGTTACAATATGGTACGTTTGTCCGTTACTTGTTAAATGATTTCCTGATTGATGAATCCAGATTGCTTTCATTCATGCTCGCAGATAGCACTAGAGACAGGGGACATGTCCTCCTCAGATTCATAGAGACACCATAGTGAGGATAAGCGGTAGATAATGGATGGATAGATGGATAGCACAACACTCTTGAGTAGTGTAATTATGTTTTTTGTTTCAATTTACAGTGTCACATTTCAGATTGTTTAAAACTAACCATAACCCTTTCCCTTGAAACGTCATTGACAATGCAATTCAGCTGTACAAGAACATAATTTTGCAGGACACAGGGTTTGCATCTACTGCTGTTTCCATGGTCTCAACACCACAACTCCATTGTCGTCACTTCTCACCTGGCTGCAGTGATGTACAGGTGTACTGTAGGACACAGTGACAACACTGTCAAGTGTGGTTACAGGTGCAACAGGGTTCATTTCTGACCACACCCATCAGTGATACTGGCGTGTGTTGAAATCAATGCACAGAACACTGCTTTTCCTCTAAAATTCATCGACAGCTGGATAAACTGCACCTGCTGTTAAACATCATGTGATACGCTGAAAAGCATCAGAACATCCACTTAATAGACCTTGAGGTGAATTTGATTTGTTTTGCCAGACTACTTTTTCCAAGAATGACCTTCCATATCATCCCAATACATCATTATGTTTGTACCATTGTGAATCTTCAATCCAAAGGCTCTAATTCAACATATAACAAGTTAACTGAGGTTAAGATACTCAACAGGCTTCTGGCCTGACTTGGCCTGCTTCATATCCACAAGGTCAGTTTCCAGAAACGAAAGTCAAATTCCCAAAACTGCGTTTTAACTTGTATTACAAAATTTTACTCTTAAATTGACATGAGATCATTCTCCCAAGCACCTTATAATATGCAGTCCAAATGCAGAGTCATATAAAAACCTCCAGCTTGGCGCAGGGTTGGCCTACCTCTGGCTGCGAGTAGTCTCTTTAAGGTCAAACATCCACTCTCGTCCAGTTCAGAGACCTTGTTTGGTTGTACTTTCGAAGAAATACTTTGTTGTCATTGAAATTAAAGGTCAATTTATCGAAAATTGTGGCCAAAACCCGGTCTGGTGGCTCCAGAGTCCAATATTGGTTCAAAAAGAAAAAAACGCTTGTTTTGTTTTGGGTTTCCATAGCCCTTTCAGTAGCGGAGTTTTCAGCCGTTTTAAAGTACTTTTTCTCCCTCGACTTTTCGGAGCTGAGGCAGAGCTTGTCCCCATCCACCTCCACCTCCACCACCACCACGCCTGGACATTTCTTGATTTCCTCTGGCGCTGCAGCCCTGAGCCAGACAGACAAAGGAGGGGAAGCCCTGCCAAGTCTCTCCACTGCAGGCATGGCTTTTCCTTCCCTCTCTGCTTCCTCGCTCGTTCTTCGTCTCTCTCGGTCGTGGCAGCGTTCCCAAGAAGCTTTGGCGACGCTCCAGTATGTCTGCCACTCCGTCTGAACCTTTCCACCCATCCATCCGAATCGTCCGTTTTTCGCAGTGGACCCCCGCCCTCCTAACCCATATCCTCCTTCTCCGTTCAACCCCCTCCAGTCCAAACAAATACTGAACACACTTTGGATAAATCAGTCCAAACTGAAAACACTGACTCTATATTTTTCCCATTTCTCTCCGCCTCTTTAACACTGAACCCAAATACCACAGAGTCAGTATCTTCTCCATGCAACATTTACACCCCCTACTTCTTACTGTCATCATTCCTTTCTTAACGTTAGAGCGTAGCGTGTGTATGTGTGTGTGTGTGTGTGTGTGTGTGTGTGTCTTGTGTCTTTTGTTCAGTGCCAGCACACATCTATTCATCATGTTCCAAGACTCAGCGCCCTCACTTGTAGTGAAGAGGGGGCAGGTTGGTGCCAACTGCCCCCAGACTGCCAACTTGGTGCTGCTGTCAGCCTGTTTACCAAAAAAACTCCCTATCTCACACAACACACAAACACACACACACACATTTTGTTTAAGGCATTTACCCTTTAGAGTGACAACTGTCCTTTCAAATAAGTACATAAATCAATAGATGTATGTATAGATGTATAGATGTACATTATAGATGTAAAATAGACAGTCTCTTCTTTCATTTGAGCTATTCAGTGTTTTTAGAGACATGATACAAAATATTCTGTGGGTCTTGAAATATGACTCAAAATGGGCAAAAACACTGACAATAAGGCACTTCCTGGTTTATAAAACAGCTGGCACTCAAAGAGTTAAGCACAGAGGGTTCATGTCATGAGGAACAAATAAGATTGATCTGCCCACTTTTCTTGAAATGTCCTGTCCTCATCTTGTTTACCTCGTTCCTGTAATTTTTTGCGAGCCGCACAATGAGTATCTCGTAGCTATATTGGCATTTCCATGATAGAGACGGTGAAAGATTTACATAGGATGTGCGAGCATTCATGAAACACTTTATCAATGAGTTGGTCACAAGAGGTTTAAAATACAGTGCACTGACAATATACAATATAACCATTGATTGTAGGGTTAATTACAGTGGACCCTGGTTGATAATGTATTTTCTTTGACATCGACAACAATCAGTATTGGGAAAATTTTACTAACATTGGTATCACCTAGCACGACTACAAATGCAAATATCTAGTCTAAATAATCTTTTTCTACTGCAAGAAATAGGTAGCCGACATTTAGTCGAGTGCTGTACAATTTTTAGCTAGCTATTTACTTTATCATTTCCATTTTCTCCATATACTTCTACTTAACTACATTTCAAATGTTCTATTTTCACTGCAATCAACTAATGAGTTAAGATATCGTATAATACCGTACATTAAGCTCCCCAGCATCTGTAAGGTAATAAAAACTAGCTCCATTTTCTCCAGCTGCAACATTAACAGAATGAACACACTGATGCATCAATATTTATTTTCCAATAATAAAATATGTATGATTCTGAAAGCCATGCACAGTGTGTGTTTTACTATTGTTACTAGATCAACAGCACAATACTTTATTAATCCAGAGGGAAATTTGTACTTTAAGTATACTTTAACTCTGATAAATTAGTTTTTTTGTACTTCTACTTAAATACATGTTTGAAAGCAGGACTTTTAATTGTTATACAGTGTTTCTACGCTGTAATTCTGCAGTAGTGATACTTTTGTACTCACACATGTATGCACTTTGCAGCACATCATACCGTGTTCGCCACGGTATGTTCAGTGCTCAAGAGACAAGCTGACACACGCTTGCGCAGCAGTAGCACAAGTGCTAACGGCTAAATTTACAGTTAACACTAATTAGCTAACTTTATTTCTGCCTTGTAATGGATTTAACAACCGTATTCCAGTAGAGAGAGACAGGCAACAGTGCAGACATTACACCAAGACACCAACGAAATAATTAAACTGCGCATTTTGTCTCGCTGTGTATCCTTAGTGTGCCATAAAGTTATGTCATTTTGCTAAAGAAGCTAACATGCTAAAGCAAGCTTACCACAAACTTTGATGGCGTTAGTCCGGCCGGGCAGCGCTGTTTCTGGAGTCGGCATCTGGGCTTTAGAGGCCATTTCTCCCATCCTGCTGTTGACAAAGTGACGCCAAACCAGATGGAGCCTGGAGGAGGAGACCATTGAACCAACAGCAGCACTGACACACTCCTGCGCCACACTGAGGGCTAGCTCAGTTAGCTAGGCTAACGCTACATAGCAGCGGTCTTACCTAATATCAACACAAGGCTTGTGTAACGACAAAGTACCTCACGTGTGACTCAGCACTGTACATAAACACAAAGGCAGGCCCTAATATATACTGTATGTATACTGTATACACTTAGAACATGATGCAAAGCATTTGTTACTCAAGAACAAATAGCCTACTGATTACTAAAACTAAAACACATACTGATTATGAAACAGGAATAATTTAGACAATGTTTATCATATTTCAACCATGTAATTGATATCACATATGCGCCGAATTCACCAGACGGTGTCGTTATGTCTTCAGATAACTGATACGGACACTGATGAACATTTGTACCGTCATTAATATGTGAAATAACAATAAATTCTTAGAATTATGATCGGAGTTTGGTACTTTTCCACAACTGTGCCGCTATGTACCTTCAATTTAATTTCTATGAAATCACAGTTAAACATTAAAACGTATTTGTTATGATTACAATATGTTTGTCCTAGATTCAAGTGCTGTTGAGAATGTTTGGTATATTATTAGTACCTTGAAAAAACTCAGATGTGCACTTGGGAGACACTGTAATAATAAATAAAAAAGGCCCTTTTTGTTTTGGATTTTTGGTTAATACTTTCAATTTAATACATGGAAAGCTATTTTGCCCCAAAGTTTAAGATGTTTAACTTTCAACCTCAATGTCATTATAATCAGTTTGGATGTATACACCATGTTCTGACCTAAATGCCTGTGGGCTTATCTATCTATTTACTTTAATTAGGTTCATAATCAAACATAACTTCAATAATATATCATTGCTATTGTACAAACTGTACACACATGGATGGAAAGAAACAGCAGGGAGTGGAGTGTTGTCATTTTGTTTGATGCAATCAACACCATGTTTCCTTCTTCCTTGTTGTGGCCATGTTTCCTGTAAGTAACTAAACATCCTTCAAATCACCACTATCAAAAACCACAACTAAGATTGTTGAAATTCAAGGAACCATTTCATTTGTGTTATGTTAACGTGGTTACACACAATACTTAAAGTAGCAGTGTAGATGTCAATGTAGCAGAATTTAGCTTCAATCATTTAGTCATCATTCAGTCATTATATGATATTGATGAAACCAAAATAATCTTATATATTGTATCAGTGTAAATAAGAGTAAACTATGCTGTGTGGAATTATATGACATGTAAACTATACCCCCATCAGTCTACTGGTTCCCAGTATAAGCTACACACTGGGACAGATGACGAGCCATGGAAGAAGAATCCAGATGAAATGTTGCTCATGTTGAAAAAAATATTAATATCAGTGTATGATTCTCGGCATTTGGAAGTGAGAATCATCAATGATTCAGAAGGTTTGTGCACAATTAAAAAAAAGAGGTCAGGAGTACATTTACTGAAGTATTCTTCTGCAGTACAATGCTGACAGTTTTAGAGTATTTCTACTTTACACTTCTGCTCCATGACACTATTTTGACATGCTTAAGCAAAAATAATTTCTTACTGGATCAAGTAAGAAGACAAACAGCTATATGAGTATATGATATATGAGTCCTATCATATATCCTATTGTGTATATATAGATCATGCCAAAAGTATTTGGACACTTATCCTCACTGTTAAAGCATGCTTTTGGCTTTATGTATTTATTTACTCTATTAAAATTAAATGCAGTGTTAATGGCAGTTTGGCTCATGGATGTTTTAACTTGGTTTGCATGATGCTCCATCTATTCCTTTCCTCCCTCCATCCTCAGTAGAGGGATGAAAAGCAGGAAGGAGGAGGACAGAGCTGGAGCTTCATGTGACTCCCTCTCTTTCAGAGGACCACCCCCTCCTCTCCTCCTCCATCATCCTCTCCATCCTCTCCTCTCTTTCTCCCTCTGACTGCGCCCAACTTCTCTCCCTCCATCCTTCCATTCTGCTACTGTATCTACCTCCTGACTGCACCCAGCACACACAACAACCTGATTTTATTTGGAGAGATATCTCCAATATGTACTTTCCTGGGTTTGGACTATTTGAGTTCTTCAGCAGTGAGAGACAGAGAAAAAAACGTTTTGTTTTTTGTTTTTTGTTAATTCAGCTTTAGAAGATGGACGGTCCGACCTCCGCATCCTCCGCAACATCCCTCAGCATCCTCAGCATCCCTCCAGAGGACAACACCGTGGACCAGGCGGCGCACGCGATTCAAGGCGGCTTAAAGCGTTCTATCAGCGCACGAACAGAGGCTCCTGCGGCGGTGTGTTTTGTGGTGGTCTTGGCTGCAACAGTAAAAAAAAATCTGCGCCATTTCTCCTGCACCCTGCCGCTGAAAGGTATTGTTGTTCAGATTTCCCCCTCACATATAGCCTGTAACATCTGTTCATTTCTACCCAGTATTGTTTTTTAGGCCTTGTGTGTTTTTCCATCAGCTCTTTTCATCTGCGCTGCTTCTGCAGCATCCGCAGTGATCTGTCGAGCTCTGCGGAACTTTGATTTCTTTCTCTTTTCTGAAACATGAGAAGCTGCACTCACACCTAGACTCACAAAAAAAAAATCCATCTGTCATATTTTACTATAATGGTGTATTATTGTAGGCATGGGCATTTTAATGATTGTAATATTAAATATCACTGCCTTATTTTTATGATATTATTTTACTATAATGTGATGTTCATCATGTTAGTATTTGAGTCATATAAGATATCCAGTGTGCTAGAAATATAATACAGGATCTAAAACACACGCCCGACCCCCACAAAGGCAGCCATCCCCCCTCCCCTCTGCATTTTAGCCTACATGAGCTATCTGGGTCATTAGCATTTCAGCGGTTAATGAGGCTGCAGATGGGTCCTCTCCTCCTCCTCCTCCTCCTCTTCTGCCGGAGAGCCGCTGAGCAGCACAAATGCAGCAGCAACCAAATGCAAATAATGCAATAAAAAGCCCAAACATGACATATGTGTTTAGCAGCTGACAGGCTTTTGAGGAGTGGGGATCTGAGCAGCAGCAGCAGCTTCCTCCCTGCAGCTGTGTCATTAATGCAGTGCTGTATCAGAACGTGCGTTATGGCTGCTGCTGCTGGATAATGGAGGATAATGCTTTAATGGTCCGCAGTGCTGCTTAAAGGACCATACCGCTGTTTTTCCCCCGTCATACTGCATATTCTCCATCAATTTGAATTATTGCATTAATGCATTATTTTAGATTTTATTTCCATGAAAGCATCATTGGTCTCCACTTATTTCACTGTGCCATGAAAGTCACTTTGCAGAGACCTCGATCAGTCAGATGAACACCATGTCCTGCAGCTGGAGGTGTTGGGAATGCTGTAAGAATGAATCTGAGAGGAGGCGCAGTATTAAAGGGGATAATATGGAAAACAATAGACAGATAAATAATATTCACTTTTCCTGTGAAATACTGGATTCTCTAACCTCCAAACACTCATCACAAATCACAATTTGGTGGAATCAGAAATCACAAATTGACTTTCAAATGACTGTGACTGTTTTAAGAATCTCATTAAAAAAAAAAAAAACAGAATCAGGGTCTGGAGTCTCTGATTTTCAAAGTGAGATTAAAATGAAAGCCACCAGAAGCAGTGTGGATGATGCAAAAACACATATTTTATATGTGTTGCCCTTTCAGGTCATTGTGGGTATGCATCCAGTAGGTGTACAGTAGTGTGTCAGGTCTGTCGCAGACTGGAAACTGTCCCAGCATGCAGCCTGTTGTGTGGAGGTCAGCAGGACATCCTTTACAGTTTATCACAGACACACACATATGGATGTTTACAGCTTGTCTTTGGACTGCAGGAGGAGTCAGAGCGCTGCAGAAAAACACATAGAGTGGGTCAGAGCCTTTTAATACATCATGTGCTTTAAGTATTGGTATAATCATAATATCCAGTATAATGAAATCAGTGTCATCATAAATGCTACAGATGCTGTAATTCCTTGGTGTGGTCAGTAAACATGGTGTGTCCCTTTTTTTATAAGTCTACATGCAGTAGCTATGAAAAATAGTATCACCGGCAGTCAATAAGCCAGGAAACACAGGCTCTGGAAGCCAATAAGAGGTCAGCTCAATACAGAGACATTAGTTTGCAAGGTGTTTTTGATAATAAACAAAAAAAAATGAATACTTAAATTCCCATGGCAACAACTTGAAGGTCGAGAAAACTATTGTGAAGGATGCAGTGAGGGATAACAAAGCCAAGTGAAGCTGAGCAGGGAGGTATAAAGGGCTGAAGTAGGATTGAGCTGAGCTGGAAGAAATTGGGGATTGAGTGGAACTGGGTGGAGGTAACGGGAAAAAAAAGTGCCAAACTGGAGCAGAACAAGAATACAAAAAAACTGAAGAGAATGTGAAAACTGCATCCTGAATTGGCCAAATGGGTTGTCTCTCCTCGTGTTCACAGCGGACCTTGATTTAAATGTCCATACAATTAAGGCACGCGGTGAATGCCAAGAGAGAGGCCTGGAAATCTACGCTGACCTCAGATCAGAGGTAGACTGCCTCTAGTGGCCACATTCAAGACCCAACAACTGTCTGCTTAAAAAGGACTAAAATATTTTGGTGCATTTCTAAACCAACAACATGGCTTCCTTTCATGAAGAGGGGAGAGCCTGGTGCAGTATCACTAACAACCACTAGATGGTGCTCATAAAAAAATCCTCCCTTGTCCCTTTTAAAAAGTTTCAACTTCTCTTTTAAAATTTGTCAACATTATTTGGTCATTTTGGGGAATTAAAGTATATTTAAAAATATATTAAAACTTTTATGATTATAGAGATACTATATGAATAAGGTATTTTTGTGGGAGCATTAATTCGAGTAACATAGTTTTGATGTACTGTACTTTTAGTCTATTCTCATTTTAAGCTGCTTTATACTATATAACTATTATACTGCAATACAGTACATTTATATGACAGCTTCAGTTACATTTTTTCATAAATTTTACAGAGAAAACCTACAATAAGTTCCAAACACAATACATTGTGAAGGGTTAAACTACTAAATAGTGATATATGTAGGCCTGTTAATATGTGAAGTCTGGTGGTTGAAAATACTTAATAATTTATTTCAGATCTAAATAGTTCCTGCAGCCTCCACAACATCAAAGTCTGAGCCCTCATCACTGAAGCTGTGTTCACTTTTTCTGCAGATACATGGTAATGGTAATAATAGATAATGAAGATAATGATATTGAATATTCTATTTCAATTGTTTGTAAAAATCCAAATTTTTGGCTACTAAAAACATGAATCTGGTCCTTCTTTAGGAAGATTAAACTACTTTTATTCTATGTTCTGTGATGCTCTGTAACAGCATGAAACATTGCTTCATTCTCCACCGCCGTTGTTTGTTTCTGCTCGGTTGCGTCTTGCTTGCATCACCCTCCTCGGCTCAGCCGCTTAAAATCAGGAGATAGCCCCTCTTGTTTGTATCTTCATGAAGGGCCAGACTCAGGACTTTTTGACAGGCAGGTTAAGACTTTAGATGAGTGATGACGAACGGTTCGAGCATGGCCGTCTTCTTTTATTCCTTGATAAATACCTAGCAGATCCCTTCTGACCAACATAGGCTGATAACAGCCATTTAATGAGCCGATGACAGTCCAACCAGCTGAATAAACATAGTCACCAATAATTAAATCACAAATCATAATGATAAATGAATATACTGGATCATTATAATTATGTACAAAAAGATAATAAACAGGTTTACAGTGAATGTGTGCAGTCTTGACAGAGCATAGGATAGGCCTAATGCACATATAACATATACCATAACTGTATTTTTCTTCTTGTGTTCACTGTTTAGTCCCTGCCAGCCTGCATTGCGTCAGTGACATGATTTACCAAACTGTACCCTACATATGAATCATTATGATTTTTTTCCACACAGAAAGTCGAGAAATACTCAAATATGAGAAATAGAATTACAAACAATTGATTTGTTCAACAACGCAAAGCAAAATGCACATTTTTGGCACATGACCTTGTCTCCTGAGGTTATAGTTCTCACTTTCTTCCTAATAAAATAACAGTATTTTAGTATGTTTTCTTGTGAGAGAGATGTCGCAGCACATCTGCAGGCATGTGACTGTAGCTGTAAAACAGTCATTGGTGGGCAGACGTCAGTAAACTGAGCAGTGCAGACAAATCTCCTGCCTTATCAGCTGCTAATGCATTTTCCCCAAACACACAGACTGTTATATCGACTGCGGATGTCTGCAATACCTCTGCTGGGAAAGAAGCCCATATAGCATGTATACTGTGTCCTGTTTACAGTATATACTGTATACTGTATGCATGTAGCAGTAGCAGAAACACTACAGTACAACACAACACACTGAGTGAGTTTAAAAGGCAGGACTCAATGTTAGACATTTGGTTTTGAACTAACAACAGTTATTAAGTGAATTTATAAACAAAGCGACACTGAACTCACTGAACTATGATAATAAACTATTTGCTTTATTTTATTATCATATCTGTGCTGTAAAGTTCAGTTCGAGTTTGAATCCAAATGTTATGGGGGGGTTTACAAATATCTTTTTTTTTTTTTTTTAAATGTCACTTGATGAAACGTCTGTAAAATGTTGTCTTTTTTGTGTACCATATGGTAATTCCAGTAAACCAGAGGGAACATTTAGTCTCTTTATTTCTCACTTCTAAAACTACCTCAGCTTCTCTTTGTGTTAACGGGCCAATTTTAGCATGCTAACGCGCTAAGCTAAGGCAGAGAACATAGTAAACACTAAACCTGCTAATCTTCAGCATGTTAGCATCATCATGTGATCATGCTAATGTTAGCACGTAGCTACAGTACAGCTAGTGTGACTGAGGTGTTCTTATCTGTGTTTTTGGGGAAAAAAGGAGCAATAAAAGGAAAAAATATTTGTTGTATATATCCTGTAATATTGTTATTTGCTAATAAAAAATACAAAAAGGAAAAATACAGTGTGATTCTTTTTTTTTGGTATGTCTTAACCGCTAAAACAGTTTCTATTTGTTATAGAAGACTAGATTGAGGGAATTCGTAACATATAAATGTTTAGTTTATATCTGCAGGAAAGAGAATTAACTATCAATTTAGTTGATATATAGAGGAAATAGACTTAAATGTCACTTTAGTTTATATATACAGGAAAAAGATTTAAACATCAATTTTGTTTATATCTACTGGAAATAGACTTAAATATCACTATAGTTATATATACAGGAAAATTATTTAAATATTACTTTAATTTATATATACTGGAAATAGACTTAAATATCACTTTAGTTATATATACAGGAAAATTATTTAAATATTACTTTAATTTATATATACTGGAAATAGACTTAAATATCACTTTAGTTATATATACAGGAAAAGGATTTAAATATTACTTTAATTTATATATACTGGAAATAGACTTAAATATCACTTTAGTTATATATACAGGAAAATTATTTAAATATTACTTTAATTTATATATATATTGGAAATAGACTTAAATATCACTTTAGTTATATATACAGGAAAAAGATTTAAATATTACTTTAATTTATATATATATTGGAAATAGACTTAAATGTCACTTTAGTTTATATATACAGGAAAAAGATTTAAACATCAATTTTGTTTATATCTACTGGAAATAGACTTAAATATCACTTTAGTTATATATACAGGAAAATTATTTAAATATTACTTTAATTTATATATACTGGAAATAGACTTAAATATCACTTTAGTTATATATACAGGAAAAGGATTTAAATATTACTTTAATTTATATATACTGGAAATAGACTTAAATATCACTTTATTTATATATACAGGAAAAGGATTTAAATATTACTTTAATTTATATATACTGGAAATAGACTTAAATATCACTTTAGTTATATATACAGCAAAAGGATTTAAATATTACTTTAATTTATATATACTGGAAATAGACTTAAATATCACTTCAGTTTATATATACTGGAAAAGGATTTAAAAATTACTTTAGTTTATATATAGAGGAAATAGTCTTAAATATGACTTTAGTTTATATATACTGGAAATACTTAAATAACAATTTAGTTTATGTAAACTGATAATAGACTTAAATATCACTTCAGTTACAGTCGTGGTCAAAAGTTTACATACACTTGTAAAGAACATAATGTCATGGCTCTCTTGAGTTTCCAGTTATTTCTACAACTCTGATTTTTCTCTGATAGAGTGATTGGAACAGATACTACTTTGTCACAAAAACATTCATGAGGTTTGGTTCTTTTATGACTTTATTATGGGTCAACTGAAAATGTGACCAAATCTGCTGGGTCAAAAATATACAGACAGTAATGTTAATATTTGGTTACATGTCCCTCCCATTTTTGGTAGCCGTCCACAAGCTTCTGGTTGAATCTTTGACCACTCCTCTTGACAGAATTGGTGCAGTTCAGTTAAATTTGTTGCTTTCTGACATGGACTTGTTTCTTCAGCATTGTCCACATGTTCTCAATGGGGTTTAAGTCAGGACTTTGGGAAGACCATTCTAAAACCTTAATTCTAGCCTGATTTAGCCATTCCATTACCACTTTTGATGTGTGTTTGGGCTCATTGTCCTGTTGGAACACCCAACTGCGCCCAAGACCCAACCTTCAGGCTGATGATTTTAGGTTATCTTGAAGAATTTTTTAGTTAATCCGACTTCTTCATTATCCCATTTACTCTCTGTAAAGCACCAGTTCCACTGGCAGCAAAACAGCCCCACAGCATAATACTACCACCACCATGCTTGACGGTAGGCATGGTGTTAATGGCCTCACCTTTTCTCCTCCAAACATATTGCTGGACATTGTGGCCAAACAGATCGATTTTTGTTTTGTCTGACCTCAGAACTTTCCTCCAGAAGGTCTTGTCTTTGTCCATGTGATCAGCAGCAAACTTCAGTCGAGCCTTAAGGTGCCGCTTTCGGAGCAAGGGCTTCCTTCTTGCACAGCAGCCTCTCAGTCCATGGTGATGTAAAACAGACTTGACTGTGGACACTGACACCTGTGTTCCAGCAGCTTCTAATTCTTGGCAGATCTGCTTTTTGGTGGTTCTCGGTTGACTCTTCACCCTCCTGACCAATTTTCTCTCAGCAGCAGGTGATAGCTTGCATTTTCTTCCTGATCGTGGCAGTAACAAAACATGCCATGCACTTTATACTTACAAACAGTTGTTTGCACTGTTGCTCTTGGGACCTGCAGCTGCTTTGAAATGACTTTCCTGACTTGTTCAAGTCAATGATTTGCTTTTTCAGATCCGTGCTGAGCTCCTTTGACTTTCCCATTGTAGTGTTTGTGGGTTTTTGTATCTAATGAGCCCCTTTTAAATGGCATCAGAGAAGTCACCAGCTGTAGTCACTCATGATCACTCACAAGAAGTTAAGAGGCCATGCTATGAAGTCACCAAAATTGCTAATTCATGTTGCTGTATGTATATTTTTGACCCAGCAGATTTGGTCACATTTTCAGTTGACCCATAATAAAGTCATAAAAGAACCAAACTTCATGAATGTTTTTTGTGACAAAGAAGTATCTGTTCCAATCACTCTATCAGAGACAAAACAGAGTTGTAGAAATAACTGGAAACTCAAGAGAGCCATGACATTATGTTCTTTACAAATGTATGTAAACTTTTGACCATGACTGTATATATACAAGAAAAGGATTTAAATATTACTTCAGTTTGTATATACTGTTAATAGACTTAAATATCACTTTAGCTTATATATACAGGAAAAAGGTTTATACACAATTTATATATAAATATAAATATATTTAGTTTCCTGAATGACCATCTGACCATACACTACAAAAATGAGCAAAAGTGACAGAATAAAAAGGGATCAAAAGTATCACTTCAGAATGATTTAAAACTATCTTTCATTTTAACTTTATTGGCTAGGCATGTTTTCACTTACTAAGAATGTGACTGTGGTTTACAACACTCTCTTTGTACCAATATAAAATAAAAAAAGAATACAAGAGACAGCAGCACAAATAATAAAATATGTAAAAGATAAATAACAAACAAAAACTAGCAGCAGCTCAACTGAACATAACCTGACTTTTACTGTGTAAGATAAAAAAGTGCAAATGACGCATGAGCTAAATAGTTAAATGTTATAAACAGATGTAAATTACAGTGTGACATATCCAGTATATACAAACGGTTGTGATTCCACAGGGATTGTTCTGACACTGTGATTGGTATTAAGTGTTCATCAGAGTGAGCCTGTGGAAAGAAACTGTTCCTGTGTCTGCTTGTTTTGGAGTACACTGCTCTGTAGCGCCTACCAGAGGGGAGGAGCTGAAACAGGTTGTGTCCAGGGTGTGATAGATCTGCAGAGATGCTCAGATAAAGTCTACTACTAGTTAACTGTTATTTAACTCCTAAATTAAAATCTGACAGGAACCTTTGGCTTTTGGTGATACCATCCTGAGAAAGAGGAAAGGATGGATGATAGAGAGTGGTGGCAAAAAATGTTCCTTCACCATCATCAACACACTGTTTATTTGTGTGACGGAGCGGCCCCGTCACTGAGTGCCGGGTTTTGTTTTGTTTGATGTTGTAGTTAATTAAGCTGTTTGTGTCATGCCCGCTGGGAGGGGCTTATTATTTATAAGGCAGCCATTTTGTCTATGTGTGGTGGAGAGTTGAAGGTATTTGAGAGAACTTATGGATTGTGACTGGATTGTTTTTTTTGGGCTGTCCTTCCTATTTTTGCTGGTTGTTCAGTGATGGTTTGGGTTACTGAAGAACCCATTTCAGTCTAATATTTTTGGAAATAGTTTTTGTAAAAAAGTTGTTTTTTTCCTCACTGTATATATTTTTCCACTGAGTTGGGAGAATGGTGGAATAAACACCCTTAACAACATACCTTCCTGACTACGCCATATCTTTGCCTGGAAGAACCCCGCTAGATTTGACTCAATCACTAATACTCATTAGAGCGCCACATGTGTATTAATCCACCGCTGAAAATAGCCCCCAACCAATTCCCCCGTTTGTTTCAGTGTTACAGTAACCAACTGTTTTGGAAAATTTATGAGACTTAAAAAATCTCACAGACAAAGTTTCAACAAATTTTAAGGCTGATTCTGTCAAAACAAGAGAAAACATGAAATCCCCACTGTACTGGAACTATACTTTGTTTTATTTAAATAGTCTAATTTCAGTTCCTTTTTAGCACTCCCTCATAAGCAGTCATGTGCAGATATCATGTTCTTTGTCGCCCCCTTGTGGTCATTTGTGTTACCTCTGCTATTGGTCTCTAAATGACATTAGTTGTATCAGACTGGAGATCGTGTGTGCAGTTCAGCATCCTGTTCATGGCTATGTTTGGAGGCTATATGTCTGTAAGTACATACTGACATAGTTGTTTGTTTTCTAAGAGTGTCAGAATCATATCAGAGTGCGTATGTTAATGTTTTGTAAAGATTTGATTATTTTTAGATTACCTGTCAGAGTAGCTAGCTTGCTAATTTCCATGTGGATGTTTAGCTAACTACAGAAATGCTTATAGTTAAACCGGTACAGCCTAGCTATGCTCTTTTGAGCGCTTGTATGGTTTTTACAATATGTTTAATTTGCATTTGAATTATATGGAAGTACTGTAAAGAGTTGATAATGATTGTATTCCGTTGTGTTGTTAATTACAGTTTTACAGAGGAAAACTGAGAATGGATTCAATCACACTGTTCAAAATGGAAAGCTAAGGATTCAGTAAACACCCTTAAAACTTCCAAGCTTCAGTTTTCATTGGATCATCTCACATGTTAGCTATCTGTCTAGTTTGATAACATAACACATCAAGCGAGGACAGAATAGTAAAAAGACATTACAGCCAAGTTTGCCATACGGTCAAGATTACAACTGGACCACTCCGCATCTTCCTTGATCGGCAAACCATAAGAGATGGATAACCAAGAGAAAGCAGAAGATGCCCAGTCACTTGGAGTACGGTCATTGTTTTCACACTCCAAAGTATCACAACATAGCAGTCGGTCATCAGCCAGTGTAGCAGCTGCGCGGGCACGGGCAAAAGCCGAGGCAGCACACATAGAGCTGTCTTATGCTGGAAAAGAGGCAAATGTAATGAAAGAAAAGGCGCGGCTCACTGCAGATACAGCCTACAAGGAGGCAGACCTGCAGGCACAGCTACATGTCTTAAAGCTGGAGAAAGCAGCAGCTGCAGCCGCAGCAGAAGCGAGCATTTTAGAGGCTGCTGTAGAAGACGAAATACAATTCCACGGGGAAAATGACATTCCAGTACCCTCTTTTAATCCTGCCCAACGAACCAGAGACTATGTGCAAAAACACTCCATATCTAATACCGGTGAAAGCTACCTGGAAACAGGACATCTAGACACAGAGCAGGAATGGCACACGAGACCACTTGCACCTTACTCTGCAGATGAAGCTCCACGCTCAGTCAATCTGCAACAGCCAGAGATGAGCTTCCAGCCACTGCCAACCAGCCAGACGTCTGGAGCACGCACACCACGACCAAAAGTAGATGAGGACCTGCGACCTATGCCAGGTTCTACGTCTATGTTGCCAACCGGGTCATGAGGATCAGAAAGTCCACACACCCAGATCAGTGGCATCATGTGGCAACCGACCACAATCCAGCAGACCATGCCACTAGACCTATTCCAGCAGGCCTTTTGAAGCACACCACTTGGTTCTGTGGTCCTGCATTCCTTAAGCAAGCTGAAACGGGAGAACCCATGTTCGAGAAAACAAGGAACTTCGAGCTTGTGGATCCTGAGATAGATGAAGAGATACGGCCACAAGTCACTGCTCTCTCATCCAAAGCTGAAGGAGAATGTCTCAGCACACAACGCTTCGAGCGTTTTTCAGTTTGGAGATCGATGATCCGAGGTATATCAAGACTCATCCACCAAGCCAGAGCCTACTCCAAATCTCCCAAACAGGATGCTCAAGATATACAATCACAAGCAAAGGTCATGGTCATCAGATGTGTTCAGAGAGAGGTCTTCAAGGAAGACATCAGGAGACTGGAAAAGGGACAAAAGGTCTCCAAGAGCAGCTCGCTGTACAAGTTGAACCCCATCCTTGACCAGGAAGGTCTCTTAAGGGTTGGGGGCCGTCTATCTGCAGCTGACCTGCCAAAATACATCCTCCCAAGGGGACAACATGTATCAACACTACTAGTGCGTCATTATCATGAAGGGGTCGCTCATCAAGGTCGCCATCTCACGGAAGGGGCCCTTCGTTCTGCAGGAATATGGATCATTGGAGGTAAGAAGCTGGTCTCCAGTGTGATCCATGGATGCATCATCTGTCGAAAGCTGAGAGGAAAGACAGAAGAGCAAATAATGGCAGACTTACCAGCAGATCGACTTACCACTGAGCCACCTTTCACCCGGGTGGGGTTAGACGTCTTTGGACCGTGGAGTGTAACAACACGCCGCACCAGGGGTGGAAGTGCTGACAGCAAAAGATGGGCAGTGCTGTTTACCTGCCTTGGGTCCAGAGCTGTCCATATAGAGGTAATAGAGAGCATGTCTACATCTAGCTTTATTAATGCCTTGAGAAGATTTTTTACTGTCCGAGGTCCCTCCAAGCTACTCAGGTCTGACCGTGGGACCAACTTTATCGGCGCTTGCAGGGAGCTGAAGATCCAGACGGACGACCCTGAGATAAAAAACTACCTCCTAGATGAGGGATGCAGCTGGACCTTTAACCCTCCCCACTCATCACACATGGGTGGATGCTGGGAGAGGCTGATTGGAGTTGCACGGCGCATCTTGGACAGTATGTTGTTAAAAGCAGGGCCTACTCGTCTGACCCACAAGGTCCTTACTATGCTGATGGCAGAAGTAATGGCAATTATGAATGCCAGGCCGCTGGTTCCTCTGTCATATGACCCAGAGCCACCCACTATCCTGACACCAGCAATGCTCTTAACCAGAAAAATGGAGCCAACATCAGCTCCACATGGTGAATTTGATCTCTCAGACCTCTACAAACAACAGTGGAAGCATGTTCAGTGTCTCGCAGACACATTCTGGAAGCGCTGGAGGCAAGAATACCTGGCTACCCTTCAACCTCGCAGAAAATGGACTGAGGAGAAACGCAATATCCAAGTGGGGGATGTCGTGTTGCTTAAGGACAGCCAAACCAAGCGAAATGAATGGCCCACTGGTCTGATTACAAGGACCATCCCAAGTCAAGGCAATAAAGTCAGAAAGGTAGAGGTCAAAGTGGTGAAGCAAGGAACTGTCAAGGTTTACCTAAGGCCAGTTTCAGAACTCATCCTTCTTCTTCCGAAGAAACCATGAAGAAATAGACTTGCCTTTGAGTAGAATAGTGGTGATGTTCACACCAGGCGGGGAGTGTACTGGAACTATACTTTGTTTTATTTAAATAGTCTAATTTCAGTTCCTTTTTAGCACTCCCTCATAAGCAATCATGTGCAGATATCATGTTCTTTGTCGCCCCCTTGTGGTCATTTGTGTTACCTCTGCTATTGGTCTCTAAATCACATTAGTTGTATCAGACTGGAGATCGTGTGTGCAGTTCAGCATCTTGTTCATGGCTATGTTTGGAGGCTATATGTCTGTAAGTACATACTGACATAGTTGTTTGTTTTCTAAGAGTGTCAGAATCATATCAGAGTGCGTATGTTAATGTTTTGTAAAGATTTGATTATTTTTAGATTACCTGTCAGAGTAGCTAGCTTGCTAATTTCCATGTGGATGTTTAGCTAACTACAGAAATGCTTATAGTTAAACCAGTACAGCCTAGCTATGCTCTTTTGAGCGCTTGTATGGTTTTTACAATATGTTTAATTTGCATTTGAATTATATGGAAGTACTGTAAAGAGTTGATAATGATTGTATTCCGTTGTGTTGTTAATTACAGTTTTACAGAGGAAAACTGAGAATGGATTCAATCACACTGTTCAAAATGGAAAGCTAAGGATTCAGTAAACACCCTTAAAACTTCCAAGCTTCAGTTTTCATTGGATCATCTCACATGTTAGCTATCTGTCTAGTTTGATAACATAACACATCAAGCGAGGACAGAATAGCCACAAATGTGACTCAAATCCTAAAACACCACATTTATAGAAAATAGAACTGAAAAGTTGAATAAATATCTAGTTGGTGGCTGGTTATTTTTTTTAATAAGGGCTGATTCTCAGACACATGAACAACAGAGCAACAGAGAGGAGAAAGAAGAAGGATGAAGTAGAAGTGTGTGTGTGCGTACTTATACAGCTATCTTGGAGAGGACCAATTCTTGGCTGTTTGAGTTTCATGGGAGTGAGGACATTTTTTGCGAAGTGAGGACATTTTTGATGCTCCTCACCTTCTGACAGACCTTTAAAGAGCTTTGAGGGTTACGACTTGATTTTTGGGTTAGGGTTAGAATAAGGCTTAGGTTAGGTTTAGGGTACGGAATGGGGTTAGGCATTTATTTTTGATGGTTTCTGTTAGGGTAAGGGGCTAGGAAATGCGTTATGTAAATGAATGTCCTCATAAGTATAGCTGTAAAAACGTGTGTGTCAGTGGAAGGAGAACCCAGATGCCGGCATGCCGCCACACCACTGGTTGATGAACTTGAGGACGTCCTGACACTCTGAACTGTGGGTGGTCTGCAGGGGAGGATGGACACAGACAAAAGACCAGTCACAAAACAGATTCAACACACACCGTCGCTGCTGCGCCGTGAAGGTATTCAGGCGACCAGTCGACTTTGTTGATTCACATAAAATCACTGATGTTGAGAGAGATGATGAAACTCAGTGAAAGAAGTCTGGCTTTGGTAAGTGAGGCTAGTATTAATACCACACTGTTAGGACTGATTAATGATTAAAAATAAAAAGCAGCAAATCTTCATGTTGGTGAGGCTGGAACCATGAAATATTTTTACATAAAAAATTACTAAAATGACTAGAAAATAGTTGCCAATTCATCTTCTGTCATTCGATTAATCTTTTTTTGTAACTGTATATATACTGTTGGGCAGTTTTAATTTATAACTAAACATCATATCATATGAGCTCTTTAGAGTTCTGAAGTCTTAATTTGTAAAGCTTGCAGATAACTGTAGTGGAGTACAATATAAGCACAAGTAAAAGTACAAGAAGTACAAGTACCTCAAATGCGTACTTAAGCATAGTACTTAAACGTAAATGTATTCGTTTTTGTGTATGTCACCTTTGTGGCCACAAGGAATTTGTTCCAGTCTGTCTTGTTGGCAGCTTTCCCCACAGATGGAAACTCGATCTTGTTCCGCAGCACTGGGTAACCTGGAGGCAGCAACACCACAGAAAATTAAAACTGAACCATTTCTTCCTAATGCACAAACACAGATTTTCAAAATAAAAGCACATCCAGAAAAGACAATAATAAAATGAAAATCCTAAATCATTGTGTGCTATCCAGGGTGCATCAATCAGACTGTGGTAGTTTTATATGTTTTTAGAAATCTGTTTTGTGTGTTACCGGTGAGGACACAGGGCAGAGAGCGGAGGCCCGTGTTGGCGGCCACCAGCGAGGCTTCGTATGAGTTCCTCTCATCACGCGGCAGAACCTGCTCCAGCCGATTGTCCATGGAGACCATCAGAACCCAGTCACGGATCTGCTCCAGCTGGGCGTCCTGTCACACACAAAACCCAAAGAACCCAAATAAAATCATCATATTTAAGAAGCTGGCCATCATCATCATCATCATCATCATCGTCAGCTGTCTCAGCACTGCTCTCGTTCGAACATGACGACTTGAGGGGATCATTTTTGTATCAGTCCATAGACATTGAGAAGACTGACAGAAAGTTTGTTTTGGGAAGTTCCTGCATATCACACACATGTGAGTCATCACTGCAGGTAACCTATAAACTGTTAGATTAATCATGATTAGCTAACTGATCTTAGCTCATCAATGATTTACAGATTGTATAGATATGTTAAAAATTGGTAATAAAAGTTAGTAATAAATAAAAAAAGAAAGTTTAGCTTTCATCAGGACCTAATTTCTTTCTTAGGGGGCTGATATTTACCCATCACTGCTCTACATTATTGCTATTCTTCTCTATATTACATATTATTGTCAGTCTGTGGGGTTTTGCTGAGTGTTTGGTGGAAGGACGTCTTACGGTGACACAGAGTTTGGTCGGAACTGGAACCTCAAAGGGAATATCAGTGTCCAGGAAGTCAGAGTGGTCCAGAGCGTCCAGCGTCCCCTCGTCAATTGCCTGGAGAAAGAAGTCAATTGAGTCATGATCTAACAGTCCAAAAGATTTATGATATCCATATAATCTTTTACTTCATGCAAATAATGTGATTTTGGGGGCAGTTTTTGTCCTACACTTGTGAGAGATTACTCACATCACACAGATCCAGGAAGTGATTGAGGAAGATGAAGGCCATGTTGTCCCAGCCAACAGCCTGCCAGGGATCAGAAAAAAATAACAAGTTTATGCATCAGTCAGAGAAACTGGGGGAAAATATGCAAAACTAATGGAGCATAAAGAACACATTTTATAACACATTTTAAGATGACAGGAAATCAGCTGAATATGTTTCAACAGCTGGTCCACTTGCAAGAATATAACTTCAGAGAACAGAAAGCCAGGTAGGAAGAACAATGTTAAGCTGTGACATCTAAAACTGAACTGAAAGGAGTGCAGAGACTCGAAATGAGGAGGAAAATGAAGAAGTGAAAGAGTGCTCCTCCATCATGGGTGGACTCACCCTGCAGGCCATCCCGGCCTCGTAGAACGCCTTGTCTGCAGGCACGAGCTCAGTGTGACGCAGCAGAGACACCGACAGCTTGGCTCGAAGACTGACCTGAGGACGGAGAGAGGCTCGGATTTAAAATGAGTAAAGAAAGGAGTGAGCTGTCAAACTGTCACTGTTGGCTGCAGAGGAAAGACTAGAGAGGAGAGTAAACACATGAATCATCTTTCAGAATTTTCACTTGTTGTTTTGGAACAATACATCATGTTGGCATGTCCTGTGTTGTTTTTTCTTATTATTATTCGGGTCATTCCTAGACAAAGATTGCACATATTAGAACTAGTAGATTTTGAACCTGGAGAACCGTGAGATGCACTGACCTGTATGGATCCTCAACATGCAAACAATGCAAACTTTTTAGATCAAATGTGATTATGTGACCTAAACTAAATCATTTCAGATGAGGAATGGTGCACCAAATGTTTGGAAACACAAACAGTAATTGATTTTTTCCTGAAAATTGCAAAAAGAGTGTCAGAAATGGAAGGTAAAAGAAGTGTTTCACGTACCAGCTCTGTGACTCCTTTTGTGGCGGATCGCGTGGCGTAGTAGTGAGCGATCAGCAGCATCTGCTCAAAGTCTTTATGCGCTGGAGAGTTGGCCTCAGCCGACCGGGACATGTTCTCACACTGAAATCACACACAGGCATCACAAAAGGAGGTGGGTTAGGAAACTCACAGCGTATTTCAAGGAATTAAAAGAGCACACGGCCGGTGGCTTTCAGCTTCGATGGTAGAAGGTAGTTATGAGTGTGATTTACCAGCTGCAGCAGGAAATTGCGGAGGTCGGCCCACATCCGGTAAGACTCAGGTCCATCAGTGTCGGGGAGGTTGATCAGGTCCAGGAACAGACGCTTGTAGATGTTAAAGTTCTGGCAATAAAAAAGGGGGACAGTGATTTGTTGGACCTTTCATTGATGCTTGTATCATAAAATAAATATACAGAAAACAAGATATTTTGTTTGTAGCTTCAATAAAGAAGTAATAAGTCTGAAAAGGATGGAAAACAGAATACGCGCTTGTTTCATTCAAGGTCTGACTCTGAATGGGTTGAATCAAGAATTTCAGCAGAAGTAAATTCTACAGAAGTTCATTAGCTTTGTGAGAAACCACATTTCTATCAGTTGCTCTCTGTCCAGGTCAGTTTTTATAATTCTGACTTGCAGTGAAACTAGACTGTGTCCAGTGTTTCTTCTCTGTACCACTGTACTGTGCAGATTGTTAATAAAACTATTCTGTTTGGTTTTAAAAATTTTGCGGAGTTTTTAAAGGAGGCATTATATATCATTAAAGTTAAAAAAAATCATTTTCACATTTTACTTTAGTACTAAAGTGAACTTCAGAACCTGTGCTTTCTTACTTTCATTTAAGTAAAGGAGCTGAATCAGTACTTTTATTTAAGTAAAGAATGCGAGTACACCTCTGCTTTCTATGAACTAGGAGTTAAAGGTGTGAGTGCTTTACCTGAGGATTAGGCGGCGCTCCGTGCTGTATGTAGAGCTGCAGAGCCTTCAGAGAATCTCCCTGCTTGATGAGGTGTGTAGCGTACAGAGCGACGTACTTATGGAGGATCTTGAAGTTCTGATGAAACACAACAGGGTCTTGAGATGTTTATACAAAATTCTTTGTCCTTAACGTTACATTTAGTAGCGTGAGGCTGACTGTGTGCTCTGTACCTGTTTAGACGCTGTATCCAGACATTTCTCCCACTGGCCTCTCTTTGCGTACATGTCCAGAGCTGCCATGACATCCACAGCCACCAGCTATAAAACACACACAGGCATAAAAAAACATGAAGCTTGAAATTAGACCATTATATTTTAAATTCAAAGTATTTAAATTGTGTTTTACTTCAAAATACAATGTAAACTTTTCACACAACAGCAGCTCCCAAATACAGTTCACTGGAATAATTTGCTTTGTGAGGACAACCACATACATATTTTATATTCTGGCTCATTTCTTGTGTAATAAGATGAGTCAATAAAGTATGTCTCAATTAGGCTGGACTGATAACACAATATTAATAAAATATTTAAACTGTAAGTTCCAGTGTGTGACAGAGTGTGTAATCATACATACAGAATCAACTTTGCCTTGATTCTTAAGGTGCTCTTTGTATTTCTGGTCCACATAGTCCTTGTATCTGCCAAAGAGATCACAGTAATGAGACACAGAGCAGAAATAGTAAAAGACATCTCCACTTATTCTGGAGATTATGTCTGTTCACAGGTTAAAAGTCTGTTTAAGTGAGGTGGTATCACACTGAACACACACAGCATGCCTCTATTCTGGTGAGGAAATATGGTATATTCAAGTGTCCACACTGAAAAAAGGGGTGTCTAAAAATAAGATAAAAATACTAAATCTAGAAGAAATATTTAAGAAGAGCGGAGCTTAAAAACACTCATTTGATGTAAAGGTCCTGCATTCAAAGTATGACTGAAAGTAAAAGCTTCAAAATATATTTAAAGTAACAAAATGAAGTACTTATTATGCGAGGATGGCCCATTTCATAATCATATTATTATTATTACTACCTGTTATTATGTTGAAGCAGTTTAAACTTTAACCTTTAATATTACATCATAGTTAATTTGTTTAAGTTAAGTTTTCAAAAAATACAGTGGAGTGTAAAGTACAAAGCAGCAGAACATAAAAAACTACTTCGGTAAATGTGATGGTGAATGTGAATGTGAGTCTTTAAACCTGGGCTCCAGCTCCTTGGCGACTCTCTTGGCTTTGTTCCACTCCTCGCCCTCAATAAGGGCATCAATTGTCTCTTTGATGAGGTTTACATTCAGGTAAAGCTCCGCAGCCTTAAACATGAGCAGGAGCAAAACGATGGGAGAAAAAAATTGGGAAATTAAAAACATCATACAAGCAATTTCCTCTCAACTCGTTGGTTATTATTGTTTAACAGGTTGAAACTTGTTTGTGTTGTGGGTTCACTCACAGCATTGTACTTCCTCAGCTGTGTGAGTCGTGGTCCGACCACCCGGACCACCTTCGTTGCTCGATCCTCGCTGAGGAACTTGATGGACAACTCTGCTGCCTGCAGACACACATAAGTAAGACGCACATATGACACTGAGTATGTGACATTGTGTCTCTGATATTTACATACAGTGGTTAACAAATTTACCACCCAGTGTCAGGTGTTCACCACCAGTGTCCGAAATTAACAGTATTGCTGATTACCAAAATATTTTTTTATATTTCTGTAATGGTTAATCCATCAGTATGCGTCTTTAATCAAAATTATATCTTTAATGCTAAAATATAATTGTTATCCGAACAAAAGTAATTTCAAAATTTGAAATTAATATTTAAATGAATGCTGCACAACATTTGGATTATGGATAATGACCAGGTCAAATCTTAAAAGGCCTGAGGACAGAAAGTAATAGTAACCAGGCTGTCTAAAAAAAGAAGAAAGAATACTCAGTTATTAAAGTACTTAGTGAGCCATCCTCTGCCCTATACTGCAATAAGAGGATCTGCTCTGAGCTAACTGGACCTGTTAAAAACCTATCTTTACCTTCATCCAGCACTTCTCCATCAGGGCGGCATTGGAGTCGTCCTTCACCTTCAGGTAACACTCCACGGCCCGGGAGTGCTCACCTGACTGCTCCCACTCCTTGGCCTGTTCCAGCAGCTCCTCCACTCCCCTGGCAAACACAGTGACATAAAGAGACGCAAACAAAGGAATTTCATTTCAGATTCATTTTCAGAGTCAAATTAACTCAACATCAAATATAAAACATGAATGATGGGCCAATTAGTGACATAAATGCCATCTTGCTTTCAAATAAAGTAATAAAGACGTTCATTTAAAGGGACAGTGTGTGGGATTTAACGAGCAAGACAAAATGAAGAACATAGAGAACAATGATGGGTATAAGATAAGGTAAGGTAAGATAATCCAACCAACGAGGGGATTTACATCGTTAC
The DNA here is from genome assembly GCA_029721515.1 of Synanceia verrucosa. Classification (NCBI taxonomy): domain Eukaryota; kingdom Metazoa; phylum Chordata; class Actinopteri; order Perciformes; family Synanceiidae; genus Synanceia; species Synanceia verrucosa. Next base: position 12,769,740 of record CM056570.1, on the reverse strand, counting down.
AGTAGCAAATGGACAGTGTAAAAAGCATAAAGGTCTATAGAAAAAATAAGGAACATGAGTAAGCAAAAAGACCAGCAGCAATAGAAAAGTGTTAAAAAGAAGTAGGTAAGAGTGGTAACATGTAAGTAACATTCGTTTCATCATTCTGTCATGGGTCTTCAATTTCTGATCGATAGCTGATGTGATTATCAGGTATCAATATATCCAACAGGAAACATCAGTGCTCCTCCTGCAGCTATAGTGCAGAATATTTGTAACTGAACTTAGCACTTTCTTTAAGGGGGATTAAGGTGGTCATTTTCACTCCAGCTGGGCTACAGTGAATGTGGAACAAAATACATGGCTTTTGTCTGTCTAAATTATTTTCAATCACAAAGGATATTCTTCCTCCCCCTCCTTCTTGTACATGATCTGTCTTTTTCATTGCTGTACTTTACATTTCATGAAAAGGTGGCAGATTACAATTCGATCATGGTTTGCAGAAGCTTATCTGGAGCCTGAGTTGTAAACTCTGCAGGAATAATTCAGCGCTTCCTCACTTCAGCCTTCACTTCATGTTTGTTTCCATGGGTAAATGTTCTCTCCCACAAGTCATTAAAGAGGGAAAAGCGGTGGGAGGAGGAGAAGAGCAGCGCTGCTGGTCTGTTGGCAAATGAGCTATTCCTTGTTTGGGATAATACATGAGCTGTGTTTTAATAAAGCATCAGACTGACTCTCTGAGCATGGTTTATACTGGTGGCTGAATGGGCAGAGCCTTGTGGTTTCCCTGAGGCTTTTAAGGGGTTTCTTAAAAACAACACAGACACAATGAAATCGAATACAAATAATGTCCCACAAACACCAAACCTCTGATCGAGAATTAGATTCTAGAGTCCTGTTAACGTCTGCTGCTGCTGTAACTATTTACTGTTTTATGTGGGGATGAAAAACAAATTCAGAAACTCAATTACCATCTTAAGGCTGGCTGAACTACCAGGAATTGATTGACAAAGACAAAAAATGAGGCCCGTCGATATCTTATACATGTTTTGGTCTAATTCTCACCTGATTCCCTTCTTGGAGATCTCCATCTCGTACTCCTCTTGGAGAATGGAAAGCTTGTTGGGGAGATAATCCTTGCAGATACGCATGGCATCACGCCACATGTCTGCATCCTGATAAAAAATAAATAACAAACAAATATGGAATAAATAATGGACTAACTGATCAAAAGGGAGATGGTTAAAGTCTATTATTTAAATATAAAAAAAATAGTAACTGTGCGTTCAGTCTCTTTCGAACTTCAGCAGGACTAGGACATTTTGCAACCCAGCTTGGCTCTGACAGGTACCTTGTAATAATTAACAGCAAGTTCGGGTCTCTGGGCTCGGAGCAGGAAGGCTTCAGCCTTCTGGAAATCTCTCTGTTCAAAGCAGAACTTGGCTTGGCCAACCAGGACCTGAGACACACTCTCTGGATCGTGGCCCTCAGCCACCCGCTGTGCACTGGTCCAGTCCTTGTTGTGGACATACCTGGAGCAGTTCACACAAACACACACACCAAAAATAGTATAAAACCCAGAAGGTGTTAAAAGATCTTCTGTGCAGAAACACAAAAATGAAAAATGTTCAGTCCATAAAATGCAAATATAGTATATGTAAATGTACCTAGGCACATTTCACCATTGATCAGCAATAAAAATCTACCCATAATTCTACTCAGCTGACAGGAATGCAAAGCTAAAAGTACTCACATGAGCACGGCTTCTCTGGGTTTTCCTGCTTTGATAAACTCAACCTCAGCCTCTGGAAACTTGCCCTGGAAGATGAAGTATTGACAGAAAACCAGAAATAAGACCTACTTACTGTGGCAGAAATGCAATGAACAATGATTATTAGTGAATGATCAAATGTACAGTGTTATTATAATCATTACAAATTATTAAAATTCTTAAAAAAAAAAAAAAATTTGGTTTGTGGAGGTGAGATTAAAAAAGCACCACAGATGTTTTGGTAATATGCAACATATAGAGGAACAGTGTGGACTGTGACAGAATCACCTCATCTTCCAGGTACATGGCATGTTTCAGGTGGATCTCAGGAATCTTCTCCTTACAGGAGTGACGAGCCAAATCAAAGGCAAAGTCAAACGAGCTGGGGAGTGAGAAAAGAGCAAGAAATCAAGTTGCACAATTATTGAGTGCATGATTCATATTTCTTCAGATATGAGCTCCACTGCCCTCTTCATATACTCTATTTATCCCAGTTATTTCACGGCAGTTCACACTTATTTTTCTCTATCTTAACTCTATATTATCTTCTCTATTTGGCAGCTATTCTGGACTTTTGTGGCACCTCACTCTCACGAGGCACACAATGCTCCCCTACATTTCACAGATATACACTTTGTTGTATTTGATTTTTTATGATGTACTATGGGGCAATAAGTTGTGTTTTTTTTATTTTTGTGGCATTGCTTTGTAAGTTAAGGGGTGAGTGGGACAGTCTATTTGATTTGTATTCATTCATGTTCACAATATCTGATCTACATCTAGGACTAAAATATCAACAAACATAATGAGTTAGCAACTCAAAACATCTAAAATAATCACTAAGTATCTCAAAATAATAACTTAAGATATCAAAATAATGGGTTTAATATCTATTTTGCGAAATTAAGTCATTATTTGGAGCTACGAGCTCATTATTTTTAGATATTTTGAGATACCAACTCATTATCTTGAGAGAGTTTCTCATTATAATGCCCTTCTTTACTGCAGGGATGGACATCCATATATTTGACGCAGTAAATATATACTCAGTAAATGAAAGTGAATCACAGTGTGTGTCGTGCAGCTCACAAGTTATTTGCAGCAAACTCAATGGCGTGTTCCAGGAGGCCAAACTTGTTGAGTAGCTTGACGGCTGCCTGTCCTCCCAGGCTGCGAGCCCACAGGTAGGCCACCAGCTTCTGGGCTGCGGCACCTCCATGGCTCTTTGTCACCTGACACACACACACAAATATATATGTAAATATATAACACTATGGGAGTTGTGTAGCAGTGTGGCTCCCTAACCCCCTCAACACAGATAATCATGGAGAAAAACATTTGATAGAAGCTCTAAAGTTGCTATGTGTTCCCAAACCAGCAACAGCAATAAACACTGTCATCAGGGAAGCACACGTTTGTAATAAGGCTGTGCCCATGAAGCCTAATCTCACTTTACTTTAAATCCCCTCTTTTGCATTCACAAGCAGTACAATAGAAGGCTTCTGACATTTACTGTAATGAAAATAATATAGTTATATATAACTATAAGATGTGAGAAGATGTGTGTGTGTGTGTGTGTGTGTGTGTGTGTCAGCAATCACAACTTTGCATGACAAAACTGTGTTTTAGGGAGTGTCTGTTTCTACAGAACAGGGTCCTCTAGACATCACTGTTTGGTTCTTGTTGTCAATCCTGACACGGGAACATTTTCCTGCTTCTAACATCAACTCTGTGGACTAAATGTTCATTTGATGTCTTATATATCCTAGGAGCCATGATGAAGAGATAATCAGTGTTATTCACTTCACCCTTAGAGTGTTCTCTCTATGTGTTGTGGGGACAAGGTTTTAGGCTTTAAAATACACAAATTACTAATCATCTGGAGTTCAAAACGCTACATATTTTTGGGAATGTAATGTGATTTACAGCTAGCAAGCCAACAAAAACACATCTACCCTGTATGCATCCTCCCACATATTGTTGACTCTGTACATGTGGACGGCGGCTTTCCACTCTTGAGCCTCCATGAAGTGGTACTCTGCCTCTGAGAACCTGGACTCAGCCTCCAACTCCTACAAGAAACATTCACAGCATACATGTCAACAGAACAAACACTGATTACCCATGTAGAAATCAGACTGAAGTGAGCACTACTCTCATGTGATTATAATGCTGATAAATGCATGTCCCTGCTGTGCTTTTATGTGGCACAGCAAAAAATGCAATTCTCACAAGATAACTGGACAACCACAGAACTGTTAACACACTCATTTGTCTGCTGTTACATAAGAAATAGAGAATGATTAAATTATAAATTAAATTGCAAGGGTGTCAGAAACAGAGTGTTAGGCAAGCCTATGAGAGCTTTCAATTGCTGCATGAATATTGCTGATAGAATGATGAATTTGATGATGCTGATGCTTGTAGAGGAACTGTAGATATTTGTGCCTCAAAAAAAAACAGGGAAAATAACTAGATGTCATTCAAATATATAAATGAGCCTTTCATTTCTGAACAGCGCTACTGCATTTCAGTTTTCCTATTCATTCTTAGCCTCAGCTACATTCTATGAAAAGAAGGGACAGAGCTGGCTACCAGCTTGGATGACTTGACACAGCTGCACAGGTTATTCTAAGTCTACTCATAGAAATAACCACTCTTAAATCAGCACATTTTTTACACAATGAAGTTAACTGTCTGAAAATGACAGCCATAGGATACCTGTCTGTTACTGATACTAATGGTTAGGTCAGGCAAGACGAACCAAAATGACACTGCCTCTGCATCAAGAACTGAGCTAACTTGAACACAATGTCACACTTTTCAGTTTTCCCTACATAACAGTAAAGCTACAGTATGTACCTTAGCCAGGTGCAGGTGGGTCTCTGTCAGCAGGTCAGGATGATGTTTGGCCACCAGGCGAACAACATCATCAAACATCCGGTTCTTCTTGTACATGATTATGGCGAGGTCAGGCTGCTTCACTGTGGCAAATAACCTGCACACACACACACACACACACTTTTATTATGTGACTGTCAAAAGGCTTCAGTCAGGACATAATAAGTAAGACAGTTTTGTTTGTTTTTTGCCGTCATGCTCACTCAGTTTTCATACTTCCAACAGCTGACCATGATGCAGTAAATTACTATAAATAAATCTCCAGTTACCTCTCAGCTTCCTTGAACTTGCCATCTCTCTCCAGCTCCTGAACTCTGCTGGTGTACAGAGCCATCACCTCCTCCTCGGTCATACACTTCACTGCCAGCTGCAAACACAATGTGCCACACAATGACCATTTGCTTTATGGCTTTTAACATCAGGGGCCCCAAACTATCCAAAATAATAGTGATATCTGTATGACTATCATTCATATCATTATATCATAACATACTTTTTCGTTTCACAAACAGTAATATGCTAATACTGCGTATTAAATACATTGGGGAAAAACAATTCATTACTACTTTACAAGTGAGACAAAACAAACAAACAAAAGCTTGTTCCGCTTTGACAAGATTAAGGTCAATAATTAAAAACTAAACTATACATTTAGCCAAGTCAAGTATAATTGTATATTAGTGGAATTTACATTTGGAATGTATCAGTTAGCTAATGATCCAAACTGGTCTCTTTATTTTGGCGTCCATACTAACCTTGAGGGCCTCCTCCCAGCGTCCTGCTGTGGTGTACATGTCTATAGCATCTTTGATGTGTCCTCCTTTCACAAACAGCTGCTCTGCCACCTACAGGCCGGATTGGAGAAGGAAAAAGGAGACGTTCACCTCTTCAATGTGAATAGATTTTTGCTTCGTATATTTTCCTTTGAACTTGTTCTAACACTGACATTGGTGAAACAAATGTATGTGCTGGTTTGTTCTGATAAAAAGTAATTGTTTTTTTCCTGATAATTTCTCTATTGAAATCACAGGTGTGTGTGTGGATGTGTGGGAGCTTCATCCATTGTTTTAGTCTGCACTGAATTATGCTTTCCTGCAACTTGCACAAGTTGGAAAGCAAAGAGCTTGTTATCTTAATTACTTCCTGTGAATGTGCCCATAGAGCAAACACGCTGAAATGGCCGGCTATTTTCAGAACCTGGCAGTCTGTGGAGGCTGTTTGGCTCAGCTGAGCTCATCAGAATAAGCAGAGCACGCTGTGCTTCACCTCCACCGTCATCATCATCATCTCTCTTCCTTTTTCTCTTTTTTTTTTGTTTATATCAGACTTCTTTCTCCCTTTGAACAGCATTTCTGGTATTTAGGCCATTATTAAAACTACTGCAACAATCATCCAACTTCCAACTGCTAACACACAGCCCACGCTGCTCCATGGAGTCCGAACTAAAGCTGGTCCTGGGCTGCAACTTTATGGTTGAAATGTGCACAAGGTTGAGTCATGGGTAAAGCTATATAATTCTAGAGAGATGTGCAGAAGTGAATTGCCGGTGGCTTTGTATTTTCAGATTCAAAGGCAATATTACCATTCTTTTTTTCCTAGCCAGTTGACAACCTATAGCCAATTCATTAAATTTTTAGCCCCACTTTTGGTCTCCACCAGCTCCTGAGATAAAAATCTTACTAACTTCTGTCTGCTGTTCATTTGCTGAGCAGGTGGTGTACAGTCGGTCACCAGGGGAACCAAGATAGAAACGTTGTGGGACATAAAAGCAAAACAATGAGCTCCTCTCTCACCTCATAGTCCTGCATGGAGGCATAATGCTGAGCAATTTTTACATAGTATTTCTCTGCTGATGAATCCTCCTGTAACTCCAGAATGTGGACAGCCTTCTTCCACTGACGAGCTGCGATGGCTGCCTCGATGGCTTTAAGTGAGCAGCTAAGAGCAGACCACAAACCAATTTTTAGTGTTGGAGTGTATCAACATAATACTAATTTGACAGTAGGACAAAATAGATAGACAACCACACTATTGGGAATTAACTTTGGTTAAGATTTAAGTTGAACCAAATGATGTTATTAAAACTAAGGCTCAGACTCAAACTTTAGGAAACAGCAGAAATTACGAGTTTTAGCTATCCCAAAAATTCCCCCAAAAAACCCTGGAAAGACTTAAAATCTGGTCACTGATTATCTGCCTTTTTTGGTATTTTGGGGGAATATAATCATGTTTAAATATATCTATTACAGTTCTGGTGATTGTTTTTGTTTTATGTATCACCTTTCCTCCTCTTCATCTGCCCAAATCTTTGTGTCTTTATTCCTCTACACTACATACCCAGCTTCAATGAAGTGGTTGATGGCGGCGTCCATCTGTTTCTGCTGGACAAGGTAGTCTCCCCAGGCCTCCTCCAGTTTCACTACCTCAGCAGGGAAGGCGAGGCGAGCCAGCTCCACCGCTACAGGGAGCAGAAACTTTATTTAATATACTGCTTATCTGCACATAACTTAACAATGTATTGTGCATCCACCTGTTGTCCAACATCTTGTCACGTGACTTCCCTTCTACACCTTCTGGAGTTATATTATGCTTACAAAACTGTTACACCTACATCAGTATACAGCCACACCAGCTGCACTGCGAGGTTTTGTTTCACGTTAACGGCAAGGCACGGCAAGGTAATCTTATTTATATAGCACATTAAGCATATACATGGTTTCTACATGTCACTGATTTACCTTTCCTGAAGGCACCTCCTTTGCTGTAGCACTCCAAAGCTCTCTGGTTGTTTCCGTTCTTCTCATACAGATCTCCTGCCTGGTCAGAAGACAAAAATAGAAGATCAATTCAGACTTCAGACATTCTTCATGTCAGCTCGTATTGGCCATATTTCACATTGTCTGAAGAGAAGACCCGTCCAGACATGGACTCTACTAGACCCTGAAGGTGTGCTGTGCTATCTGGCACCAGGATGTTAGCAGCAGATCCTTTAAGTCCTGGAAGCTGTGAGGTGGGGCCTACATGGATCAGACTTGTTTGAGATCTGGGGAATTTGGAGACCAAGGCAAAATCTCAAACTGGTTTTTGTGCTCCTCAAACCACTCCTGAACCATTTCTGCTTATGGTACGTGTCAAAGTAACATCCACATGGATGGCAGGACCTAAAGTTTAATAGCAGACCTCTGCCCAAATCATCACTGGCTCCACCAGCTGGTCTTCTTCCCATAGTGCATCCTGGTGCCAGGTGTTCTCAGGTAAGTGATGCATTTACACTTGGCCATCCAGCTGATGTAAAAGAAAACATCATTCATCAGAACAGGTAACCTTCTTCCATTGCTCCGTGGTCCAGTTCTGATTCTCATGTGTCCATTGATGGTAATTTCCCGTGGTGGATAGAGGTCAACATGGACCCTGACTGGTCTGAGGCTATGCAGCTCCCTACACAAACAAACTGCTCTGCTCTGTGGTATCTGACTCCTTTCTATGTTCAGCAGCATTAACTTCTCTGCTCTGTTGGATCAGACCACCAGGACCAGCCTTCACTCCCCACCTGCATCAGTGACCCTTGTCCTCTCATGACCCTGTCTCTGGTTCACCACTGGTCCACCACTGGACCACTTTTGATAGATCCTGACCACTGCAGACCAGAAACACCTCACCAGAGCCGCAGGTCCAGAGATGCTCTGATCCAGTCCTCTAGACATCACTGTTTGGTTCTTGTTGTTAAACTTACTCAAATCCTGATGCTGGAACATTTTTCCTGCTTCTAACATCAACTCTGAGGACTAAATGTTCATTTCATGCCCTATATATCCCAAGAGTCATGATGAAGAGATAATCAGTGTTATTCACTTCATCTGTTATGCTTGTACATACACATTGCTGGCAAAAGACCTAAACTGATGCAATCCTAAACCATCAGGATGCAGCCACACATTTTGTTCTGAGGTTTCGTCCTCTTTCTCCCACCTGTTACATAAACACAGATGGCTGGAGGAGGAGGATGAAGTTATCAGACAAACAGCCACAGAACGAAATCTCAAGAACTAAGAGACAGATGGAGGGAGAACAAAAAAACAAAGACAAAAGTGTTCCTCTGTTGATACCTCTCCTCTCCTGGCATTTGTTAGGAGAAGAAGCTGAGGTGAAGAGGAGAAAGGATTTACCAGTAGAGCACAGCAACTATGATCAGTGGTAATCATGGCGGACGGAGACAGTCCACTCACCCTCTCATAAAATTCTCCCTTGATGAGGCCGGCGGCGATGCGGCTGACTGTGTTACTGTTGTTGGTGATCTCCGGATGTCCAATGGCCAGTCTGGCAGCTTTAGCCGACAGCCCTGCCTTCAGGTAGAGGTTGATGGCACCCTGGAAGTCTCCCTCTCTCTCCTTCACCTCGCCAGCCTTCTCTTCCTGACCCGTCTCTGTTAACCACTGGTAACAGATGTCACGCAATGTGTCCAGCTCCGGGTGGCCCTAAGATAGTCATTTTTACAGTAGAATTGTTGCTACGTTAGCCTTGGGTTTAAATTCAGACTTGACACAATAAAGTCATTGTACGCATTCAGTTTCAGCTGTCATACATACTGTATATACACACACACACACACACTCACTACATCAGATACATCTACATTTATTCAATCATGACATCCATCTATCCATTCATAGGGTCACGGGGGGCTGGAGCCTATCCCAGCTGTCTTAGGGCGAAAGGCGGTTCATCGCAGGACACACAGAGACAGACAACCACTCACACTCACATTCATACCTACGGTCAATTTAAATTAGCCAATTAACCTAATCCACATGCATGTTTTCGGATGGTGGGAGGAAGCTGGAGTACCTGGAGAGAACCCATGCAGACATGGGGAGAACATGCAAACTCCACACAGAAAGGCCCCGGGCCCGGGATTCAAACCCAGTACCTTTTTGCTGTGAGGCGACAGTGCCCTCAATCATCACATATGTTTTTCAAATAGCAGAGAGTCTTTGTGGATCTCAGTGGTGTGTTGTTCAGAGTGAAATGCAAAGTAGAAATGTATAGTCTGTTGGTTATTACCTTGGCTTCAGCCACAGCGATGCAGTTGTCCCACATGTGGAGCTCCTGGTACATCTCTATCGCTTCATCAATGGAATTCTGTGGAAATACAGAAAAAAAAGGGAAAACATCTGACTGAGAGCTCTAAAGATTTATAATTATCACAATTCACACTGTCTTAACTGTGAGTAGTAAAGCATGTATAGTGCAGGTGTAATATTGATATTGATATATAAATAGAGAGAAAATAATACAATATTCATTTCAAATAAAACTAACTTTTGAAAATCACTGTTGCTGTTCAAGAACACAACTTGCTGAATTTGGTCGCATTAATAATCAATTTTATGTTCATTCATTCATTCATTCATCCTCTGGTAACTGCTCGATCAGCTGATCATCACAGGACAGCACACAGAGACAGAAACCATTCACATTTACATTCAAAACTAAGACCAGTTTAGAGTCAACAGCTAACCTGACCTGCATGACTAGAACCCAGAGAATATCAGCGAGAACCAGAGAGAACCAAGAGAGAAACAACAGACAACCAAGAGAAAACCAGCGAGAATCAGAGAGAACCAAGAGAGAAACAACAGAGAACCAAGAGAGAACCAAGAGAGAACCAGTGAGAACCAAGAGAGAACCAGAGAGAACCAAGAGAGAACCAGAGAGAGCCCATGTCACTACAAGGAGAAGTTGAAAACTCCACAGAGCAGGGACCAGGCCAGACTCAACCCCTCTTGTTGTGAGGTGACAGCATGCCACCCTCAATCCTCCATGTTACATAGAAATCCTGTACATTCCAACATATTGTGTGTAAGTGTGTGTTCTTCAGGTCACTAACCTGTTCCATGTAGTGCATCTCAGCCAGTTTAAAGTCCTTATCCAGCATGGCCACCTGAGCTTGGACCTGGTAAAACTCTGTTCCATCTCCTCCCTGATCAAAAGACACACACACACTCTGTTACTATTACTGTATTACTAGGGAGGATATAAAACATTATTAAAAAATTCAAAATTTAGCTCCACATTTTAATTAACGCAGTCCTTTTTGCATAATCAGTTCTTTTACTTCTGGTACTTTAAGCATATTTTGATATTAGTATATTTGTAATTTAATTTTAGATTTTTACATGCAGTACTTTTACTAGTAAAGGAGTATTTTTGTGCTGTAGTATTAGCTAGTAGCTAGTTTTACTGAAAAAAAAGATCTGGACACTTCTTCCACCATTGCTGCTAATTCATTTGTCCAGAAATATTAGCACCACCCTCAAAGCTCTGTGTTTGTTGTGTGAGTGGTCAGTGTGGAGATGTATTGCTGTGTCTTATATTGGTGCTGATGTGAAACACACCATTTCCTGTGAAACTTTTTCTGCAATCTGGTTGGTCTGGTGGAGGAAACGCACAACTGAGACGTCTCCCAATGCTGCGCAACACCTGGAAAAGATGAAGTAGAAACAGAGGGAGAAAGAATCCTTCAGTGGAGACAATGTGCAGTAGATGTTAACACCAACCAGCCACAGCTCTGAAACACTGCTCACTTGATGAACTGAGATAAATTTGAGCTTTTGTCTAATTAGCCTTTAGACACATAGAGAAATGAAAAGGCTCATCTTAGCATTGGGCTGCTTTGTTACCAGCTCTCTGTGAACAGTTGCATCAGATTAATGAACAAGTCATGAAAGAAGGAAAATAAAGTTTAAAAACTCATGCTGTCTGAGTCTTTCTGGCCTCCCTCCCTCATTAACATCACTTCCTTCCCTTACTAAAATTACCGACTCCAGACAAAATGTCTTCCCCCAATTTCATGATTTATGCAAATCAAGGCAACGCCTAACAAACAGCATTATGCATTATTAACCACAGAGAATTCAAATCTGAAAAGTTTCTCAAAACAGAGAAATAAAAACATGGAGGGAGAGAGAGAAAATGCTGATTATTAAAAAAACTGTCTTTGATGAATAATGAGGTTAAAGAAGGAGGTCAGGCAGGGACTTTTTCCATTCCAGGCAACCAACGTGTCCTTGTTGTCTCCTTTCTCTTCCATAACAAAGATAAGTATAAACTGAGAATGTAATTAGCTTGCTACGTTGCATGTGTATCTTGCTAACCTTTCTGCGATGTGCAGCTGGTGAGCCTTCAGAGACAGCTTGCTGAGCGTCTTCCACATGGCTTCAGTCTCTGGTGACATCTCCAGAGTCTCAAGGAACGCTGTAGCTCTGTCAACACACACAGGCAGGCCATAAAGCAAAATACAGAACAGAACACACAATTTCAGTGTGCTGCATTGCAGAGACAGTTATACTCCGACCACAAGTTATAAATTATATCAATTGGCAGCACGTCCATGTGTTCTTATGATACTTTCTTTTGTCATTTTCAAGATGTATTTTTAAGAATAGAGCACTCTAAACAGACACCAATTGGAGATTATCTATGTAACTACAATACCAGTGCGGCAATAACATTGATTATCGCAATTATTCTGTCACAATATATGGTCCAACAAAAGTGGCTGTATCCTAAAAGTATTGTGACGGGCAATGACGCTCAGTGGTAGAGTGGGCAAAGTGGTTGGCAGTTCCAATCAGGCTCAATCATTGTCGTCATTGACGTTGTGTCCTTGGGCAAGGCACTTTACTCACATTGCCTCGTATGAGTGGGTATGAATGTTGCCGTAGGCGCAAAATGGCAGCCACACTTCTGTCAGTCTGCCCTGGGGCAGCTGTGGCTACAATGTAGCTTACCACAATGAATAATGGTTTCTGTAAAGCACTTTGGGTGTCATGAAAGGTGCTATATAAATCCAAGCTGCTGGATAAAAGGACATCTGGCCTCCTCCACACACCCTGCTGTCACTGAGACTTCTCATGCAGCAAACAGTCAGGAGATCGGATGAATGTTCAACTGGACAGTGATGGGCTGATTTAGGTATGCAAGTCTAATATCTGTCAAAATGATGTAAACTCACCTGTCATAATCGCCATCATCAATAGCAGTGCCGAACTCGATGAGGCCTTCGTCCAGTGTGTATGGCACAGTGTTCACACCCTCCGTCACGATCACATCAGTCTTCCCATCGACTCGTTCAATATCCAAAATGTCTCCCTGAATAAGAGAAGTGAAACCGATATAACCTTGCTGCAGTGGTGGAACATGACATGTTTACTCAGCTACGGCAGTCAGATCAATGTTTGAGGTACTATTTCCATGGCATGCTATATTTACTCTATTTGAAAAGTTACAGTCACCATTAAAACTAAAAACAGATGAAGATTTTACAAAGATATGATCAGCCGTTACAGATTGATCTACTCATGGTAAGACCAGCTCCACCTCAGTCAACCGGAAGAGTATTTTGTATTGTATTGTATTTTCTGACTTCAATAAATTATCTGAATATTTCTTCCATCACTGAAATATTGTATTGTAACACTGACTTGACGTTACTCATCATGAGGAGAACAGGGTTCAGGTTATGTCAACACCAGTTAATTACCAGGCAGAGAGGGTCAAATGAAAAGATGAAAAAGGCCAATGTGAACACATCACATGCTTATTAACGTAAACATGTAAACAATACACACTGACACACACAAAAAGAACAAATCAATCACCTTGATGGGGATCATGGTGATGCTCTCTGGGCTGTCGATGCTGTACCAGATGCAGAGGTTTCCTCGGTTCTGTGCGACCACCACGTCACTGCCAGGCACCCACTGGACGTAGGAGCAGAAACTCAGCAGGGTGGTCTTCACGCCGGTCTCTACATCATACAGATGGAGCTGAGGTGGAAGGAGAATACACAAACATTTCATCGTCAGTGGTGGTCTGTCCTTACCAGGCTAACTCATGCTGAGAGTTAAACTGATCCCGCTTCAGCTTAGCTTAGCATAAGGACTGGGAACAGGAGAAGAGCAGCAACAAAACCCACCTGCCACCTCTAAAGCTCATTAATCATCATGTTGTATCTTGTTTGTTAAAAAACTATATATTCTCAGAGTTCTGCATTGTTCAACAAGTTCATTTTAAATACCACACAGAACACAAGTGAACACCTCTTTCATTGCTGGCTAAATAGAAAAGTAAAATGGAGAGTCAGTAGAGATTATGTAGGTTGAAAATTCTTTACCATTATATCAATTTTTTTCCAGTAGTATATAACAATATTTCCTAATTAACTGCATTAATACACCTTGGATCCAGATAACAAATAACTTTTTCCTTGTGCTACAACAAACAAGACATCGTGTCAGTGTTTGAGTCACGTCCTCTAACTCTTTTAAATATTGCAAAAATGTTCATAGGATGTGAGAGAGCCTTCGGAGGTCATAACTAATGTAAGAACTGTTTCTTTCATTAATAACACATTATAATTACAAATTACAATTACAAATTATTACCATCAATGTCACCACAAACAGTTCAAAATGAAAACTTTAGAGTGTCTAAAAGGACAGAATTATTACATGTGATTATTTTGTTAACCTGAAACTACCCTCAAAGTCTTTCTAAAGCCACTTGTGTACAAGAATAAATCTGCCCCATTTTAGTTACGTTTGTATAAAATCTTTAGATTTACACTAAAACAAGAATGCAGTGAAAATCTGGAAGCCACTGAGGGATACCTAATTACCAGAGTTTCCATGTCTTTGCCCCGGGGCTTTGACATCAAACTCTTCCTCACCCCAGGGCGACAACTGACAGCAAGTCTGTGCCACTCTCATCCTGCACACAGCTCATCAAGAAAGCTGCCAAATCCCAAAACCTTTTCTAAATGGTGTTTGTTTTTGCTATAGAGGTGGAAAAAGTTGAAATGAATGTTTCTCCATGAATTCACAGATGACTTTCATGCTATCGTCATGTGAGCCAGAGAACGAAGGCTAGGAGGAGAGGTAAAAGGAGAAGCTAGTGTGATTCACAACACCCATACACAGAGTATACATATATTATGTTTGGATGATTGGTAATTGGAAAATTTTGGAACCCCTTTCAGTGAACTAGTTTGTTCACTTTTGGTTACCCCTTCAGGTGTCATAAAGGTTGGGTTGGGAATCCCTTCGCAACAGGACACCAATAACACTTCATACACAACTTGTTTGCACTTATCTTTGCACCTTATTTTGTCTGGACTGCTGCACTGTTAAAAGTAGCGTCAATGGCTCCATAGAAATAAAGTTTCATTCCTACTGTGCAACAACAAGTTCTGTTGAGACTCTCCCTGTGGCACAGTGCATCCACATCTATCCTGAAATACCCTCAAATCACCTAAAGGCCCAGAACATCTCCATGAAGAGCCAGGAGGCATTAGCTGGGCGATGGACGTGGCTATAAATTTAGATATTCCCCAACCAAGGTGGGGATTTTACCACTTGAATGACTGCTTTATTAATCATCAGTCTTATCTATCATCTGGCCTTTCTGCCTTCAGGCCCTCTACCCATTGTCTCCACTCTAACAATCCTTCAAGGTACGGAGGTTTTCCACTCTCACCTGCAGCTTCTTGTCCCTGAACAGCAGTTTGAGTCCGGTTTCATTGAGCTCCAGCCAGTCAATCTTGGAGTTTTGGCTGATGGTTCCCAGATTGTAGCCCGTGACCAAGTCCACTGAGGAAAGAAAGCAAGGATGGGTTAACTGAGCAGCAGTCACATTGCCAGTGTGTCATGCAGTATATCTGGCTATAATTGGTCTTTTATTTTAGTAATGAGCCAGCCATTGTATAATAATCACCAGTGATTCTATCAGGAAGTGTCTCTACTTTAAAACTAAAAATGCACACTCTAAGATCCAGTTGATATTACACGCACACACACACACACACACACACACAGTGCAGTGCTGAGGTACTAGTACTCCTAGTACTGAGTAACTGAGTGGTTACTTTTATATTATGTGTTTAAATAAAAAATGACTGTAGTGGATGGAGTACTCAGATGTTTAAGTGGAATAAAAGTCGTAATACCACAGTCCAAAAATATAAATACAAGTAAAAGACCTTACTTAAACTTAAATTTCTCATTATGCAGAATGGCCCAATTCAGAATAATGTATAGTATATTATGAGATGGTCATTACTGGAGCATTAATGTGTTCATCACTTTAATGCTGCAGAAGGGGCTAATTTTAATTACTTTATATACTTCTAGGTAGCTTGTGAATTTATCCCTGCAGATCAATGATGTCTGATCGTATATTCACCTAAGATAATACAGTCATATTACATAAGTGTAATTATAATGTATTGGTTGATTATATTTTGTATTATCAATCTGATCCTGCAAAGTAATTTATCTCATCAAATAAATGTAGAGCAGAAGTATAAAGTGGCAGGAAATGGAAATACTAAAGTAAAAGTACCTCAGAACTGGCATACTTATGCTGCTTTCTACAGTGACAAATACACAGTCTTACCAATACAAATGGTCTTTCTATCAATCAGATATGCCAGCTTCTTGTTGTCTTCCACTCCTCTCTGCTTCCTCTCATTTAGTCGGACACTGCCAAGACAAGCACAAACAAACACCCACTTAATGTCGGCCATTAGTCAGTCACCCAGGCAGAGTCAGGTCTGACACGTTTGACAGGTCTGAATATTTTAGCATGGATGTTTGCTGACTAGCAACTGAGGCTCACTGACTCCTCTGAGGCGTCAATGTAATAGTCAATTTCCCGAAAGGGATCAATAAAGTATCTATCTAATGACTGATGGAGTTTCTGCACAGCTCAACACAGCCATCTACTGGACAGAGTGGAGTCTTTCACATTTTGACATCCTTAGTTGTTGGTAGTTAAAGGGGAAGTTCTGTTCTTCCCCTTTAATTCTATGACTTTTTTTTTAGATTGAAGAGGTAAATTTATGAGAACCAAGAAAACAATGAAATCAGTGTGCTGTTTTCTTCAGAATAGGCTCAAAATCTCCTTAATGTCTGGAAGATAATGTGGTGATTCTGGGCTAAAATCATCAGCATGTCCTTATTGCTGAAAATAATTTAACAAGGTTATCCACTCTAGGCATCATATGAGTGATGGTTCCTCATAAATATTCTGATTTCTTTTCTGATAAAATGACTTCATAATAGAGGATTTTTCATTTCAATCATTTTTTCTTGTAAATTTACAGCATTAATCTTGGATTTTTACTTCTCTGAATATTACTACCCTCCATAATTATTATTATTTTTGTGGATTGAAATCTGTAGATTATGAAGTACAGTCTATGAACCTACTTCTGTTCTTTAGAACTGGACAAACCTGATGAGGTGTTTCTCAGTAAACAAACTTTACAAGGCATGTTTGTTTTGTGCATCTGGGCATACCTGATGAGATGAGGGTTCATGAATTCAGTTCTGACTGATCCCAGGATCTCATTGTTACTGTATTCCACCAGGCTCAGCTCCCCAGCATTGAAAATCATACACACCTGAAACGTGAAACACAGCGGCTTGTAACAAGGGGAGCAGTGGTGAACCACGCAATTTTAAAAGCACAACACTTGACCTGTCACATGAAAACTTACACTGTTACTACATTCTTAAATAAACCTGTAAATTAGCAGGCACTGTCTTCATTGGAAGAGAAAATAATAATCTTCATGTGTGTACTCACTGATTCAGTTTCAAAGAAGAATTTTTCGTTTCCCCCTGTCCTGGGCCATGGCACCTGAAAGAGAGACAGCAGAGTGAAGCCTTCAACCTACCATTTACTGCGAGAAGGAAGGTGAATGGAAGAATAATTTCATTCTTGCTGTTCAAAGCACTTTTCACTGGTTATACTACCAAAATGTTTCACACAACACTAAAACACTACAGAATATTAATCTCTATTACACTGAGGTGTGGACAGAAGTGATAGATAAACACATGCATTGGTCATACATCACTCAGAGTATGTTTTTTTGTGTGTAATTTAGGTGAAGTGACCCTGTGAAGCCTGTACCTCGCTCAGTTTATTTGTCAGCAGGTCTCCCAGCAGCAGAGTGTTAGAGGTATGAGCCACTAGGTAGCGATCTTTGCCCATGATTTTCACTTCCTCTATTTCAAAACCATAATGGGACTTCAGGACGACTCGTGTTGCTGTAGAGAGGTTCCTTACTATCACCTGGAGGAAAAGCAAATGGAATGACATTTTTTATTTGAACTCTACAAATAATTCGGTGTGAAATTCAATGACTTGACTGACTATATGACTATGCATAGGAACAATAAAACTATGCTGACCAGGGCAGTGGGAGCGAGAGGGATGGGAAATCTGGTTTGTTTGGGTTTTGAGTTCAAACATTGACAATCTCTCCCATGAATCACTGTACTTTAATGATGAAACTGATATACTGGGCTGTTTTTTGGCAAGTGACAGGGAGCAAAGTGAAGAGTGCACTGCAAATTATTTGGATTTAGATTTAGATATGTTCAACATTTTATCTTAGAGTTAATTTCTTAAGTGTTTAACTTTACACTATCATCTTAAATCAAGCACAACCTTATCTTTTTTTGTCTCAAACAGGCAGGAAATATTAAAATGAGGTAACTGTTAAAATAAGAAATATTACATCTCTCCCCCAAAGTCTCATCAAATAAATCTTGTCTTAAGATTCAGTAACAAACTCAAGTTGCTTGATTTGAGTCACAAAAACATTCTGTTACATTTAGTGTATAGCGCTTATTTTGGGTCTGTAAAAAGTTAGATTTTGATCAGTCATCTTAAGGGGGTGGTTTGAGCCAGACTCTTAACCCTGAAAATGGCACCACTACTCCCTGAGAGATGGGTTAAATGCAGACAAAGTTTGTGTATATGACAACTAAAGCAGATTATATTATTATTAAAACCAACATTTTCTGCTTATTTTAAACCTTCTAAATACATCTGACCTCTAGATTTAACATCTTCATTCCAGAAATCTTGTCAAATTAAATAGTCTTGCTGTATGGACAGATAATTTCACCTGTTTTGAGGTTTAGAGGTTTTTGAGGTTGAGATTTAGTGTTTTTAGTCACCCTTTTTATCAGTGAGGAATTGCTTTGAAATGATTGATGTTGTCTGAATTAAAGATTCTGTTCTGTGCTGTGAACATGTTTCTTAATTTTCTTTTTCTTATGGTTGTCTCTACCTGGCTCGGGCTAACGTAGGTCATCTCAAACTTGTTCTTATAGATGGTTCTCCGCAAGCAGCAATCAAACAGCTTCACTCCACCACACAGCGTTCCCTGTCAGGACACACACACAATAAATACATTAAAGGTGTAATTCAGATTCTTTCAAGAGGGCACCTCTCCATAGAGCCTTGTGAATTGAAAAGAGCATAGATGAAAATATTCCAAATATAATGAATAATTAAACTCATTTAGTTTTTTTAGGTGTCTAACATCGCCTTGCTCCTGTTCTGCTTCTCCTGTTGTTGTGTGCCGACCATCATCTACTGCAAGTAAAACACTGACTATGGATTAGAACCTCAATAAAACCCCACTTCAAAACACCCAAGCTATCCCTTTAAATATAGTTTTCTTTACAGAGTTGTGTTTTTTTCACATGTAACCACTACTGCAAAAGGCACGCCAACAGTAGTCACAATATGGATCCAAATATTACGTGCTAGATAAAGATATACATACAGCGCAGAGGCGTGATCCATCTTTATTCCAGGCTAGGCTAGTGATGGTGTAGAGGTTGTGAATCTCTTTGGGCGGAGCTTCATCCCACATGCCTCTCCTAGGAGCCCAGTTAAACACCCGCAACCTGAGGGGAAAAATAAAGGGGAGAAATAAATTGCTGTACCTGATATAAATGATCTGAGCATTGTGAATGACACCTGAGCAGAGCACTGTCTGTACATTAACTGATGCACTGACCGGTCATAGCTGCCAAACACAACAGACTGTCCGCAGGGACTGGTGGCAGCGACGGTGAACTCCTTCTCAGTCTGGTCATGGCTGTACTCAAAGGTCTGCAGGATGTGACCCTCTCTGCCATAGGCCACCACCTTCTTGTCACAGCCGCCCACCATGATGCTGTTTGCGCCCCAGGCCAGAGCGTAGGGAGGGCACGGGTGCAACAACAGCTTACCCTGTGTCAGAGTGGAAGTGTATGTTCATTGGTCTACTGTTTAGTGTAAATGTTGCAGCCACCATGCAGAGAATATAAGTGATGATAAATGTGGGTACCCGAGACTCGCCGGAGCCTTCGTCATCGAAGAAATAACGCACAACTGTGCCATCAGCGTGGCCACACAGGAAGCCCTTACCAGAAACACTGAAACAGAACAGACAATAAACAATGACTGAGCCACCATAGAAGACGATAAAGAAGCACAATGACCACTGGCTTCAGGTCTGCTCATCATAATTATGCACTCATGTCATATGTATGTACTTGGATGCCAATGAGACGACACAGGACTCCATGCCGTAGATGGTCGATGACTTGTTTGTCCGAGTGTCGGCAAGGCGAACCTACAAAAACAAAAATTTTAAAATGATATTTAAATATGCTAAATTACATTCATAATTTAGTGTTAAATATGTTTATTATGTCTATTCAAGTCTAAATAATACACAAAATACACAACAAAAGAGAGAGGGAGGAAAAAAGAGCATAAGACAGAAAACCAAACTCACATTCACACCTACGGTCAATTTAAATTAGCCAATTAACCTAATCCCCATGCATGTTTTTGGATGGTGGGAGGAAGCCAGAGTACCAGGAGAGAACCCACGCAGACACGGGGAGAACATGCAAACTCCACAGAAAGGCCCAGTCACATAAAATTTACATTACATAAAATTATCAGAAGCCAAGCTTACCTTTCCATCATCTAATCCATAAACAATAACATGCTCTGAAGGCCAAAGCAAGCATGTCACAGCACTCTGTAATAAAAAGACACAAAAGACATGAAAGAGAGATTTCTCAGTAGGAAGTGCAGCAGATAAGCTTCTCCAACCAAAGCAGATATCACACTGCAAAAATGCATGCTAACCTATGTAGCAGTTTTTGTAACATCATGAAATATCTGTGATCCATTTCCAGCTTTACCTGACAAAACCATCTGTAGGACATCCTAACTTATGGCCCAAACTGCCCAAATACCTCTTTAATAACACTGACTGTTGTATTAATGATATTATTGTCTTAAGCATGAAAATACACTTTCTTTTTACAACACAGCTGTCTCTTAAAGCATGCTGTTCTCTGCCAAAGCAAAGTGTCTTACCCTCTGAACTAATTTGTTGCAGATGGCTTTCTTCTCGCCCCTAGAGAGAGAAAATAACACTGTTAAAAATCTATTACTATATTATAATCTATATTATATACTTAATATGGAGGATGAATTCAGCGTGAACGTTACCAATTTTCTCCAATTTTGTAGACAAAGATAATGTTGTCTGACTGGCCAATGGCGATTTTGGTGGAGTCTGGTGAGAACGCCATGTCGTTGACGACGTAGCTCTTCTTCCCATACTGAGCAAATAAAGATAAATAAATATTAACACACAACCTTTTCCTTTTCTCCCTGTCATCCACATCCCTTTCTTCTGTTTTTCCTTTTTCTTTCCTCATTATTGTCCATGAGCATTTATTTGTTTATAAAAAGTGTAACAAAGTGCAAAATGTAAAATGTCAATTGTCTTTTATGAGACAGATTTCCACTTGAATGAAAAGATAATT
The DNA here is from genome assembly GCA_029721515.1 of Synanceia verrucosa. Taxonomy (NCBI): domain Eukaryota; kingdom Metazoa; phylum Chordata; class Actinopteri; order Perciformes; family Synanceiidae; genus Synanceia; species Synanceia verrucosa. The sequence goes on along the minus strand of CM056570.1, from coordinate 12,748,389 downwards.
AAAAAAACAACACACAGTGTACACTTGGAGATGCTGTGGACAGGATTTACAGGCATTAACAAGGCACTGATGGTGTAACTTCATGTGATAGATGCCATCGGTCTACCTTGGAGTCCAGGGGCTTGGTGGGGAACCTGTCCCTCTTCTCTCCCTGCTCATCATAGAGTAGCACCACTCTATCCACAGTGCAAACAGCGAACTTTGTATTATTGGGTGCCCAAGCCATGCATGTTACTTTGGCGGGATACGCCTGTGAAGAAAAGCAGGGAAAACACTCAGAAGTGGCGACATAGCAGAGATGTTTTAGCTAACCTTACCCAAATACACCCCGTTATGTGCTTTCTCGGGCCAAACTCCATGGAAGAAGCAACCGTTTAAACTGTTAAAGCTGCTGTGATTAGTCTCCTGCTAAAACTTAACTTTTGTTCATGTCCAAATCACTAAGACACGGTTTTAAGCTAATTCGGGGCAGTGTATCAGCGGTACTTTCCCCAACCAAGTAACGCACCGCAGTTACTGGCACACAAAGTAAAGTAACTGTAAGATATCAGTATTTAATCCCAACTTTTTAACTGATGTAGCTCTACAGCATCAGCTAGCATTAGCTAACATGTCAGTGAACTCACCTGGGGCGTTAGTGGCGTTTTCAGGTATTTCAGATGCATCGCTGTTTGTTTGCAGGAAAATGTTAAATATATGGAAATGAAAAGAAACCTTCTTTACATTACGGCCATACATCCGAAACTTGTATATTCCTTACATAAAGGGGGGATAAAGGGGGCTCGAATGTGACGACGTGTTCGAACTCGAAATATACAGTATATTGCTGTGTTGTGTTCGTGACGTATCGGAAGTCGGGATTCGCAACTGTGAATGACGTCACACCAGAGTTGACGGCGTTTGAGCGAACAAGCCAGAAAACCAAGATGGACGCCTCCAGTGAGAAGTTTGCTGTACTTGCTCTGTCGGAATAAAGAAAGCTAATGCAGTAATATGAGGTCCTCAAACACAACTGATAGGAACAAAGAAGATGCGGAGGGTGTGTGTTTGTTCTCCTGCGTAATGATGTGTGGGAAAAACGTTTGACTCTACTGTAGGCTGTAATGTATAACGCTACACGGCGCTAATACAGGGCGTTACGATCCTGGTTTATGACGTCGTGGTCAATTCGGGGATGGTGAAGACTTTACGAGTTGTAAATCCGACTTCGAGGGGCTTTCCAGTTGCCATTTACGACTCGGAAATCGTAAATTACGACTTAAGAGGAAAACACGAACGCAGCATATACGGAAGACCGTGTGAAGCATAGATATGTATATAAACACTAGATGGCTCACGCACGCTGTTAGCCAATGGAGACTGACGTCCTCACATGGCGGCCATCTTGCCACAGGCAGCTCGCCCACTCATAACATGAATGTCTGCCTGATCATTTAAATAACAATAGATTGCTTCATTTTAAACGGATATATATATATATATATATATATATATATATATATATATATATATATATATATATATATATATATATATATATATATATATATATACGTATATATATATATGTATATATACATATATATATACACACACACACACACAGATACACTGAATGAATTTATTTTTTAAACATTTAAAATGCAGAAACCTTAAGAATAAGTCAACCACATAAAAGTAGTTATTAAAAAAAGTAACATTCAATGATTGTGGTAGCAACATTTCTAAAAAGCTTGGGTCAAAAACACTTTTGCAATAACATGAACTCACACAGCCCTGCTGTTCCTGTGAAGCAGAACTTGTGTTGTACATACATGTACTACGTCAGTGTTTCTCAAACCTTTAAATTTCAACTCTGACAGTGTACAAATGGAACAAACAGGTCTATTTGTACCATGGTTTGTAAACTGTCAGGGTTACAGACTTGTATGAGTCAATAGAATATAATAGATTTTTTTTTATTGATGCCCCATTAGGGGAAATTCACCCACCACAGCAGCATAGACATGATACAGTAATAAAAAACAAACCACAGCAAAGACATAAAAGAATAAGTAATAATAACAATAATAACAGAATAATATTTACATATTTAAAATATGTACTAAATAACAAGTAAGGAAACATATTTTTAAATGTAAATGAAGTGTTAAACACAATTATAAGATGAATAGAATGTATTGTTACTGTGAAATAAAATAGAAGTGCAAATATGTTTGTGCAAAAGGAAGGATAGTGCAAACAGATTTGAAAACAAGGCAGTGATGTAAAGAGTCCAGTTGTATTAACATCAGCCAGTGATGCTGATGTTATAAAGTTTATTGCAGATGGTAGGAATGACCTGTGGTAGCGGTCCTTCTTGCAGGGTGGAAGTCTGAGTCTGCAGCTGAAGGAGCTGCTTAAAGCCTCCACAGTCCATCAGAGGGTCAGAGGGGTTGTCCATGATGGAGGTGAGTTTTGCAGACATCCTCCTCACACACACCTCCTCTATGGAGTCCTGGGAGCACTCCAGAACGGAGCTGGTCCAGGACAGAGCTGGTCCAGGACAGAGCCGGTCCAGGACAGAGCCGGTCCAGGACAGAGCCGGTCCTCCTGACCATCCTGTTCAGTCTTCAGTCAATTTAGACCCCTTAAAAGAATCCACGGCCTCTAGTGTGATGTGCATGTATGATTAGACCATATTACACCTAGAATACACTTTGACAACAATTTCACCATGTAACAAACTATTATGCTAATTCTAGTCATAATATTGTCATATCTACAGGTGAAAGGTGATCCCCTTTTCCTTGTTTCCAGGCACCGTTTACTGGAGCATCCATAGGCTGCACAGAAGTCAGGCATTTTGACTCATTTGATGTATTCCTGTAAACACAGGCTGAGAAATTTCCTGTGTCACAACGTATCAACATTTATGATGTTTTTAACAAACCAAACAGCTTGGAAATCAAGTGCAACTGAAATTATGTTGAAACCAAAGAGCTTTTCTGCCTCTCCCACTGATGTAAAGCTGCTGGGTGAACTTTGTAATACATACTTGGTCTCACTCACAGCCAGTCTGTTAGCCAAGTTAGACAGCTAATAAACACAAGCACGTCCACAAAGACTGTCACTTTGACAAAAAAATATGTTGTCATACAAGAAATTAAAATCTCGATTGTGGTTTCAGCCTTGACAACTCGCACAAAGCGACTCAAAGTTAAGCCCTTTGTTCAAATAGCCATGAAACAACTGTGCTGTACGATTAATCATTAGTCATTTTTTTCTCTAAGAAAAGCTGCGTTGTCCAAGCATCCCGACTCATAGTCACATTACTAAGGGCTTCCTTCTTGCACAGCAGCCTCTCAGTCCATGGTGATGTAAAACAGGCTTGACTGTGGACACTGACACCTGTGTTCCAGCAGCTTCTAATTCTTGGCACATCTGGTTTTTGGTGGTTCTCGGTTGACTCTTCACCCTCCTGACCAATTTTCTCTCAGCAGCAGGTGATAGCTTGCATTTTCTTCCTGATCGTGGCAGTGACAAAACAGTGCCATGCTCTTTATACTTACAAACAGTTGTTTGCACTGTTGCTCTTGGGACCTGCAGCTGCTTTGAAATGACTTTCCTGACTTGTTCAAGTCAATGATTTGCTTTTTCAGATCCGTGCTGAGCTCCTTTGACTTTCCCACTGTAGTGTTTGTGGGTGTTTGTATCCAATGAGCCCCTTTTAAATGGCATCAGAGAAGTCACCAGCTGTAGTCACTCATGATCACTCACAAGAAGTTAAGAGGCCATGCTATGAAGTCACCAAAATTGCTAATTCATGTTGCTGTATGTATATTTTTGACCCAGCAGATTTGGTCACTTTTTCAGTTGACCCATAATAAAGTCATAAAAGAACCAAACTTCATGAATGTTTTTTGTGACAAAGAAGTATCTGTTCCAATCACTCTATCAGAGAAAAAACAGAGTTGTAGAAATAACTGGAAACTCAAGAGAGCCATGACATTATGTCCTTTACAAGTGTATGTAAACTTTTGACCACGACTGTATATAGAGATGATATACAGGTATAGAGATGATATATAGATGATATCCATCCATTTTCTACCGCTTATCCTCGCATAGGGTCGGGGGACTGGAGCCTATCCCAGCTGTCTGAGGGCAGAAGGCAGGGCACACCCTGGAGAAGTCTCCACGTCATTGCAGGGCACATAGAGACAGACAACCACTCACACTCAAATTCAAACCTACGGTCAATTTAAATTAGCCAATAAACCTAATCCCCATGTATGTTTTTGGATGGTGGGAGGAAGCTGAAGTACCTGGAGAGAGGCAACAGTGCTAACCACTACACCACCGTGCCACCGATTTTATATATATATATATATATATATATATATATATATATATATATATATATATATATATATGTATGGACCATGCTTTGTGCACTGCTGCACAGTCATGTTGGAAGAGGAAGGGGCCAGATGGAGAAGAGTGATTCGTCACTCCAGAGAGAGTGGAGTCCAGTGGTAGCGTGCTTTACACCACTGCATGCGACGCTTTGCATTGCACTTGGTGATGTATGGCTTGGATGCAGCTGCTCGGTCATGGAAACCCATTCCATGAAGCTCTCTGTGCACTGTTCTTGAGCTAATCTGAAGGCCACATGAAGTTTGGAGGTCTGTAGTGATTGACTCTGCAGAAAGTTGGTGACCTCTTCGCACTATGCGCCTCAGCATCCGCTGACCCTCTGTCAGTTTACGTGGCCTACCACTTTGTGGCTGAGTTCCATCCATTGCGCATATGCAAATGTGTACCCTCGCGCAAAATGTGGCCTCTCATGAAGGATGAGGCCCTACGCAGGCTGCGTGATCTGTGTTTAGGGAGGGGCAGCATTGCAAACATCCTCCGTTCCATCTCCTCCTGGACGATGTGCGTGACCGTCGACAGCTTTGGAGGTTGCTTTGTTGGAGCTTGACGAATCACCCTCTCTTCACTCTCAGCACCTTCACTGTGCCTTGTGACGGAATTACCAGGCCGCCGTTGTTTTTCAGGGCTAGAAGGTGAAAGCTGTTATGGATTTTTTGTAAATTTAGGAGTTCCTACGATTGGCTAGTGTCCTTTTTTTACAACAGTGAATCTTTAAACTGTGCCTCCAGAATGCAGGGTTGAAGCACAGTGTCTCAAGGAAAACAGATGGCTAGTTATCTCTAAGTCGACTAGGTAACCAAGGTCAGAGGAGTCTGCCAGCGTTGGCCCTTTGATAAGGCCAATGGCTGAGCGTCAGCAAGACAACAGGCGCCACTGTTAGTTCAGAGCTTAGAATGAGCATGCCCTGACTGTAACGCTACTCAAGAGTAATGTAAGGTAATATACTTGTACTTAACTGGGTGTTAGTTTATAAGGCTGAGCACCATAGGGGAAGGTAGGAATGTCAGCGGACTCTGACAGCTGTACGGTTGTCCACGACAAAGTTCATATTCCTCCTGATACATCAGAATCTTCAATAAATGTTACTTCTTTAATCACCTGCAGAAGGCTCCTGGGTGCATCTATTCTCCCATCATTGACTGTTCAATATTTTCCACAACAATAGCTCTCGTCAAATGATGATGCTACAGCATATATTACCAAGCTCGCACGGCACACATCACGGGACAGCTTTCGCAGAATCTGCCAGGCTACAAATCCTGCTATGTAGACCAGAGTGTTTTCCACCAGACCTCCAAACCGAGTGGGAAGATACTGTAGCTGTGGTCACACACAACAGCCGAAATGCTAGCAAATCGAGATGGTCACTGTCTTTCTGAGTGGGTCTGTGGGTTTGTGTTTTTTAGTTATCTGCGCTTGGCTGGTCCGTGTTCTATCTGTTAGGTTCTGTTTCGTTCCTTGGTTTCGTTATTATCATCACCTTTTTGAGCGTTTTCTGTCTTGGACATTTGTGAGCCATGGTCTTGTTTATGTTCCACATGTTATCAGCGAGCTTAGCCGAGTAAGTCTAGCCAGTTATAGTTTTGTACCCTTCTCTTAGAAGCACCTTCCCTTAGTTTTGGTTTGTGTTGTCTAGTTTAGTGTCTTCTTTTCTAGTGTTTCTGTTAGTTTATAGTCTATGCTTAGTTTGTTAGCAACAGTCTTGTTTGTTCTTGTCTTGTGTTTACGTTATAATAAATATCCTTTATGTTGTGAACTTGTCTGTGTCGTGCGTTTGGGATCGTTCCCCAAAACTCCTCATCCCTGACAGATGGACTGTTATTCCAGCCACCTTGTATGGAAAACAGGCACACAATACCCACAAGACATAACACACAAAGATATTCATTAAGTACTGTATATTTTCAGAATTTATTGTAATTAAAAGAACATCAACCCTATCTGATGCTCTGATTGAATTAAATAGGAACTCCAAGTGATTCTGGCTGAACCTGTAGGTGAGGACATACTGCTGACCTTAGAGCAGTTCAGGAATCATCAGCATCAATGTGTCGATGTGTTGATTACGAATCCGAATACCTGCAAAAGAAAAAAGTTTTATTACTCTGATCATGGCAAAACAAGACATCTCATGAAAGCACCATATAATTTTGTTAATTCAAAGCAGTAATTGAAAGCAGAATTTTTCATCACATCCATCAGTAATGTGTATGAAATGAAAACAGTAAACAGCTACCAGGGCGGATAGATAATTAGTTGCATCCATGTTTTTAGGGACAGGGTTCAGTTTTTTGTTTAACTTATACAGTATATTTCTATGACACTTAGCTAACTAGGAACAATGAAATTGGAGAACTGGGAGAACTTTAGATCAAGACATGCAACACATGCAATAACACGTGATACATACCATTTTGACACCTACCTGTAGTTTATGTTGTGTAATACATACCATTTAGAAGCATCTGGGACCTAAAACACTGAATACAAGACAATTCCAACAAACAAAACTGAACACTGAAAAGTTTGAAATAAAAGAGCATCATGTTATCATACTTACTGTTATGACACTTGTGTAGGACTGAACACAAAACAATTTGAACAGAGACAAAACTAAAGAAAAAAAAAACATTTTAACAGTAGCATCATATGAACCTGATGCAGAGAACAGAGTTTTTTTCACATGTAACCACTACTGCAAAAGGCATGCCAACAGTAGTCACAATATGGATCCAAATACTATGTGCTAGATAAAGATATACATACAGCGCAAAGGCATGATCCATCTTTCTTCCAGGCTAGGCTAGTGATGGTGTAGAGGTTGGGAATCTCTTTGGGCTTAGCTTCATCCCACATGCCTCTCCTAGGAGCCCAGTTAAACACCCGCAACCTGAGGGGAAAAAAAAATCAAGGAGAGAAATAAATTGCTGTACCTGATATAAATGATCTGAGCATTGTGAATAACACCTGAGCAGAGCACTGTCTGTACATTAACTGGTCATAGCTGCCAAACACAACACACTGTCCACTGGGACTGGTGGCAGCTACGGTGAACTCCTCTGTCCGGTTACGGCTGTACTCAAAGGTCTGCAGGATGTGACCCTCTCTGCCATAGGCCACCACCTTCTTGTCACAGCCGCCCACCATGATGCTGTTTGCACCTCAGGCCAGAGCGTAGGGAGGGCACGGGTGCATCAACAGCTTACCCTGTGTCAGAGTGGAAGTGTATGTTCATTAGTCTACTGTTTAGTGTAAATGTTGCAGCCACCATGCAGAGAATATAAGTAATGATAAATGTGGGTACCCGAGACTCGCCGGAGCCTTCGTCATCGAAGAAATAACGCACAACTGTGCCATCAGCGTGGCCACACAGGAAGCCCTTACCAGAAACACTGAAACAGAACAGACAATAAACAATGACTGAGCCACCATAGAAGATGATAAAGAAGCATAATGACCACTGGCTTCAGGTCTGCTCATCATAATTATGCACTCATGTCATATGTATGTACTTGGATGCCAATGAGACGACACAGGACTCCATGCCGTAGAATCATCGACCATCTACGCTGTAGATGGTCGATGACTTGTTTGTCTGAGTGTAAGCGAGGCGAACCTACAAAAACAAAAATTTAAAAATTGTATTTAAACATGCAAAATTACATTCATAATTTAGTGTTAAACATGTTTATTATGTTTATTCAAATCTAAATAATACACAAAATATACAACAAAAGAGAGAGGGAGGAAAAAAGAGAATAAGACAGGAAACCAAACTCCCCTTCCTCACTGTCACAAAAAAGTAGTTTGCAAAACACAAATATGTATATATAGACCTTCTGTGGATAAATCTGCCAGAACAATATGTGTAGATTCCTTCGTGTTAGGGATGTCCCGATACGATATTGATATCGATCCGATATGAGTTAACAAACGAGTATCGGATTATATTGGACTGCATCTAAAATATCCGATATAAACACTCCGATCCCAGCAGTCCATTGCAGAGCAGTATGCAGAGCCCAGTGATCACAGCTGAGCTAAGGAGCAGGATTGATGTTGGCCGGGTGGCAGGATTATTCATTTAAGTCTGACATTGCAGCTGAATGCAAAGTTTCCCGTGGTGACAAAGAACTGGGGAGTTCAATATAAAGTGACCAGATTTCTAAAACATTTCCAGCTAGAGCAGCGACTGGCGACTGTTGCTGCAACCAATGCAGCAGCAGCAGTCGCCGGTCCGTGTTCAACATGCTCCCCCAGGCTCTCTGCTTCCTACCCGCTTTAAATTCAGAGGACTGTTAACTATTTTTATCTCCAAGCTTTAGATAATAACAGTTAATACAGCAGCAAGCGGCTCACTGTTGCTCTCTGTGCTCAACATGCTCCGTCGGGCTTTCTTTCCTGCGTCCTCCCCAGCTGGAACAATAGGAACTATTGTTAAGATATATGTTCCCTAGGAACGATTGTTTTTATGGTGTTGCAGCAGGGAACGTTTTTGGAGTGATGCATCTGGCAGTTACACAGTGTTGTGATGTTGGTAATCTGTCTGCCGGAGTTAAAAGAATAAACTGTGACCCAGTTGGCTATAAATAAGAAATTCTGTAGTTCTCGTGTGTAGGAAAGAACAGAATTTAACATGGTGGCAGTGGTAGTGGACTCAGCCTGTGGAGCCAACGCAACGGAGCGACGCTGCAGCCGCAATTAGCTGACGAGCTAACAACGAGCTAGCCTGCCGAGCGGAGCAACATGGACGGATTAAAACCACCGCAAACTTTGTGCCTGGACGCCATCAACCTTTCGAAGACATGGAGGGAGGAGTTTGTGCTTTATGTGGACTTATCTCTGTCGAGCGAGGAAGAGGATGAAAAGAAAAAGGTGAAACTTTTCAGCTATCTCATCGGCGAGAGTGGCAGAGAACTTTTGAATACGTTAATGGGTGATACAGCCAGAGATACATGGAAGTTAGACGACATCATTTAAAAGTCTGATGCCCATTGTAACCCCAGTGTTAATGAGACTGTAGTATCGTTTCTTTACAAGAAATCAAGGTGTCAGTGAAGCTATTGACAGCTAAGTCACAGAACTCAAACTGTTGGCTAAAACATGCAACTTTGGGACATTGACAGACTCTCATTCGAGATCGGATCGTCTGTGGGCAAAATGACGCAGGCATGACAGAGAGATACTCCGCGAGAAAAACATGACGCTGGACACCTGCGTACAGCTTTGCAGTGCCGCAATTGTCGCGGGAAAATATCAAAGCCATGTCTGGACCGATGGTGGAGGAGGTGCATGCACTGCAAGGATCAGCACGTCAAAGTCAAACTGAGAACTCAGTGGATATCAAGTTTTGTGGGAGAAACCTGAAAAAAACAAACTAAAATGCCCAGCATATGGAAAGAAGTGCGTAAATGTGACAGAAAGAACAATTTTTCAGTGAAATGTAGAGCAAAGGGAAAAAGAAACATGTACACAATGTAACACAATATGAGAGCAATGAGTGTGAAGACATTCTCTGTGTTACTGAAGCAGGGGATGTGAATGCAGAGGACACCATCAAAGGCAATGACACTCAGCTCTTTGCTGGGATGGTCCTGGGCAAAGATGTTGTGAAATTCCAGATTGACTGTGGGGCTACTTGCAATGTCATCCCAATTAATAGGCTTAATCCTAACACAACACTTGAGGACACAAAAACTGTACTAGTAATGGACAACAAAAGCAAACTGAAACCACTGGGTAAATGTAAGGTAAAATTAAGAACCCGAGTAACAAAAACTGTATCAGTTGGAGTTCCAGGTGGTGGACAAAGACTGTACTGTACCACTGCTTGGTAAACGAGCCAGTGAAGCTATGAAATTGATAAAGGTGCACTATGAGAATATTCTGGCAATAGTTACCTCAGAGAAGCCCACAAGTGCACAGTGGACAATGGCACAGATAAAAACAGAGTATGCTGATGTATTCACTAAGTCCGGCTCCGGAGATCTTTCAGCGAAAGCTTACACAAGCTTTAGAGGATCTGCCTGGTCTGTACATTATTGCAGACGACGTGCCGATCACAGGACAAGGTGAGACACAAGAGGCAGCAGAGCGTGATCATGATGAAAAGCAGAGACTTTTTCTGATTCGATGCAGACAAAAAGACATTAAACTGAACTCAGAAAAGTTCAAACTGAGACAAGAGGAGGCCGCATACATTGGACATCTCCTGACAGCGGATGGATTAAAAATAGATCCGGAAAAGGTGCGTGCAATCAAACAGATGCCAAAACCAGCAGATGTGAAAGCATTCCAGAGACAACTGATGCACAAGGACTGTGAGTGGAACTGGACAACACAACATGATGAGGCATTCCTCAAACTGAAAGAGACTATAGCTAACGCTCCAGAGCTGAAATATTACAACCCAGAAGAGGAACTGACTGTACAGTGCGATGCCTCAGACACAGGGTTGGGCGCTACACTCATGCAGAGTGGTAGGCCTGTCGCGTTTCCAAGCAGAGCACTCACACAGACGGAACAGGGTTATGCCCAAATAGAAAAGGAGTTTCTAGCTATGGTATTTAGCATGGAAAATTTCCACCAGTACACATATGGCTGCAAAGTGTCTGTTCAAAGTGATGATAAGCCGTTAGAGACCAATGTGAGAAAGCCTCTGCTAAGTGCACCCAAAAGAGTTCAGAGAATGATGATGCATATTCAGAAGTACGATCTGGAGGTAGTGTATGTACCAGGGAAAGACATGCTGTTAGCAGACACCTTAAGCAGAGCATACCTTCCTGAATCTTCCTCCTATGGCTCTGTGGAAGCTGAGATAGAGACTGTTAATATGGTACAGCACTTACCCATTTCTGGAGACAGCCTCAATGCAATTCGCGCTGCGACAAAAGAAGATAAAACACTGCAGACTCATATTATAACAATGAACCAGGGATGGCCGACTGACAAGAAACAAGCACCAAGTGAAATCTGGCCATACTTCTCATTCCAGGAGGAGCTGTGCTATCAAGAAGGAATAGTGTTTAAAGGTGAACGAGCTGTTATACCTGATGCACTGAGGAAAGAGATCACACACCACTTACACTCCTCACATGTGGGTGTGGAAGGATGCCTACGGAGAGCTAGAGAGTGCATCGTCTGCCTTGACATGAATGACCAGATCAAAACATATATAGCCCAGTGTGACATCTGCAGATCAGTGGACAATAAACAACCAAAAGAATACCTTATCACTGTGGATTATTACTCGACACAAACTCCACTACTGTGATAAAGAAGCTGAAAGCCAACTTTGCTCCCCAAGGTATCCCTGACATTGTCACATCAGACAACGGACCTCAATACACATCACAGGAGTTCCAGCGATTCAGCAGACTGTGGGAATTCCACCACAAGACTTCATCTCCAGGGTACCAGCAGAGCAACGGTAAGGCGGAGTCAGCGTCAAGACCGCAAAGAGACTCGTGCTCAAAGCAAAAGCTGCTGGCCAGGATCCTTATCTCGCGATGCTAGACCACCGCAATACACCATCACAAGGCCTGGACTCTAGTCTAGCACAGAGACTTCTCAGCCGCCGTACCAGAACGCTGCTGCCCACCAATTCAAGTCTTCTCCAGCCAAAAGTTGAACAGGCACAGCAGGGACTTAGAAACAACCAACAACGCCAGTCTGCCTACTACAGCAGGTCAGCGAGAGACCTGGACACACTGAAACCAAGTGACTCTGTGAGAATACAGCCACTCACACCTCAAACTTCTTGGAGAAAGGGCAGAAACACTGTCACTGGTGACAGTAGCCACGTTTACATGCAGACTTTTTCTTCATTCCGATTGAAATCATTCCAATTGAAGAGTTCAGGTCAACTGTTTACATGTGACGTGATCTATTCCGATCTGGTCTTTACATGTGCCACTTCATTTAATCGGAACCGCCGTTTAACGGCTGTGTGTCACGTGCAGAGCGATGTAAACATTACGTGATTGATCAAAGATGGATGTCTATTGTCTGATCAGCACAGTAGTTGCGATGTTCAGGTCTTTGAGAGTTTGTATTAAAAATAAACTCTCCGCCGAAGACCAGTTGTGTGTGCACTGCTGCTTGGAAGCCGCCATTTTTTCAAGTGAGGAAACGTCACTGCGCATTTACGTCAAGACAGAGCATGCGCAGAAAGAACACAGCCTGACAGCATTCTGTTTCACCGTTTACATGATAAGATTTTACATCTGATCGGTTTGGGAAGAGGAATATTCTACCCCTGTGAAACTGAATGATTCCATTCAGTTTAGGCCTCCTTATTCGGATTGAGGTGTTTATATGGAACATTTTTATTCGGTTTGGGCTTCTAATCCGATTCTAATTGGAATATTAGGCTCCATGTAAACCCACTGAGTGCTACACCTCTAACCACCAGAAAGGGTTGCACGGTGGTAAAACCATGACACTTAAGGGATTTTGTGACATAAATAATTGTGTGGCACAAGTTCTCAGAAATGTTGATGTATGTTCATGCTCAAATGGTTATGTGCAATTTTCAGGGATATTTACTTAGCTAAGGTTTTTGAAATACTTTACTGTTAGCTGTACAATGTCAAACAAGCTTCAGGAGGAACTATAACACTTGTTCACAATAGCTGACAATGTGCTTTAAAATGAGGATTTTTGGTGTTATCAAGGCAATTTTTTGTTTTATTATTTACAAGACACAAGTTAAATGTTACTTTGTTATAACTGTTCTGAAAAGAGTAAGCTCTCAAAAGAGAAAGGATGTAACAATAGGAACTATTGTTAAGATATGTTCCCTAGGAACGATTGTTTTTATGGTGTTGCAACAGGGAACTTTTTTGCAGTGACGCACCTGGTAGTTACACAGTGCTGTGATGTTGGTAATCTGTCTGCTGGAGTTAAAAGAATAAGCTGTGACCCAGTTGGGTAAAATAAGAAATTCTGTAGTTCTCGTGTGTAGGAAAGAACAGAATTTAACACCAGCTACCGTAATAAGTGTTGTGTGCGTGCAACATGGTCCACTTCCTACCCGGCTACTGTAATAACTGTTGTTCTAGTCACCACGCATCACAAAAAAACAGCATGAAGATTTTCAGGGTCTTCTGATTAATTTTTTTATTTGTTCTATTCAATTATAGCATATTCTTATGTTTCACTTAAACTAGTGGTTATTTTGCACTTTGAAATTTTTTTTTTTTGTTCTTGGATTCATTTAGGTTATTTTTCGCGTCTTATAATTTATTTTTCTTTTTTTTTCTCTTTTCTTTTTCTTCCAGACTCCCTCATCACACATCACAAATTTTCTCAAGCTTATGTCCATTATCTTTACGTGATACCATAGGTGGGGCCGCATCCTTCCATTTCAGAAGGATCAGACGGCAAGCTAACAACGTTAAGAAGGCAATGAGTTTCTGACCCCCAGCAGGTAATCCTGATCCCCAGCAGTGACCTCAAAAGTAGTAAGTGTGGATTTAAGGTTATTTTGACACCCAGTACATTAAAAACTGCTGCACAAATACCTTCCCAATATCACTGTATTTTTGGGGCAGAGCAAAAACGTGTATTAAAGTGGCCGAATTGAATCGATCACATAAATCATTTTTTTCAATTGTAATACTGAACGTTTACATGAAAATAACAGAAGCCAAGCTTACCTTTCCATCATCTAATCCATAAATAATAGCATGCTCTGAAGGCCAAAGCAAGCGTGTCACAGCACTCTGTAATAAGAAAGACACAAAAGACATTAAAGAGAGATTTCTCAGTAGGAAGTGCAGCAGATAAGCTTCTCCAACCCATGACTCCCAAAGCAGATATCACACTGCAAAAATGCATGCTAACCTATGTAGCAGTTTTTGCAACGTCATGAAATATCTGTGATCCATTTCCAGCTTTACCTGACAAAAACCATCTGTAGGACATCCTAACTTACTGGCCCAAACTGCCCAAATACCTCTTTAATAACACTGACTGTTGTATTAATGATATTATTGTCTTAAGCATGAAAATACACTTTCTTTTTACAACACAGCTGTCTCTTAAAGCATGCTGTTCTCTGCCAAAGCAAAGTGTCTTACCCTCTGAACAAATTTGTTGCAGATGGCTTTCTTGTCGCCCCTAGAGAGAGAAAATAACACTGTTAAAAATCTATTACTATATTATAATCTATATTATATATTTAATATGGAGGATGAATTCAGCGTGAACGTTACCAATTTTCTCCAATTTTGTAGACAAAGATAACGTTGTCTGACTGGCCAATGGCGATTTTGGTGGAGTCTGGTGAGAACGCCATGTCGTTGATGACGTAGCTCTTTTTCCCATACTGAGCAAATAAAGATAAATAAATATTAACTCACAACCTTTTCCTTTTCTCCCTGTCATCCACATCCCTTTCTTCTGTTTTTCCTTTTTCTTTCCTCATTATTGTCCATGAGCATTTATTTGTTTATAAAAAGTGTAACAAAGTGCAAAATGTAAAATGTCAATTGTCTTTTATGAGACAGATTTCCACTTGAATGAAAAGATAATTAAAAAAACAACACACAGTGTACACTTGGAGATGCTGTGGACAGGATTTACAGGCATTAACAAGGCACTGATGGTGTAACTTCATGTGATAGATGCCATCGGTCTACCTTGGAGTCCAGGGGCTTGGTGGGGAACCTGTCCCTCTTCTCTCCCTGCTCATCATAGAGTAGCACCACTCCATCCACAGTGCAAACAGCGAACTTGGTATTATTGGGTGCCCAAGCCATGCATGTTACTTTGGCGGGATACGCCTGTGAAGAAAAGCAGGGAAAACACTCAGAAGTGGCGACATAGCAGAGATGTTTTAGCTAACCTTACCCAAATACACCCCGTTATGTGCTTTCTCGGGCCAAACTCCATGGAAGAAGCAACCGTTTAAACTGTTAAAGCTGCTGCAATTTGTCTCCTGCTAAAACTTAACTTTTGTTCATGTCCAAATCACTAAGACACGGTTTTAAGCTAATTCGGGGCAGTGTATCAGCGGTACTTTCCCCAACCAAGTAACGCACCGCAGTTACTGGCACACAAAGTAAAGTAACTGTAAGATATCAGTATTTAATCCCAACTTTTTAACTGATGTAGCTCTACAGCATCAGCTAGCATTAGCTAACATGTCAGTGAACTCACCTGGGGCGTTAGTGGCGTTTTCAGGTATTTCAGATGCATCTCTGTTTGTTCGCAGGAAAATGTTATTAATGTGGAAATGAAAAGAAACCTTCTTTACATTACGGTCATAGGACTGTCACTTTTTATTCGAAACTTGTATATTCCTTTCATAAAGGGGGGAGTTCATATTCGAATGTAACGTCATGTTTGAAATCAAAATATACTATGTTGATGTGTTTGTGTCGTATCGGAAGTCGGGATTCGAAACTGGGAATGATGTCACACCTGAGTTGACGGCGGTTGAGTTGGAAAACCAAGATGGACGCCTACTCTGTCAGAATAAAGAAAGCTAATGCAGTAATATGAGGTCCTCAAACACACTTGATATGAACAAAGAAGATGCAGAGGGTGTTTGTTCTCCTGCGTAATGATGTGTGGGAAAAACGTTTGACTCTACTGTCGGCTGTAATGTATAACGCTACACGGCGCTAATACAGGGCGTTACGATCCTGGTTTATAACGTTGTGGTCGAGTCGGGATGGTGACGACTTTACGAGTTGTATTAATGTTATCTATTGTTTCACTAAATGCCAGGGGGTTACGTAATAACATTAAGAGGAAAGCGCTTTTCCTGTTTATAAAACAATTCAAATCAGACTTTGTCTGTTTTCAAGAATGTCACTCTACTGAGGACAGTCACTTTTGGAAGTCTCAATGGGGTAACGCTATATGGCTCTCCCATGGAACAGAGCAATCAGCTGGGGTATCCTTCTTAAATAACAGATTTAAAGGAAAGGTTCTGACCACAAAATGTGATCAGATGGTCATTTCAGATGCCAAATTATTGAACATAATGACTTAATGTACTTAATTTCCAATATTTCTGGCCACAATACAAAGAAAGAAAATGTAAGCCTTCTGTCCATTGAAGATATTTTTACAGGCTGGCTGGCTAGATTCCCAAATGCATCTAAACATTGTGTTTCATATTTTCATTGCAATCACAGATATATTTTTCCTGCTTTGTTATTTAATACATATTGTAAATATTTATTCTATCAATATTATTACTTATTTTGTCATATTTTATTAATATTTTTACTTATTCTGTTTTTGCTGCTGTATATTGTTTTTTTCCATTACTGGCATTTGTCTATGCTGCTGTGGCGAGTGAATTTCCCCCAGTGTGGGATAAATAAAAAACTGTTCTGTTCTGTTTTATTCTATTGTATTCTATTCTAATTATACTGTTAGGAGGGGATTTCAACACCATGTTGGATGGTACTATAGAAAAACTACCAGCCTCTCAGCAAAATAGTACAGAATCATCTTTAACTGACTTAATAAGAAGATTTAATGTGGTAGATATATGGAGAGTGAAGAATCCTAGTAGCAGATTGTGTACTTGGAGCAATAAGACCGGCTCTAGGCAATCTCCTCTAGATTTTTGGCTAATATCTGATAGGTTAAACAAGGATAATGTTGATGTTCACATCTGCCCAACACCTTTAACTGATCATAAAGCCATATGCATATCTGTTAATATCTCCGCTGGTCCAACACTCAGCTCACTTTCAAGCTACTGGAAGCTTAACTATACATCATACAAAAGGTTGAAGTTCAAAATAAGATTAAGGATATGATTTCATCTTACTGGTCTAAAGACAATCAAGGAAAACTGTTATGGGCTTAACTGTGAACTTCTAAAATATGAGAAGAAAATTTCTAAGAAAGAGTAGAGCTCAATCACTTAAAGCCAGGAAAGCGGAAGAGTTGAAGATTGTCTCGAGCATAACCAACTTATCGAGCAAAAACCCCGACTCCCCAACAGAGGAAGAAAAAGAACTATCTCACTTGCAAACTAAACTTGATGACTTAAACCACCAAAAAGCAAAGGGTGCTTTGCTTTTCTCGTTCTAAGTGGCTAGAAGAGCAAAACTGTCAATACTTCTTCAGCCTAGAGAAACATCATTCCACCAACAACAACATTCATCAACTAAATGTTAATGGAGATATTATGGAAGATCAGCACAAAATAGACTTTTGCTCAATTTTTTCTCTCTTTTGATTAAGATGATAAGTGAGGCAGATAGAGAGCTCTGTGACAGGCCTATATCCCTACAAGAAGTACAGGAAGTTATAAATCACCTAAACAACAATAAATCTCCACGGTCTGATGGGCTGTCATCTGAATTTTATAAATTTTTTGCAACTGAACTCACTCCCTTTTTACATAGAGTTTTTGTAGAATGTATTAATAACGAATGTCTTCCCACTACTCTGACCCAAGGAACAACTGTCTTAATCCCTAAACCAAACAAGGACAAAGTGCTCTTACATAATTGGTTTATTGTCCAAAGCTTTTGGATCGATGTCTGCAATTTTGTTGTTAATAATATTGATAAAGATTTTAAGCTGTTTTGGTAGGATGTACTGCTTGGTCTCTGTGACTTTAAAAGAAATAAGGCTAAGCCCAATGAGACCTTTATTATCAATCTTAATCATTCTTTTGGCTAAATTTTATGTTGTAGATATGCAAGTGACTTAAGCGTTACGTCATGATACATTTGTCTGTAAGAACAGCTATTTTGTACTCTTGCAATCTGCTAATAAAGTTCTTTAAAAAGACTTTACCAGTTGTAAATCCCACTTCGAGGGGCTTTCCAGTTGCTATTTACGACTCGGAACTCGTAAATTACAACTTAAGAGGATAATTTGAACGCAGCATATACGGAAGACCGTTTGAGCCGTGGGGCCGCCATCTTGGACCGGTCACCCGCTCCACTCAGTGTAGTCTGTTTGGCAGGCGCAGTGACGAGTCAACGCAATTAATCAGTCAGAACTCACTGAATACTTCACTGATTTTCACGAGTTTTTTTTTTGCTGCAAACGTTTAGTTTAGTTATGATAGAGGACACATGGCTTGATGTATATTAATATTCAAAGTGGGCTTAACAGTAACACAATATTCTGATATGTGATATATGTGATGTATGATAGGTATTTTGAAAACACAATGCAGAAGTAAAAGTACTATTCAGCTTTTTTAATGAGTTGAAAATTTAAGAAACAATTCATGAATACATTATTTTATGTACATATAGATTTATAAACTTGAATATATACAGATGATATATATAGGTGATATATAGAGATGATATATATATATATATATATACACACATACACATATAGGGTTACACAACAGAACAAAGCCTGGATGACAAATGCCACTACACACTCTCATCTTGCGTTTCAGACTTGCATAGGAGAGAAAATAAAAATGTAAATTCTCAAGTTTAACACAAGAAATTGACACCCCCTCACCCCAAACCATAGTTACACATGTACAAAGTTGCTCTTGACAGTTTTACATGGGCTAAAACCCCTGAAAGAAACATCCAGAGCGACCCCTGACCAATTCGGGGCCCTAAGCAAAATTTTATTTGGAGGCCCACCGGCCCACCGCCCCCAGGTAAACTGTGCCACAAAGTTTTATTTCAACAACATATCCATCTGCTTCACTCCAAACTCATGATGCCTTTCAGACAACATAACAACACTTCATTCGCTCTGGAAATGGAGATGGGTGCTCTTCAGCAGTTTCAGTAGACAACATCTCGACTGAAGACAAGGACACATCGTCATCTTGGGCTGCCACATTGCCTGTCTCACTCAGTAAGACACCACAGCAAACCATGACAAACAATTTGTGAGGGCTCCATGCTGATGACAGCCCAAACGCACGACAGAGGCAGGTATTCAGTGCAACCAACAAGATGTGTTTTATTGAACAAGCAGATGAATAAACAGGGGAGAGTCTCTGGAGACAAGCAGGAGCTCTAGGGACAACAGACTGGGTCTAGAGATGAAGAACAGGACCAGGAGGCGAGGGACTCGCTCTAGAGATGAGGAACTGGGTCTAGCGATGAGGAACTGGCTCTAGTGATGAGGGGACTGGGTCGAAGAATGAGGGACAGGCTCTGGAGAAGAGGGACAGGTTCTGGAGAAGAGGGACAGGAGCGGGAGACGAGGGTGAGGCTCTGAAGATCGAGAACAGGCAAAAGCTAGAGATGAGGGACAGCTACTGACACGACGATCTCACAACAAACACCAAGTGACAGGACTATTTGTACATGAGGAAGGGAACACAGGTGGAGACAATTAGGGTGGGTTTCACAATCACAGACACGGGAAGACACAGGAGGCAGGGATCAGATCTGAAACGAGAGGGAGACAGGGTTACCTTCAAAATGAAACAGGAAGAGAACAGGAAGAGGACAACATGCAGGCACAAGACTGAAATAGTAAACTTAACTGAACCAGACAGAGCCTGACAGAAGTACCTGCAAAGAAAAAAGATTTATTACTCTGAAAATTCAATCAGACAACATTAAGATTACCTTTGTAATGTATATGGATGTGGGAGGGGAAAACGTTGAGTCTCTCTGAGGTATTTGTAAGTCTGGCCCATGTAGATGGAGTGTGAGGACAAAATCTCTGTAGGCCTTTGTGTACTCATGGCCCTGCTTTGCCTGAAGATCTGAAATTTTATCAGCAAAAATGAATAAGTCCCCTTCAGATAACAACTAAGGAGTTAACATTTCCATGCTCCTGTTATGCTTCTCCTGTTGTTGTGTGCCGACCATCATCTACTGCAAGTAAAACACTGACTATGGATTAGAACCTCATAAAGCCCCACTTCAAAACACCCAAACTATCCCTTTAAACATAATTTACATTCTTACAGAGTTTTTTTCACATGTAATCACTACTGCAAAAGGCACGCCAACAGTAGTCACAATATGGATCCAAATATTATGTGCTAGATAAAGTTATATATACAGCACAGAGGCGTGATCCATCTTTCTTCCAGGCTAGGCTAGTGATGGTGTAGAGGTTGTGAATGTCTTTGGGCGGAGCTTCATCCCACATGCCTCTCCTAGGAGCCCAGTTAACCACCTGCAACCTGAGGGGAAAAAAATAAAGGGGAGAAATAAATTGCTGTACCTGATATAAATGATCTGAGCATTGTGAATGACACCTGAGCAGAGCACTGTCTGTACATTAACTGATGCACTGAGCGGTCATAGCTGCCAAACACAACAGACTGTCCGCAGGGACTGGTGGCAGCTACGGTGAACTCCTTCTCTGTCCGGTCACAGCTGTACTCAGAGGTCTGCAGGATGTGACCCTCTCTGCCATAGGCCACCACCTTCTTGTCACAGCCGCCCACCATGATGCTGTTTGCGCCCCAGGCCAGAGCGTAGGGAGGGCACGGGTGCATCAACAGCTTACCCTGTGTCAGAGTGGAAGTGTATGTTCATTAGTCTACTGTTTACTGTAAATGTTGCAGCCACCATGCAGAGAATATAAGTGATGATAAATGTGGGTACCCGAGACTCGCCGGAGCCTTCGTCATCGAAGAAATAACGCACAGCTGTGCCATCAGCGTGGCCACACAGGAAGCCCTTACCAGAAACACTGAAACAGAACAGACAATAAACAATGACTGAGCCACCATAGAAGACGATAAAGAAGCATAATGACCACTGGCAACTGGCAGTTGCAGCTGAATGCAAAGTTTCCCATGGTGACAAAGAACTGGGGAGTTCAATATAAAGTGACCAGATTTCTAAAACATTTCCAGCTAGAGCAGCGACTGGCGACTGTTGCTGCAACCAATACAGGAGCAGCAGTCGCCGGTCCGTGTTCAACATGCTCCCCCAGGCTCTCTGCTTCCTACCCGCTTTAAATTCAGAGGACTGTTAACTATTTTTATCTCCAAGCTTTAGATAATAACAGTTAATACAGCGGCAAGCGGCTCACTGTTGCTCTCTGTGCTCAACATGCTCCGTCTGGCTTTCTTTCCTGCTTCCTACCCAGCTACCGTAATAAGTGTTGTGTGCGTGCAACATGGTCCACTTCCTCCCTGGCTACTATAATTATGTGCCTGCCGTGCACGGCGGCACATATTACTATTGCTTTTGGGAGGGTCTCCTAAGTGTCTTAGCACTAGTCGAAGCCTGCCATGAATTCTTGAAGTAGGTCCAAAAACATACATAATTGATGAAAAATGATAAAAAATCCCAAAAAATCCATCCCAAAATCATAAAAACACTGTGTTTTAGCCAGCAACGCGCTTATTAGTATTCAGGACGAGGGTTTATTTTTTTTTCATTTTGTTATTATTATAGATGCATTTTCGGCAATTAATGAGGCCCGAACCGTAAGGTGCACCCAGGCATATGATATATCAAAACGTGCGTCTCGATCGTGTGAGGGGTGCTATTACTGTGTGAGGGGTGCTATTACTTTTTTCCGTCAAAACCGTTACCATGGCGACGCTAGACCCCAAAAACCGCCAAAAAAAGGTCCCATAGGAATGAATGGGGAAAGGGTCGGATTTCAAACTTTTTTGTTCAGCGAACAAACAGTCACAGCTCCCTCATGCTTTCATGTAGAAACTCCATTCAACTTTCAAAACAAATTTTCCTGGCAACATATTCATAATTCATCTTCAATTCAAAAAATGTATAGTTTATTCAGCATTTCAACTTCTTTCAGACCATGAAATCTTCAGAAAATCAGAGTTTAACATGGATGTGTATTGCATGGAATGTTCGGGGCTAGAGTGGGGCTAGAGTGGGGAGCAGTTTCAGAAATGTCAGAAAAAAATATTTTGAAATTGCGATTGCGAGGGCTACGTTCACTCCACCGACATAATTTTACAGCAAAACATTGGAAATCTCGTCCCGATCGTAGCGATGTGTCTCTTATGTCTCTGAGATTTATAGTTTTGGCTCCAGACCCTTAATTAGGGCGGCACCTCAAAAAATGTGAGAAAGCAGAACGCAGAGAAAGCTCTTGTGTTTAACCTGCCGCTGTCGGCCTTCTGAGTGGGTTAGAGACACAAAATTTGGACCGCTGCGATCCTCGCCAGCTCCTGCCGCCTCTGGGCCAAACCCCCAAGCCGTACTCCTTAAGCCTGGTTTATGCTTCTGCGTCGCTGCGACGGCGTAGCTACGGCGTAGACCCGACGCCGTCGTTGATTCGAAGTGTTGTTGATTCATTCGAAGTTCTGCGTCGAGGGAACGCGTTGCTCTGCAATTCACCGCCAAGCCGCTAGGGGGGTGTGGCGGTGTGTTTGTGTGGCTTCTGGGGGCTCATATCGGATTCCTTGGTTTTCTTCCGACAGTAAACAATGACAACTGAGATGGAGCGGGTGTGTCTGGAGATGGAGCTCATTACTACAAATGTTGAAGCACAGAAGACGTTTGCGGAGGTGGTCTGTCCGACTATTCCGTACCGCTCGTGCCGCTCCACAAGCGGTGTTGTTGAGCTGTTGACCGGAAACGCAACCGCCGGAAATTACGTTCTGAGCGGACCAATCACCGCCCTTGCCGTTCGCGTCTCAACGCGTTGATGCTACGCGTAGTCAGGATTTTTTGGAGGTGCGCGTCAGGCTACGGCGTAGGGTCCGCGTCGACGCGACGCAGAAGTATAAACCAGGCTTTACGGTTCTTGATTTATTCAGAGGAGTTCGACAGGGTCCGACTCAGCTTGAAAACAGTGGCAGTCGGTGAGAGCCAGTGTGGGAGACAGACCAGGGGCGCGCCTAGACTTTTTCATAGGGGTGCCCCATGGGGTGCTGAAGCCATGCAGGGGTGGCCAGCAGAATTAGGTGATATCCATGAACCTCCATCACCATACCATAATTCACATGCAAAAATCTAAGCTCTACTCATTATAGTTTTTTTTTATATGAGTGTGTGTCAGGTGGGGGATCCACATAGACACATATATAGAGATTAGATGATCATATGATACAGGCTCCTGATTGCCCATTACCAAAGATACAGAGAGTGGATAACATCATTGAGCGCACACACACAGACAGGAAGCTCAGGCTGTTTCTTTCAATAAAAGTCTGGTTTTTCAAAATAAGAGTAAATAAGAGTAACTGTTTCCTTCCAGGAAGCTGTGGCTGTGACTGTCCTTTCAAAATAAAAGCCCCGAACTCTGATTTACTCTTCACAGGAAACAAGGTCTGTTTGTTTGCAACACCAACCTGGGACAGGCACGCACTACGTGCGTGCTTCGGTGTGTTTTTTCACAACATGAATTCGGGATAGCGTGAAGATTTTCAGGGTCTTCTGATTATTTTTTTTTTTTTTTGTTGTTTTTTATTGGATTCATTGAGGTTATTTTTCAGCGTCTTATAATTTATTTTTCTTTTTCTTCCAGAGTCCCTCATTACACATCTAATTTTCTCAAGCTTATGTCCATTATCTTTACGTGATACCACAGGTGGGGCCGCATCCTTCCATTTCAGAAGGATCAGACGGCAAGCTAACAACGTTAAGAAGGCAATGAGTTTCTGACCCCCAGCAGGTAATCCTGATCCCCAGCAGTGACCTCAAAAGTAGTAAGTGTGGATTTAAGGTTATTTTGACACCCAGTACATTAAAAACTGCTGCACAAATACCTTCCCAATATCACTGTATTTTTGGGGCAGAGCAAAAACGTGTATTAAAGTGGCCGAATTGAATCGATCACATAAATCATTTTTTTAAATTATAATACTGAACAACGTTTAGAAGAAAATATCAGAAGCCAAGCTTACCTTTCTATCAACTAATCCATAAAAAACAGCATGCTCTGAAGGCCAAAGCAAGCGTGTCACAGCATTCTGTAATTAAAAAACAAAAAAAAGACACAAAAGACATTAAAGAGAGATTTCTCAGTAGGAAGTGCAGCAGATAAGCTTCTCCAACCCATGACTCCCAAAGCAGATATCACACTGCAAAAATGCATGTAGCAGTATTTGCAACATTATGAAATATTTGTGATCCCTTTCCAGCTTTACCTGGCCAAAACCATCTGTAGGACATCCTAACTTACTGGCCCAAACTGCCCAAATACCTCTTTAATAACACTGACTGTTTTATTAATGATGTTATTGTCTTAAGCATGAAAATACACTTTCTTTTTACAACACAGCTGTCTCTTAAAGCATGCTGTTCTCTGCCAAAGCAAAGTGTCTTACCCTCTGAACAAATTTGTTGCAGATGGCTTTCTCGTCGCTCCTAGAGAAAGAAAATAACACTGTTAAAAATCTATTTGAGCATCAGTGTAGATGATGAAATCAAGGTTAATATGGAAGATGAATTCAGTCGCATGAACGTTACCAATCTTCTCCAATTCTGTAGACAAAGATAACGTTGTCTGACTGGCCAATGGCAATTTTGTGGAGTCCGTTGAGAACGCCATGTCGTTGACAACGTAGCTCTTTTTCCCATACTGAGAAAATAAAGATTAAATAAATATTAACACACAACCTTTTCCTTTTCTCCCCACAGCCCTTGGTATTAATATTATTATTATTGTCTTATAAGTGTGAATAAAATAAAATGAAAAATAAACTTTTTTTAAATTAGGACTGAGATCTTGGTTGAGTACATATAATATTTGAAAAGTGAACATATTTTAACAATACACAGTAGAAAAAGGAAGTGACCTGTCTCCTCCCTGTCATCCACATCCCTTTCTTCTGTTTTTCCTTTTTCTTTCCTCATTATTGTCCATGAACATTTCTTTGTTTATAAAAAGTGTAACAAAGTGCAAAATATAAAATGTCAATTGTCTTTTATGAGACAGATTTCCACTTCAATGAAAAGACACACAGTATACACTTGGAGATGCTGTGGACAGGATTTACAGGCATTAACAAGGCACTGATGGTGTAACTTCATGTGATAGATGCCATAAGTCTACCTTGGAGTCCAGGGGTTTGGTGGGGAACCTGTCCCTCTTCTCTCCCTGCTCATCATCATCACCGCTTCTTTCGAGGCGGATTATAAGACCATTAATGTCACACTTTTTTTTACTGATATTGCTCTCCAGCATCAGCTAGCATTAGCTAACATGTCAGTGAATGCACTTGGGGCGTTCGTGGTGTTTTAAAATGTTTCAGCTGCATTTTCAGATGTACAAAGAGAGCAGGTACGGAGGAAAATGTTGAAAGAAAGGGAAACCTTTTTTATATTATGGTCATACGGCTGTCACTTTTTATTCGAAATTTGTATAATCCTTTCGAGGAGGGGCGTGACGTGTCCGAAATCAAAATATACTATATCGCTGTGTTTGTGTTCTATCGGAAGTTGGGATTCGAAACTGGGAATGACGTCACACATGAGTTGATGGCGTTTGAGTCAGAAAACCAAGATGGACGCCTCCAATGAAAAGTTTGCCGTGCTTGCTGTCGGAATAAAGAAAGCTAATGCAGTAATATGAGGTCCTCAAACACAACTGATAGGAACAAAGACAACGTGGAGGGTGTGTGTTTGTTCTCCTGCCCAATGATGTGTGGGAAAAACGTTTGACTACTGTGGGCTATAATGTATAATGCGACACGGCGCTAATACAGAGTGCCGCCATCTTGGACGACGAGAGACGAGAAACTGGATCGAGGGATGAGGGACAGGCTCTGGAGACGAGGGACTGGGTCTAGGAATGAGGAACTGGGTCTAGGGACGAGGGACAGATACTGACACGATGATCTCACAACAAACACCAATTGACAGGACTATTTATACATGAGGAAGGGGAACACTGGTGGAGACAATTAGGGTGGGGTTTCACAATCACAGAAGTGAGAGGACACAGGAGGCAGGGATCAGATCTGAAACGAGAGGGAGACAGGGTTACCTTCAAAATGAAACAGGAAGAGACAGGACAACATGCAGGCACAAGACTGAAATGGTAAAATTAACTGAACCAGACAGATAGAGCCTGACAGAAGTACCTGCAAAGAAAAAAGTTTTATTACTCTGATCATGGCAAAACAAGACACCTCATGAAAGCACCATATAATTTTGTTACTTCAAAGCAGTAATGTGAATTTTCCATCACATCCATCAGTAATGTGTATGAAATGAAAACAGTAAACAGCTACCAGTGCGGATAGATAATTAGTTGCATCCATGTTTTTAGGGATGGGGTCAGTTTTTTGTTTAACTTATACAGTATATTTCTAGGACACTTAGCTAACTAGGAACAATGAAATTGCAGAATTTGTGAACTTTAGAACAAGACATGCAACACATGCAATAACACATGTAATACATACCATTTTGACACCTACATGTAGTTTATGTTGTGTAATACATACCATTTAGAAGCATCTGGGACCTGAAACACTGAAAACAAGACAATTCCAACAAACAAAACTGAACACTGAAAAGTTTGAAATAAAAGAGCATCATGTTATCATACTTACTGTTATGACACTTGTGTAGGACTGAACACAAAACAATTTGAACAGAGACAAAACTAAAGAAAAAAAAAACATTTAACAGTAGCATCATATGAACCTGATGCAGAGAACAGAGCATCTTAGGAACTCGATGCATAAAAGCATTGAACTCATGTCATGAACCTTTCATGCATGACTAACAAGCACTATTTTAATAGACCTCTCAGATTGATGAAGAGGTGTTTTGTCACCAAAGTGAGCAAGTACTCCCTGGCCCTTGACAAAAATGCTTTCCTCTCCATTCAATTCAAAGCACCCAATGGAGCTTTAGACTCCTTGACATGAGGATTGCGTCCATTCATGGTATCAAACAGCCTGTCAATGATCTATAAAGAAATATTGGCATCTAAATCACTATCATCACAGGGTTCCATATGGTATCAGATAGTTGAAATCAATACTCATCTATTCAAAACATACAGAGAACAGAGTACTTATTTCTAAACTCTATGTTCAACATGTAAACATGCAAGTATTTTTATTTTTTGCTTGACTTCCTTCTCTCCATAGGACTGCTTTGTACTACAGCAAATTTCTCTCAGTTTTACCACTCTAAAATTTGTGGAGGTGTGTATAAGGTTATGTGTGAACTTCTGTATTTATGTAGAGTATACAATATCACAGTTTATGACAACATTTGCATGTTGAATTTAGAGTCAGAATGATCAATGAATGCTCAAATTAAATTTCAATGAATTATTACTATTTAAAAAAAAATATCATGTACTTGGTTCTATAATCACTAATGGTATTACCTCAATGAATTCTGCTGTTGCCTCAGTTTTTAAACTGAGAGTACCCAAGATCCCTCATTGTGCGGAGAGCTACTGACACAGACCAACTCAGTGTTTGTGCAGCCAGGAACACTCTCATCTTGTGATTCTCAAAGTAGACATGTCCGTCTGTAATTTTATTGGCAGCATGCAGTCCATCTTTTTTTTGCACATCATTGAGATCATTGATGTAGCTCCAATTGATCTTTCCGGTGGTCTTTGCAATTGAACTGTATGCCTGCAGAGTAAGAATCAGTCACTGTTCAAACAAGTAAAAACAGCCAATCAACAAACTATAACTGTGCAAATGGACAAACAACAATATTTAGATATAACTTTTAGCAGCAGAGACACAACTTGTACAAATAGGTCTACAACGATCATAATTTACCTGCAGCATATTACGTGCCAATTTCAGCGTGTGGCATGCATCCATCATCACAAACACTTTGTCACCAGTCACCGGATGTGGGACGTGGGTTTCCTTTCAGCTCACACCCAAGTTGATTGCACATTCTGACACTGGAGGCATGCCCATCCATGGTTGCACATGGAACCCGAATGTCCTGAACATGCAGCTCCTCCAAAGCATGACTGAGAAGGACCCTTTGTTTTTCTGGTGACAGAGAATTCATCAGGTAGTATGCAACGGGAGCCTTCCAATGTCCTTGTATTCCAACCACCATGAACACAAGAGTCTCAGTAGCAACATCAGTCTCGCTCTTTCCATCACCCAGGTCTACAAAACCAGACATTGACTGGGTATGTGGATTATATTGCATGTGTTTTCTGATAGCCACAGCACCCAACATGAGTTCAACGCATCCATATTTAGCCTGGTCTTCCTGACTCCCCAGCATATCCAGGATCATTTGGATTCAACACTGGCTTGTCACAACACCGCCACCTGTAACAAAAAAGAGAAGTGGCTATTTATCATATTTGCATCAGTAATTTCCAAAAATTCAATCGGACAACATTAAGATTACCTTTGTAATGTATATGGATGTGGGAGGGGAAAACGTTGAGTCTCTCTGAGGTATTTGTAAGTCTTTGGCCCGTGTAGATGGAGTGTGAGGGCAAAATCTCTGTAGGCCTTTGTGTACTCATGGCCCTGCTTTGCCTGAGGATCTGAAATTTTATGAGCAAAAATTAATAAGTCCCCTTCAGATAACAACTGTTAACATTTCCTTGCTCCTGTTCTGCTTCTCCTGTTGTTGTGTGCTGACCATCATCTACTGCAAGTAAAACACTGACTATGGATTAGAACCTCATAAAACCCCACTTCAAAACACCCAAACTATCCCTTTAAACATAATTTACATTTTTACAGTGTTTTTTTTCACATGTAACCACTACTGCAAAAGGCACGCCAACAGTAGTCACAATATGGATCCAAATATTATGTGCTAGATTAAGATATATATACAGCACAGAGGCGTGATCCATCTTTCTTCCAGGCTAGGCTAGTGATGGTGTAGAGATTGGGAATCTCTTTGGGCTTAGCTTCATCCCACATGCCTCTCCTAGGAGCCCAGTTAAACACCCGCAACCTGAGGGGGGAAAAAAAAAAATCAAGGGGAGAAATAAATTGCTGTACCTGATATAAATGATCTGAGCATTGTGAATAACACCTGAGCAGAGCACTGTCTGTACATTAACTGATGCACTGAGCGGTCATAGCTGCCAAACACAACAGACTGTCCGCAGGGACTGGTGGCAGCTACGGTGAACTCCTTCTCTGTCCGGTCACAGCTGTACTCAGAGGTCTGCAGGATGTGACCCTCTCTGCCATAGGCCACCACCTTCTTGTCACAGCCGCCCACCATGATGCTGTTTGCGCCCCAGGCCAGAGCGTAGGGAGGGCACGGGTGCATCAACAGCTTACCCTGTGTCAGAGTGGAAGTGTATGTTCATTAGTCTACTGTTTACTGTAAATGTTGCAGCCACCATGCAGAGAATATAAGTAATGATAAATGTGGGTACCCGAGACTCGCCGGAGCCTTCGTCATTGAAGAAATAACGCACAACTGTGCCATCAGCGTGGCCACACAGGAAGCCCTTACCAGAAACGCTGAAACAGAACAGACAATAAACAATGACCGAGCCACCATAGAAGACGATAAAGAAGCATAATGACCACTGGCTTCAGGTCTGCTCATCATAATTATGCACTCATGTCATGTCATGTATGTACTTGGATGCCAATGAGACGACACAGGATTCCATGCCGTAGATGGTCGATGACTTGTTTGTCTGAGTGCTGGCGAGACGAACCTACAAAAACAAAAATTTAAAAATGATATTTAAACATGCAAAACTACATTCATAATTTAGTGTTAAATATGTTTATTCAAATCTAAATAACACAAAATATACAACAAAAGAGAGGGAGGAAAAAAGAATAAACAGAAACCAAACTCCCCTTCTTCACTGTCACAAGTAGTTTGCAAAACACCTTCTGTGGATAAATCTGCCAGAATAACACGTGAAGATTCATTCTTGTACCATTGTGGTTGGTTGAAGAAAGTAAAAAATGCCTCCCCATCTGATGAAACTTTCTTTCAGAGCCCCTTACCACACATCTAATTTTCTCAAGTTTGAAGGAATATGCCACTGTTATTCCATACTAAAATATGTTCTTCCCTGATCTCAGATGAGTTGTTACATCCCTATCTCGTCTTTGTACATGCACTCAATAGCTCTGGCGTGCGGCGCTATTTTGTTAGCATTTAGCCTAGCCCAGTACTTTCCTTATCTGATCCATACTGTTTCAGTATCGTTTGCATGCCTGTCTAGCATTAATTATCATTCTTTCGTTAGTTATATTGTTATAGGTTTAAATGTCTGTAGAGAAATGGATATGCAGTTGTAATCAAAGCAGTGGGAGTGCACTGCACGCATTCTACAGCCCCCTACAAAGTCCTGTGGGAAACACTGATAATACACAAAGAATATCAGACAATGATGGAGATAAAATTAGGGGTGTGCATTGGCATTCGATTACGATTCACCAGGCACCGATTCGACTCATTTCGATCTACGATGCGCTGCGATGCATCAAAATTCTACTGCACACTAGGCAAACTTTTCATCAGTCATGAGGCAATACAAACAGTAAGGTAGTTTTCCATTAACTTTGTAGAAGCAGAAATGTGCCCAGGTGTCTGCTTTCCAAGATTTGGGTGCGTTTTTTACCCGTCTATCGTGGTCATCTCCCTCTGCCTCAGCCATCTTTCATTTTCTTACGTTGCTGTGATTCTAGCTCGTGCTGCCGCACTTCCGGTGTGCCGGAAATACACCGGAAGTAATTGAAACTTCACAACTTTATCGTCCACTCGAGGTCAGAAAATAAACAGTGACATAATCGATTATGGCACGCTGCCGCATCGATGCGGAATTGTGCATGCCCCGCATTGCAATGTATTGCTGATTCGATTATTGTTGACACCACTAGATAAAATATTGTGGGTTTGTGCTCTATAGCTCTAAAGCTTAGACTAACAGTAGACTAACCTTTGGCTACATGCCACGGATCAAACTAATGAATAATATCAGGATATATTGATGCCCTCATTCAGGAGCTTCTCCAGGCGTTTCTTGAAGCCCAATGGTTCCATTGCGACAGGCCTGGGACACCAACAGAGCACAAATGTATGGATGATTACATCTAAAAGATGTTATGGGCGCTTTTCCACTACGCAGTAATGGCACGGCACGGCACAGCCCAGTTTTGTTGCTTTTCCATTACATCTGAGTAACTCCTCTCCATGGGCGGGGTCGTCATATGGCAGTACGAAACTGCCGTAACTTCATTTGCATGCCACACAGAAAACCGGGAAGAAGAAGAACATCAACAACACAAACAGTGGAGGACAAGGAACCAATCATGTATTTGTTGCTCGCTCTGTGACTTTTTGTCAGGCACAAAGCGATTGAAAAGAGACAGAGAAGACTCCAGGGAGTGTAAAAATAGCAAAGCAGTTGCCGGTTTTAAAAATGGCGGCGTCGAGTTGTTTTTGGCTTTTACAGTCCAAGCGGACGCTTCCAATGACGACACTCGTTGGCCAATCAGTGGAAGGCAGTCGGCTGACTTCGCGTTTTAGTATTGCTTCGTCTCGCTTGGAACTAGGGCTGAGGAGGTACGGAAAAAGTACCTAGTACCAGGTACCAGTGGAAAAGCACCACAACTGTAGAGCCGTGCCGTACCGTACCATACCGCGCCTATGGAAAAGCGCCATTAGAGAGCTGACCATAGATTTGTGAAAATAGTTCATAATCTTACCTGCATCAGCTCAACACCACAATCTGATTCGTGGAGTCATCCATGAAAGCATATGTGTTGTATCTGCTGTAGTGTCCGAGGCTTTTCTTCTGCTATCTCCACATAGCTACACTCCCTCACCATCTTCAATTTAGCAAATTAATCTTGCCTTGATGATGGTCTCCTGTTGTTTGTTTGCTTCCTCATTCACTGGGAGCAGGTAAGTTGCCTGTATGTTGTAAAAAAGCTGTTTTATGGGGCAACTGCAGGTTGAGAAGTTCAGCCCAGTCGGCTATGTCTGTGTATGTTGAGCCGGAAAAGAGAGTAGCTGCTGTTGTCAGAAGGTTATTTTCTGCCATTTCACGTACATTGGGACATGACTCCCATTGTCGCATTGCCAATTTATATTTATTCTACTGCCGAACTGCGTTCTGGTTTGATTTAGGTCACACATTGCATCACCACAATGTTGTGCACTTTTGAAACAGCTCCATGAGTTTGGACTCATTCACAATCCACTTCCTCTCCTTGTATCCCCTGGGTTGTCCAGAGAGGCTTGTGGAACTTCCTGTGGTGGAGGTGGAAGGGCTAGAATTTGGCACAAAGCTGGTGTCTGTGGGATCAACAGCAGGCACTGATGTTGCACTTGTATCCATCACAGTATCTTCAATGGGTTGTGGTTCCTGTTGTAGACAAGTACAATAGAAAATAAAAATATGCATTGGTACTAATGCCACAGAGTACATCTTAAGTAAACCGTTACCTGACTTTACAGGAAACAACATGTAATATTTTATATTGCATTGAGAATCATCAATAGCAAAAACAGAAGCTGGCCACTCACCTCGTATATGAGACTTTTTCTTGGTTTAGAGGTGACCATCATTGTGGGTGAAGATGCAGTGTCCTAGACCCAAAACAGATTTCAAGTAAATGTAGGTCACAGGACAATCACAGCACCGTATGAAACTTGAAGATTCATTAGCCTACCAATTGCTTTGTCCATGTGGGAGTCAGAGCAACAGCTGGTTTGGTTGAACGTCAAGAGCTGGCTAGCTGAACAGAAAAGGGCACTTTGAACTTAGGCCCCTCAGCTCTGGGCTTCTAGGGGGTTCACTGAGGTACACCCTCAAAAAATGACTCCTCTTCTTCAGGGAGAGGTTGCTGTACATCACTCAGCTCTTCCTGTATAATACACAATTCAGACAGAAATTACAATCCCAAGAATACTTTTACTAAAGCAAAAGAAAGCACTACCATACTTGATAGTTTTTACATTTCTTACAGTCAGAAGAAAGCATTGAGGGCATTATGAACATATTTTGTAATACCCCCTACCACTGTCAGTCGAGGCATTTTCATGGTAGACCTGGCATCAGTGTTTCACTTGAGAGAAAAATACCCCTCCCCCTACCATTAATCAAGGCATTACAGGGCTGTACAGTGCGACATATGTTGCACGTGCTTCAAAACATGCCTGTGCTAAGAATTAATCTGCCCTGTAGCATGGGTGCTACAGGGCAGATTTAATCACAAAAAATCTTGTTGGGGGAGAAAAAAAAAAATCCTTCTCCGTAAATTAAGACAATAACGTAAATGAAGTTAACGAGGACCGACCGAAAACGCACCAGTGACAAAAGTGAAAGCTAAAACATACATCTACAACACAGAGTGGGAGCAGGAGTTCGCCTGGTTCAAGTTCCATGCCACAAGGCAAGTAATATATTGCTCCTTTAGTCAGACAGCACCACGTAAATTAAGAAAGGATAATCTCTTTGTTAACGGCAACCACATACTAAAGAAAGGCAACGTGCAAAAACACAACGTCGTAACCGATGTCGAAGTGCTCCCAAGTGTAATTCCGACATACATTACAGTCCATCCTTTTTACGCACTTAGAAAATCACCACGTTTTATTTTGTGCAACCACATTTTGATCATATAACTACTCACTTAACCTTATTTAAAAAGGGAAACCGTGGAAGTGCTTTGTTGCTTCTACCTTCACCTGCGCCAGAGCGACTGAATGCATGCACAAAGATGAGAGAGGTATGTATCAACTCGTCTGAGATCAGGGAAGAACAAATTTCAGTATGGAATAATGGTGGCATATTCCTTTAAGTCTTTTATCTTTATGTGATGCCATAGGCGGGGCTGCATCTTTCATTTCAGAAGGATCAGGCAGCGTGCTAACAAGGCAACGAGTGTCTGATCCCCAGCAGGTAATCCTGATGCCCCAACAGTGACCCCAAAAGGTAGTAAGAGTGGATTTACGGTTATTTTGACACCAAGTATATTAAAAACTGCTGGACAAATACCCTCCCAATATCACTGTATTTTTGGGGCAGAGCAAAAACGTGTATTAAAGTGGCCGAATTGAATCCATCACATGTTGGGTCAATTTGAGAGTAAATTCTTGCCAGTTTGGATGAGGGAGTCTAAAATTGCATTCATAATTTGACTTAAAACAGCTTTTAAATATTTATTTTTTTAAATTATAATACTGAACAACATTTACATAAAAATATCAAAAGCCAAGCTTACCTTTTCATCCTCTAATCCATAAACAGCAGGCCAAAGCAAGTGTGTCACAGCATTCTGTAATAAAAAAGACACTAAAGAGAGATTTCTCAGTAGGAAGTGCAGCAGATAAGCTTTCCCAACCCATGACCCAAAGCAGATACCACACTGCAAAAATGCATGCTAACCTATGTAGCAGTATTTGTAACAACATGAAATATTTGTGATCCATTTCCAGCTTTACCTGGCCTAAACCATCTGTAGGACCTCCTAACTTACGGGGCAAAACTGCCCTAATATCTCTTTAATAACATTGACTGTTGTATTAGGAATATTATTGTCTTAAGCATAAAAATACACTTTCTTCTGACAACACAGCTGCCTCTTAAGACATGCTGTTCTCTGCCAAAGCAGTGTCTTATCCTCTGAACAAATTTCTTGCAGATGGTTTTCTTGTCGCCCCTAGAGAGAGAAAATAACACTGTTAAAAATCAGTTTGAGCATCAGTGTAGATGATGAAATCAAGGGTAATATGGAAGATGAATTCAGTCACATGAACGTTACCAATCTTCTCCAATTTTGTAGACAAAGATGGTGTTGTCTGACTGACCAATGGCAATCTTGGTGGAGTCTGGTGAGAATGCAATGTCGTTGACAACGTAGCTCTTTTTCCCATACTGAGCAAATAAAGATTAAATAAATATTAACTCACAACCTTTTCCTTTTCTCCCCACAGCCCTTGGTATTCTTATTATTGTCTTATGAGTATGAATAAAATAAAATGATTTTTTTCTTTTTTAATTAGGACTGAGATCTTGGTTGAGTACATACAATATTTGAAAGGTGAACAATACACAGTAGAGAAAGAAAGTGACCTGTCTCCTCCCTGTCATCCACACCCCTTTCTTCTTTTTTGTTTTTTCCTTTTTCTTTCCTCATTATTGTCCATGAGCATTTATTTGTTTATGAAAAGTGTAACAAAGTGCAAAATTTAAAATGGTGATTATCTTTTATGAGATCAATTTCTACTTCAATGAAAAGATAATTAAAGACAACACACAGTATGCACTTGGAGATGCTATGGACAGGATTTACAGGCATTAAAAAGGCAATGATGGTGTAACTTCATGTGATAGATGCCATAAGTCTACCTTGGAGTCCAGGGGCTTGGTGGAGAACTTGTCCCTCTTCTCTCCCTGCTCATCATAGAGTAGCACCACTCTATCCACAGTGCAAACAGCAAACTTGGTGTTATTGGTTGCCCAGGCCATGCATGTCACTTTGGCAGCATACTTCTGTGAAGAAAGCAGCATACTTCTGTGAAGAAACCACGGAAACCACTCAGAAGTGGCCAGATAGCATAGATGTTTTAGCTAACCATACCCCAATACACTCCATTATGTCCTTTCTCCAACATCAGCTAGCTAACATGACAGTGAACTCACCTGGGGTGTTAGTAGTGTTTTAAGATGTTTCAGCTGCATTTCCAAATGTATTTGGGGAGTTTGTCCTGAGTAAATTGTTATTAGTGTTGAAATAAAGGGAAACCCTTTTTTAAGCAGAAGACTGTTTGAAGGAGTTCGCCTTGCTTGTCTTCTACCGCGATTCTACGACCGTTAGCACACGTTATATCAATTGTAACCAAAGTTTGTGTGCTAGTTGGTGCTCGATTGAATAACTTTTCATGCAGTTACTTCAAAGCGCAACTATTATTTCAAATAGCGCTTACCATGAGTTAATTTTTGCCATTCCACTTGTTGCTGTTTGATGCCTGTTCAGTGTCTGCTGCGCCGGTGTCTGCCGCCCTGGTGCACGCGCGCTGCTGCGACGTGTCGACCGTTAACTTTCAAATTGTGTGCACGTTCTGTCTGCATGGTCCGCCCCGGAACAGCCCATAACCTATTTATATATTTGGACTGTAGGTCTGATAGTCTTGGCCACATCTGGTGCAATGACGACCAGAGGGCGTGATTGCTATGCAATGTGGTGAGTTGTGGGCGACTCCGGCACAGTGTCAGCTATTATCTGGGCTGTTTGAAAGAAATGACAATAAGCGTGCTAGCACTGCAGATGAATCTGAACATACCAATGCCTTATCCAGACAAGCTTTCTCCACCCACTGTAACGCAACCAGCACTGCCACCATTTCCACTGTGTATACCCCTAACTTACCTAGGATAGATATTTTAGCTAGCCTTATTTCAATAAACCCTGTTATGTCCTTTCTCACGCCAAACTCCATGGAAGAAGCAACTTTAAACTTTTAAAGCTGCTGTAATTTATCTCCTGCTAAAACTTAACTTTTGTTCATGTCCAAATCATTAAGACACGGTTTTCAGCTAATTCGAGGCAGTGTATCAGCGGTACTTTCCCCAACCAAGTAACGCACTGCAGTTGCTACCACGCAAATTAAGGTAACTGTAAAATATCTGTATTTAATACCAACTAAACAATGATAAGTAAACCTATTCATTTAACAAAATTGACAAGAGGAAATTCATGTTTCGTTACAGCTTCTTTCGAGGCAGATTATAAGACCGTTAACGTTACACAGTAAAACTTTTTAACTGATGTAGCTCTCCAGCATCAGCTAGCATTAGCTAACATGTCAGTGAACTCACCTGGGGCTAGTGGTGATTTAAGATGTTTCAGCTGCATTTCCAGATGTATTTCGGGAGTTCATACGGAGTAGTAAAATGTTATTTTTGTCGAAATAAAGGGAAAATTGTTTTTTATATTATGGTCATTTTTAGGACTGTCAGTCTATTAACATGGAAGACCATTTGAAGTAATTTGCCTTGCGATTCTTCTTCTTCTTGTACCAGTCAACCTCAGGCCACACAGGCATCCATGGACTTATATTCAAACTTAATACTCCAACTTCTTTTGTGATTTTATTTGCTTCTCTGGCAAAGTTTTACCTCTGTCTCCTCCAGAATCATTGAGCCCCTGCAAACTGGCCCAGTAGTTTGCCATCAATTGCATTCTCCTGATTACTAGATGCATTTCACCCAATTCTACCTGAAAGGCAGGAACTGGTGAAGTCTTAATTGCCCCACTACACACAATCAGAGCCTGTGCCTGAATCACATCTAATTTGTTTAAAAGAGACCCATGGGTCTCTTTTTACCTTATGGGTAAAAGAGACCCATAAGCCACAAGTCCTCTACACAAAAAACCTCATCTCCTCAGTAAGTGCCGCAGCTTCAGAAACAAGCCACTTGAAGAACGCAGGGCTTTCCTCAAAGAACATCACTACTGCTACAACTGTTGTGCTTCTACGAAGCATATGGCAAACGACTGTAAGGAGATGAGAAAGTGTACAGAATGTGGCAGTGACAGGCACGTCTCAGCTCTGCACCCTGGGCCTGCTTCAGAAAAGACCCCAGTAAAGGTGGTACAGCAAGGCGGGGAGGAAGAAACAGAGGACTCTACAGAGCAAGGGATTGATGAATCTACAGAGGTGATGACGAAGTGTACAGAGATCTGTGGAGGAGCAAGCAGTCCAAGATCGTGTTCAAAAATATGTCTAGCTAAAATCTATCCAAAGGAACATCCAGAGGAAGCAATCAGGATGTACGTTGTCATGGATGACCAAAGCAACAGGTCCTTAGCACGGTCGGAATTCTTCGATCTTTTCAACATTAAAGGACAATCTGTGACTTACACGCTGAAGACATGCTCGGGTGTGATGGAAACCTCAGGAAGGAGAGCACATGGCTACATGGTGGAATCTCTCGATGGAAGCACCAAAGTACCTCTCCCTACTCTTTTAGAGTGTGACCTAATTCCAGAAGATATAGATCAGAGATTCCTTCTCCAGATGTGGCACAACATCACTCTCACCTGAAAGCAGTGGCTGACCAAATCCCGCCGCTCGACCCCCAGGCACACATCCTCCTACTCTTAGGAAGAGACATTCTGAGACTTCACAAGGTGAGGGCACAGTACAACGGACCTCACGATGCTCCGTACGCACAACGTCTCGACCTAGGGTGGGTTGTGATTGGAGACGTGTGTCTGGGACCCGTGCACAAGCCTGCTCATGTGACAGTCTATAAGACAAACTTGTTGAATAACGGGAGGTCATCGTTCCTCAAACCCTGCTCCAGCACCATTCATGTCAAAGAAACCCTGTCTGGCCATACAACACAGCCAAGCCATCTTCGCCAGCATCCTAGTGACAGCACAGTAAAGGAAGAGGCCACAGACAGTCTCGGCTCGACAGTCTTCGACAGGACAAAGGATGATGATCGGCCTGCTCTGTCTGTAGAAGATGAGACATTTCT
The DNA here is from genome assembly GCA_029721515.1 of Synanceia verrucosa. Taxonomy (NCBI): domain Eukaryota; kingdom Metazoa; phylum Chordata; class Actinopteri; order Perciformes; family Synanceiidae; genus Synanceia; species Synanceia verrucosa. The sequence continues at coordinate 12,709,665 of CM056570.1, read as the reverse complement.
TGACATTATGGATAAAGAGGTTGTCAAGGGCAGTTCTAACACCTGGACTGCCCCCTTACCCTTCCGCACACCACGCTGTCGCCTTCCAAATAACAGAGATCAAGCACTAAAACGACTCAGCACTCTCAGGCGCACGCTGGACAAGAAGCCCGATATGAAAGAGCACTTCATCAGTTTTATGCAAAAAATGCTTGACAACCAGCATGCAGAACCAGCACCACCTCTGCAGAGTGATCAGGAATGTTGGTACTTGCCCATCTTTGGAGTGTACCACCCACAAAAACCTGGACAAATCAGGGTTGTTTTTGACTCGAGTGCAAAACATGAAGGTGTCTCCTTAAATGACATCCTACTAAGTGGTCCTGACCTCAACAACACACTGGTAGGAGTGCTCATGCGTTTCCGAAGAGAAGCCATAGCCATAACGGCAGATATACAACAGATGTTTTACTCCTTCAACGTCTGCGAAGATCATCGAGATTACCTGAGATTCCTTTGGTACCAGGATAACGATCTCCAGAAGGACATCATGGAATATAGGATGAACGTCCATGTGTTCGGAAACAGTCCCTCACCAGCAGTAGCGATCTACGCATTGCGGAGAGCTGCCCAGGCTGGAGAGGAAGAACATGGCATGGACGCAAGGGAGTTTGTCAACAGAAATTTTTACGTCGACGATGGGTTAACCTCTGTTCCCACAGAAGAAGAGGCAGTCGACCTTCTGAAGAGGACAAAGGAAATGTTGGTTGAGTCCAACATACATCTTCATAAGATAGCGTCAAACAGCTACACAGTCATGGCATCCTTTTCTCTGGAAGACCTCGCGAAAGATCTCAAGGACTTGGATCTCGGAGGAGAACCTTTACCTGTCCAGAGGAGTCTTGGACTGTGTTGGAACCTTGAGTCTGACAGTTTCATTTTCAAGGTGTCCAAGGAAGAGAGACCATACACCAAGAGGGGCGTGTTGTCCACAGTTAACAGCCTCTATGACCCTCTAGGATTTGTTGCTCCCGTTACCGTACAGGGAAAGGCTCTGATCCGAGAGCTATCCTCCGAGCCATGTGAGTGGGATGATCCTCTTCCTCCAGAAAAGGAACAGTACTGGCGAGCTTGGAAAGAGTCTCTGAATGATTTGGAACAGCTGTCCATCCCTAGGCCCTATGTCACAGTACCTCTACGCTCAACACGACAGAGAGAGATCTGCATCTTCTCTGATGCCTCTACTGTCGCCATAGCAGCTGTGGCATACCTACGGGTAGTGGATTCTTCAGGACAGTGTCACCTTGGTTTTTTGATGGGGAAGGCCAAATTAGCACCAAGACCAGCTCACACTATCCCACGACTGGAATTATGTGCTGCTGTTCTTGCTGTTGAAATGGCAGAGCTGATTTCCCAGGAGTTGGACCTCAACATCCAAGCTGTGAAGTTCTATACCGACAGCAACATCGTCCTGGGCTACATCAATAATACCTCCAGATGGTTCTACGTCTATGTTGCCAACCGGGTCATGAGGATCAGAAAGTCCACACACCCAGATCAGTGGCATCACGTGGCAACCGACCACAATCCAGCAGACCATGCCACTAGACCTATTCCAGCAGGCCTTTTGAAGCACACCACTTGGTTCTGTGGTCCTGCATTCCTTAAGCAAGCTGAAACGGGAGAACCCATGTTCGAGAAAACAAGGAACTTCGAGCTTGTGGATCCTGAGATAGAAGAAGAAGAAGAAGAATTCCTTTATTAATCCCTCAATGAGGGAAATTACATTTTTTCACTCTGTTAGTATATATACATACATTTTTCAATTGCACATTACACACACAAGTTATGAAACAAACACATGCACATGCATTAGAGGAGAGGTGTCAGAGTGAGGGGGCTGCCCCTTATCCAGGCGCCCCGAGCAGTTGGGGGTTCGGTGCCTTGCTCAAGGGCACCTCGGCAGTGCCCAGGAGGAGGAACTGGCACCTCTCCAGCTACCAGTCCACTCTCCACATTTTGGTCCGACCTGGACTTGAACTGGCGACCCTCCGATTCCCAGCCCAAGTCACTACAGACTGAGCTACTGCCGCCCCAAAGATGAAGAGATACGGCCACAAGTCACTGCTCTCTCATCCAAAGCTGAAGGAGAATGTCTCAGCACACAACGCTTCGAGCGTTTTTCAGTTTGGAGATCGATGATCCGAGGTATATCAAGACTCATCCACCAAGCCAGAGCCTACTCCAAATCTCCCAAACAGGATGCTCAAGATATACAATCACAAGCAAAGGTCATGGTCATCAGATGTGTTCAGAGAGAGGTCTTCAAGGAAGACATCAGGAGACTGGAAAAGGGACAAAAGGTCTCCAAGAGCAGCTCGCTGTACAAGTTGAACCCCATCCTTGACCAGGAAGGTCTCTTAAGGGTTGGGGGCCGTCTATCTACAGCTGACCTGCCAAAATACATCCTCCCAAGGGGACAACATGTATCAACACTACTAGTGCGTCATTATCATGAAGGGGTCGCTCATCAAGGTCGCCATCTCACGGAAGGGGCCCTTCGTTCTGCAGGAATATGGATCATTGGAGGTAAGAAGCTGGTCTCCAGTGTGATCCATGGATGCATCATCTGTCGAAAGCTGAGAGGAAAGACAGAAGAGCAAATAATGGCAGACTTACCAGCAGATCGACTTACCACTGAGCCACCTTTCACCCGGGTGGGGTTAGACGTCTTTGGACCGTGGAGTGTAACAACACGCCGCACCAGGGGTGGAAGTGCTGACAGCAAAAGATGGGCAGTGCTGTTTACCTGCCTTGGGTCCAGAGCTGTCCATATAGAGGTAAAAGAGAGCATGTCTACATCTAGCTTTATTAATGCCTTGAGAAGATTTTTTGCTCTCCGAGGTCCCTCCAAGCTACTCAGGTCTGACCGCGGGACCAACTTTATCGGCGCTTGCAGGGAGCTGAAGATCCAGACGGACGACCCTGAGATAAAAAACTACCTCCTAGATGAGGGATGCACCTGGACCTTTAACCCTCCCCACTCATCACACATGGGTGGATGCTGGGAGAGGCTGATTGGAGTCGCACGGCGCATCTTGGACAGTATGTTGTTAAAAGCAGGGCCTACTCGTCTGACCCACGAGGTCCTTACTACGCTGATGGCAGAAGTAATGGCAATTATGAATGCCAGGCCGCTGGTTCCTCTGTCATATGACCCAGAGTCACCCACTATCCTGACACCAGCAATGCTCTTAACCAGAAAAATGGAGCCAACATCAGCTCCACATGGTGAATTTGATCTCTCAGACCTCTACAAACAACAGTGGAAGCATGTTCAGTGTCTCGCAGACACATTCTGGAAGCGCTGGAGGCAAGAATACCTGGCTACCCTTCAACCTTGCAGAAAATGGACTGAGGAGAAACGCAATATCCAAGTGGGGGATGTCGTGTTGCTTAAGGACAGCCAAACCAAGCGAAATGAATGGCCCACTGGTCTGATTACAAGGACCATCCCAAGTCAAGGCAATAAAGTCAGAAAGATAGAGGTCAAAGTGGTGAAGCAAGGAACTGTCAAGGTTTACCTAAGGCCAGTTTCAGAACTCATCCTTCTTCTTCCGAAGAAACCATGAAGAAATAGACTTGCCTTTGAGTAGAATAGTGGTGATGTTCACACCAGGCGGGGAGTGTACTGGAACTATACTTTGTTTTATTTAAATAGTCTAATTTCAGTTCCTTTTTAGCACTCCCTCATAAGCAATCATGTGCAGATATCATGTTCTTTGTCGCCCCCTTGTGGTCATTTGTGTTACCTCTGCTATTGGTCTCTAAATCACATTAGTTGTATCAGACTGGAGATCGTGTGCAGTTCAGCATCTTGTTCATGGCTATGTTTGGAGGCTATATGTCTGTAAGTACATACTGACATAGTTGTTTGTTTTCTAAGAGTGTCAGAATCATATCAGAGTGCGTATGTTAATGTTTTGTAAAGATTTGATTATTTTTAGATTACCTGTCAGAGTAGCTAGCTTGCTAATTTCCATGTGGATGTTTAGCTAACTACAGAAATGCTTATAGTTAAACCAGTACAGCCTAGCTATGCTCTTTTGAGCGCTTGTATGGTTTTTACAATATGTTTAATTTGCATTTGAATTATATGGAAGTACTGTAAAGAGTTGATAATGATTGTATTCCGTTGTGTTGTTTATTACAGTTTTACAGAGGAAAACTGAGAATGGATTCAATCACACTGTTCAAAATGGAAAGCTAAGGATTCAGTAAACACCCTTAAAACTTCCAAACTTCAGTTTTCATTGGATCATCTCACGTTAGCTATCTGTCTAGTTTGATAACATAACACATCAAGCGAGGACAGAATAGCCACAAATGTGACTCAAATCCTAAAACACCACATTTATAGAAAATAGAACTGAAAAGTTGAATAAATATGTACTTGGTGGCTGGTTATTTTTTTTAATAAGGGCTGATTCTCAGACACATGAACAACAGAGCAACAGAGAGGAGAAAGAAGAAGGATGAAGTAGAAGTGTGTGTGTGCGTACTTATACAGCTATCTTGGAGAGGACCAATTCTTGGCTGTTTGAGTTTCATGGGAGTGAGGACATTTTTTGCGAAGTGAGGACATTTTTGATGCTCCTCACCTTCTGACAGACCTTTAAAGAGCTTTGAGGGTTACGACTTGATTTTTGGGTTAGGGTTAGAATAAGGCTTAGGTTAGGTTTAGGGTACGGAATGGGGTTAGGCATTTATTTTTGATGGTTTCTGTTAGGGTAAGGGGCCAGGAAATGCGTTATGTAAATGAATGTCCTCATAAGTATAGCTGTAAAAACGTGTGTGTCAGTGGAAGGAGAACCCAGATGCCGGCATGCCGCCACACCACTGGTTGATGAACTTGAGGACGTCCTGACACTCTGAACTGTGGGTGGTCTGCAGGGGAGGATGGACACAGACAAAAGACCAGTCACAAAACAGATTCAACACACACCGTCGCTGCTGCGCCGTGAAGGTATTCAGGCGACCAGTCGACTTTGCTGATTCACATAAAATCACTGATGTTGAGAGAGATGATGAAACTCAGTTAAAGAAGTCTGGCTTTGGTAAGTGAGGCTAGTATTAATACCACACTGTTAGGACTGATTAATGATTAAAAATAAAAAGCAGCAAATCTTCATGTTGGTGAGGCTGGAACCATGAAATATTTTTACATAAAAAATTACTAAAATGACTAGAAAATAGTTGCCAATTAATCTTCTGTCATTCGATTAATCTTTTTTTGTAACTGTATATATACTGTTGGGCAGTTTTAATTTATAACTAAACATCATATCATATGAGCTCTGAAGTCTTAATTTGTAAAGCTTTCAGATAACTGTAGTGGAGTACAATATAAGCACAAGTAAAAGTACAAGAAGTACAAGTACCTCAAATGCGTACTGAAGCATAGTACTTAAATGTAAATGTATTAGTTTTTGTGTATGTCACCTTTGTGGCCACAAGGAATTTGTTCCAGTCTGTCTTGTTGGCAGCTTTCCCCACAGATGGAAACTCGATCTTGTTCCGCAGCACTGGGTAACCTGGAGGCAGCAACACCACAGAAAATTAAAACTGAACCATTTCTTCCTAATGCACAAACACAGATTTTCAAAATAAAAGCACATCCAGAAAAGACAATAATAAAATGAAAATCCTAAATCATTGTGTGCTATCCAGGGTGCATCAATCAGACTGTGGTAGGTTTATATGTTTTTAGAAATCTGTTTTGTGTGTTACCGGTGAGGACGCAGGGCAGAGAGCGGAGGCCCGTGTTGGCGGCCACCAGCGAGGCTTCGTATGAGTTCCTCTCATCACGCGGCAGAACCTGCTCCAGCCGATTGTCCATGGAGACCATCAGAACCCAGTCACGGATCTGCTCCAGCTGGGCGTCCTGTCACACACAAAACCCAAAGAACCCAAATAAAATCATCATATTTAAGAAGCTGGCCATCATCATCATCATCATCATCATCATCGTCAGCTGTCTCAGCACTGCTCTCGTTCGAACATGACGACTTGAGGGGATCATTTTTGTATCAGTCCATAGACATTGAGAAGAATGACAGAGAGTTTGTTTTGGGAAGTTCCTGCATATCACACACATGTGAGTCATCACTGCAGGTAACCTATAAACTGTTAGATTAATCATGATTAGCTAACTGATCTTAGCTCATCAATGATTTACAGATTGTATAGATATGTTAAAAATTGGTAATAAAAGTTAGTAATAAATAAAAAAAGAAAGTTTAGCTTTCATCAGGACCTAATTTCTTTCTTAGGGGGCTGATATTTACCCATCACTGCTCTACATTATTGCTATTCTTCTCTATATTACATATTATTGTCAGTCTGTGGGGTTTTGCTGAGTGTTTGGTGGAAGGACGTCTTACGGTGACACAGAGTTTGGTCGGAACTGGAACCTCAAAGGGAATATCAGTGTCCAGGAAGTCAGAGTGGTCCAGAGCGTCCAGCTTCCCCTCGTCAATTGCCTGGAGAAAGAAGTCAATTGAGTCATGATCTAACAGTCCAAAAGATTTCTGATATCCATAATACTGGATATTTTACTTCATGCAAATAATGTGATTTTGGGGGCAGTTTTTGTCCTACACTTGTGAGAGATTACTCACATCACACAGATCCAGGAGGTGATTGAGGAAGATGAAGGCCATGTTGTCCCAGCCAACAGCCTGCCAGGGATCAGAAAAAAATAACAAGTTTATGCATCAGTCAGAGAAACTGGGGGAAAATATGCAAAACTAATGGAGCATAAAGAACACATTTTATAACACGTTTTAAGATGACAGGAAATCAGCTGAATATGTTTCAACAGCTGGTCCACTTACAAGAATATAACTTCAGAGAACAGAAAGCCAGGTAGGAAGAACAATGTTAAGCTGTGACATCTAAAACTGAACTGAAAGGAGTGCAGAGACTCGAAATGAGGAGGAAAATGAAGTGAAAGAGTGCTCCTCCATCATGGGTGGACTCACCCTGCAGGCCATGCCGGCCTCGTAGAACGCCTTGTCTGCAGGCACGAGCTCAGTGTGACGCAGCAGAGACACCGACAGCTTGGCTCGAAGACTGACCTGAGGACGGAGAGAGGCTCGGATTTAAAATGAGTAAAGAAAGGAATGAGCTGTCAAACTGTCACTGTTGGCTGCAGAGGAAAGACTAGAGAGGAGAGTGAGCCTGGAATTAAACACATGAATCATCTTTCAGAGTTTTCACTTGTTGTTTTGGAACAATACATCATGTTGGCATGTCCTGTAGTGTTTTTTCTTATTATTATTCGGGTCATTCCTAGACAAAGATTGCACATATTAGAACTAGTAGATTTTGAACCTGGAGAACCGTGAGATGCACTGACCTGTATGGATCCTCAACATGCAAACAATGCAAACTTTTTAGATCAAATGTGATTATGTGACCTAAACTAAATCATTTCAGATGAGGAATGGTGCACCAAATGTTTGGAAACACAAACACTAATTGATTTTTTCCTGAAAATTGCAAAAAGAGTGTCAGAAATGGAAGGTAAAAGAAGTGTTTCACGTACCAGCTCTGTGACTCCTTTTGTGGCGGATCGCGTGGCGTAGTAGTGAGCGATCAGCAGCATCTGCTCAAAGACTTTATGAGCTGGAGAGTTGGCCTCAGCCGACCGGGACATGTTCTCACACTGAAATCACACACAGGCATCACAAAAGGAGGTGGGTTAGGAAACTCACAGCGCATTTCAAGGAATTAAAAGAGCACACGGCCGGTGGCTTTCAGCTTCGATGGTAGAAGGTAGTTATGAGTGTGATTTACCAGCTGCAGCAGGAAATTGCGGAGGTCGGCCCACATCCGGTAAGACTCAGGTCCATCAGTGTCGGGGAGGTTGATCAGGTCCAGGAACAGACGCTTGTAGATGTTAAAGTTCTGGCAATAAAAAAGGGGGACAGTGATTTGTTGGACCTTTCATTGATGCTTGTATCATAAAATAAATATACAGAAAACAAGATATTTTGTTTGTAGCTTCAATAAAGAAGTAATAAGTCTGAAAAGGATGGAAAACAGAATATGCGTTTGTTTCATTCAAGGTCTGACTCTGAATGGGTTGAATCAAGAATTTCAGCAGAAGTAAATTCTACAGAAGTTCATTAGCTTTGTGAGAAACCACATTTCTGTCAGTTGCTCTCTGTCCAGGTCAGTTTTTATAATTCTGACTTGCAGTGAAACTAGACTGTGTCCAGTGTTTCTTCTCTGTACCACTGTACTGTGCAGATTGTTAATAAAACTATTCTGTTTGGTTTTAAAAATTTTGCGGAGTTTTTAAAGGAGGCATTATATATCATTAAAGTTAAAAAAAATCATTTTCACATTTTACTTTAGTACTAAAGTGAACTTCAGAACCTGTGCTTTCTTACTTTCATTTAAGTAAAGGAGCTGAATCAGTACTTTTATTTAAGTAAAGAATGCGAGTACACCTCTGCTTTCTATGAACTAGGAGTTAAAGGTGTGAGTGCTTTACCTGAGGATTAGGCGGCGCTCCGTGCTGTATGTAGAGCTGCAGAGCCTTCAGAGAATCTCCCTGCTTGATGAGGTGTGTAGCGTACAGAGCGACGTACTTATGGAGGATCTTGAAGTTCTGATGAAACACAACAGGGTCTTGAGATGTTTATACAAAATTCTTTGTCCTTAACGTTACATTTAGTAGCGTGAGGCTGACTGTGTGCTCTGTACCTGTTTAGACGCTGTATCCAGACATTTCTCCCACTGGCCTCTCTTTGCGTACATGTCCAGAGCTGCCATGACATCCACAGCCACCAGCTATAAAACACACACAGGCATAAAAAAACATGAAGCTTGAAATTAGACCATTATATTTTAAATTCAAAGTATTTAAATTGTGTTTTACTTCAAAATACAATGTAAACTTTTCACACAACAGCAGCTCCCAAATACAGTTCATTGGAATAATTTGCTTTGTGAGGACAACCACATACATATTTTATATTCTGGCTCATTTCTTGTGTAATAAGATGAGTCAATAAAGTATGTCTCAATTAGGCTGGACTGATAACACAATATTAATAAAATATTTAAACTGTAAGTTCCAGTGTGTGACAGAGTGTGTAATCATACATACAGAATCAACTTTGCCTTGATTCTTAAGGTGCTCTTTGTATTTCTGGTCCACATAGTCCTTGTATCTGCCAAAGAGATCACAGTAATGAGACACAGAGCAGAAATAGTAAAAGACATCTCCACTTATTCTGGAGATTATGTCTGTTCACAGGTTAAAAGTCTGTTTAAGTGAGGTGGTATCACACTGAACACACACAGCATGCCTCTATTCTGGTGAGGAAATATGGTATATTCAAGTGTCCACACTGAAAAAAGGGGTGTCTAAAAATAAGATAAAAATATTAAATCTAGAATAAATATTTAAGAAGAGCGGAGCTTAAAAACACTCATTTGATGTAAAGGTCCTGCATTCAAAGTATGACTGAAAGTAAAAGCTTCAAAATATATTTAAAGTAACAAAATGAAGTACTTATTATGCGAGAATGGCCCATTTCATAATCATATTATTATTATTACTACCTATTATTACTATTATTATGTTGAAGCAGTTTAAACTTTAACCTTTAATATTACATCATAGTTAATTTGTTTAAGTTAAGTTTTCAAAAAATACAGTGGAGTGTAAAGTACAAAGCAGCAGAACATAAAAAACTACTTCGGTAAATGTGATGGTGAATGTGAATGTGAGTCTTTAAACCTGGGCTCCAGCTCCTTGGCGACTCTCTTGGCTTTGTTCCACTCCTCGCCCTCAATAAGGGCATCAATTGTCTCTTTGATGAGGTTTACATTCAGGTAAAGCTCCGCAGCCTTAAACATGTGAGCAGGAGCAAAATGATGGGAGAAAAAATTGGGAAATTAAAAACATCATACAAGCAATTTCCTCTCAACTCGTTGGTTATTATTGTTTAACAGGTTGAAACTTGTTTGTTTGTGTTGTGGGTTCACTCACAGCATTGTACTTCCTCAGCTGTGTGAGTCGTGGTCCGACCACCCGGACCACCTTCGTTGCTCGATCCTCGCTGAGGTACTTGATGGACAACTCTGCTGCCTGCAGACACACATAAGTAAGACGCACATATGACACTGAGTATGTGACATTGTGTCTCTGATATTTACATACAGTGGTTAACAAATTTACCACCCAGTGTCAGGTGTTCACCACCAGTGTCCGAAATTAACAGTATTGCTGATTACCAAAATATTTTTTTATATTTCTGTAATGGTTAATCCATCAGTATGCGTCTTTAATCAAAATTATATCTTTAATGCTAAAATATAATTGTTATCCGAACAAAAGTAATTTCAAAATTTGAAATTAATATTTAAATGAATGCTGCACAACATTTGGATTATGGATAATGACCAGGTCAAATCTTAAAAGGCCTGAGGACAGAAAGTAATAGTAACCAGGCTGTCTAAAAAAAGAAGAAAGAATACTCAGTTATTAAAGTACTTAGTGAGCCATCCTCTGCCCTATACTGCAATAAGAGGATCTGCTCTGAGCTAACTGGACCTGTTAAAAACCTATCTTTACCTTCATCCAGCACTTCTCCATCAGGGCGGCATTGGAGTCGTCCTTCACCTTCAGGTAACACTCCACGGCCCGGGAGTGCTCACCTGACTGCTCCCACTCCTTGGCCTGTTCCAGCAGCTCCTCCACTCCCCTGGCAAACACAGTGACATAAAGAGACGCAAACAAAGGAATTTCATTTCAGATTCATTTTCAGAGTCAAATTAACTCAACATCAAATATAAAACATGAATGATGGGCCAATTAGTGACATAAATGCCATCTTGCTTTCAAATAAAGTAATAAAGACGTTCATTTAAAGGGACAGTGTGTGGGATTTAACGAGCAAGACAAAATGAAGAACATAGAGAACAATGACGGGTATAAGATAAGATAAGATAAGGTAAGATAATCCAACCAACGAGGGGATTTACATTGTTACAGTAGCAAATGGACAGTGTAAAAAGCATAAAGGTCTATATAAAAAATAAGGAACATGAGTAAGCAAAAAGACCAGCAGCAATAGAAAAGTGTTAAAAAGAAGTAGGTAAGAGTGGTAACATGTAAGTAACATTCGTTTCATCATTCTGTCATGGGTCTTCAATTTCTGATCGATAGCTGATGTGATTATCAGGTATCAATATATCCAACAGGAAACATCAGTGCTCCTCCTGCAGCTATAGTGCAGAATATTTGTAACTGAACTTAGCACTTTCTTTAAGGTGGATTAAGGTGGTCATTTTCACTCCAGCTGGGCTACAGTGAATGTGGAACAAAATACATGGCTTTTGTCTGTCTAAATTATTTTCAATCACGAAGGATATTCTTCCTCCCCCTCCTTCTTGTACATGATCTGTCTTTTTCATTGCCGTACTTTACATTTCATGAAAAGGTGGCAGATTACAATTCGATCATGGTTTGCAGAAGCTTATCTTGAGCCTGAGCTGTAAACTCTGCAGGAATAATTCAGCGCTTCCTCACTTCAGCCTTCACTTCATGTTTGTTTCCATGGGTAAATGTTCCCTCCCACAAGTCATTAAAGAGGGAAAAGTGGTGGGAGGAGGAGAAGAGCAGCGCTGCTGGTCTGTTGGCAAATGAGCTATTCCTTGTTTGGGATAATACATGAGCTGTGTTTTAATAAAGCATCAGACTGACTCTCTGAGCATGGTTTATACTGGTGGCTGAATGGGCAGAGCCTTGTGGTTTCCCTGAGGCTTTTAAGGGGTTTCTTAAAAACAACACAGACACAATGAAATCGAATACAAATAATGTCCCACAAACACCAAACCTCTGATCGAGAATTAGATTCTAGAGTCCTGTTAACGTCTGCTGCTGCTGTAACTATTTACTGTTTTATGTGGGGATGAAAAACAAATTCAGAAACTCAATTACCATCTTAAGGCTGGCTGAACTACCAGGAATTGATTGACAAAGACAAAAAATGAGGCCCGTCGATATCTTATGCATGTTTTGGTCTAATTCTCACCTGATTCCCTTCTTGGAGATCTCCATCTCGTACTCCTCTTGGAGAATGGAAAGCTTGTTGGGGAGATAATCCTTGCAGATACGCATGGCATCACGCCACATGTCTGCATCCTGATAAAAAATAAATAACAAACAAATATGGAATAAATAATGGACTAATTGATCAAAAGGGAGATGGTTAAAGTCTATTATTTAAATATAAAAAAATAGTAACTGTGCGTTCAGTCTCTTTCGAACTTCAGCAGGACTAGGACATTTTGCAACCCAGCTTGGCTCTGACAGGTACCTTGTAATAATTAACAGCAAGTTCGGGTCTCTGGGCTCGGAGCAGGAAGGCTTCAGCCTTCTGGAAATCTCTCTGTTCAAAGCAGAACTTGGCTTGGCCGACCAGGACCTGAGACACACTCTCTGGATCGTGGCCCTCAGCCACCCGCTGTGCACTGGTCCAGTCCTTGTTGTGGACATACCTGGAGCAGTTCACACAAACACACACACCAAAAATAGTATAAAACCCAGAAGGTGTTAAAAGATCTTCTGTGCAGAAACACGAAAATTAAAAATGTTCAGTCCATAAAATGCAAATATAGTATATGTAAATGTACCTAGGCACATTTCACCATTGATCAGCAATAAAAATCTACCCATAATTCTACTCAGCTGACAGGAATGCAAAGCTAAATGTACTCACATGAGCACGGCTTCTCTGGGTTTTCCTGCTTTGATAAACTCAACCTCAGCCTCTGGAAACTTGCCCTGGAAGATGAAGTATTGACAGAAAACCAGAAATAAGACCTACTTACTGTGGCAGAAATGCAATGAACAATGATTATTAGTGAATGATCAAATGTACAGTGTTATTATAATCATTACAAATTATTAAAATTCTTAAAAAAAAAAAAACAAAAAAAAAAAAAAACAAATTTGGTTTGTGGAGGTGAGATTAAAAAAGCACCACAGATGTTTTGGTAATATGCAACATATAGAGGAACAGTGTGGACTGTGACAGAATCACCTCATCTTCCAGGTACATGGCATGTTTCAGGTGGATCTCAGGAATCTTCTCCTTACAGGAGTGACGAGCCAAATCAAAGGCAAAGTCAAACGAGCTGGGGAGTGAGAAAAGAGCAAGAAATCAAGTTGCACAATTATTGAGTGCATGATTCATATTTCTTCAGATATGAGCTCCACTGCCCTCTTCATATACTCTATTTATCCCAGTTATTTCACGGCAGTTCACACTTATTTTTCTCTATCTTAACTCTATATTATCTTCTCTATTTGGCAGCTATTCTGGACTTTTGTGGCACCTCACTCTCACGAGGCACACAATGCTCCCCTACATTTCACAGATATACACTTTGTTGTATTTGATTTTTTTATGATGTACTATGGGGCAATAAGTTGTGTTTTTTTTATTTTTGTGGCATTGCTTTGTAAGTTAAGGGGTGAGTGGGACAGTCTATTTGATTTGTATTCATTCATGTTCACAATATCTGATCTACATCTAGGACTAAAATATCAACAAACATAATGAGTTAGCAACTCAAAACATCTAAAATAATCACTAAGTATCTCAAAATAATAACTTAAGATATCAAAATAATGGGTTTAATATCTATTTTGCGAAATTAAGTCATTATTTGGAGCTACGAGCTCATTATTTTTAGATATTTTGAGATACCAACTCATTATCTTGAGAGAGTTTCTCATTATAATGCCCTTCTTTACTGCAGGGATGGACATCCATATATTTGACGCAGTAAATATATACTCAGTAAATGAAAGTGAATCACAGTGTGTGTCGTGCAGCTCACAAGTTATTTGCAGCAAACTCAATGGCGTGTTCCAGGAGGCCAAACTTGTTGAGTAGCTTGACGGCTGCCTGTCCTCCCAGGCTGCGAGCCCACAGGTAGGCCACCAGCTTCTGGGCTGCGGCACCTCCATGGCTCTTTGTCACCTGACACACACACACAAATATATATGTAAATATATAACACTATGGGAGTTGTGTAGCAGTGTGGCTCCCTAACCCCCTCAACACAGATAATCATGGAGAAAAACATTTGATAGAAGCTCTAAAGTTGCTATGTGTTCCCAAACCAGCAACAGCAATAAACACTGTCATCAGGGAAGCACACGTTTGTAATAAGGCTGTGCCCATGAAGCCTAATCTCACTTTACTTTAAATCCCCTCTTTTGCATTCACAAACAGTACAATAGAAGGCTTCTGACATTTACTGTAATGAAAATAATATAGTTATATATAACTATAAGATGTGAGAAGATGTGTGTGTGTGTGTGTGTGTGTGTGTCAGCAATCACAACTTTGCATGACAAAACTGTGTTTTAGGGAGTGTCTGTTTCTACAGAACAGGGTCCTCTAGACATCACTGTTTGGTTCTTGTTGTCAATCCTGACACGGGAACATTTTCCTGCTTCTAACATCAACTCTGTGGACTAAATGTTCATTTGATGTCTTATATATCCTAGGAGCCATGATGAAGAGATAATCAGTGTTATTCACTTCACCCTTAGAGTGTTCTCTCTATGTGTTGTGGGGACAAGGTTTTAGGCTTTAAAATACACAAATTACTAATCATCTGGAGTTCAAAACGCTACATATTTTTGGGAATGTAATGTGATTTACAGCTAGCAAGCCAACAAAAACACATCTACCCTGTATGCATCCTCCCACATATTGTTGACTCTGTACATGTGGACGGCGGCTTTCCACTCTTGAGCCTCCATGAAGTGGTACTCTGCCTCTGAGAACCTGGACTCAGCCTCCAACTCCTACAAGAAACATTCACAGCATACATGTCAACAGAACAAACACTGATTACCCATGTAGAAATCAGACTGAAGTGAGCACTACTCTCATGTGATTATAATGCTGATAAATGCATGTCCCTGCTGTGCTTTTATGTGGCACAGCAAAAAATGCAATTCTCACAAGATAACTGGACAACCACAGAACTGTTAACACACTCATTTGTCTGCTGTTACATAAGAAATAGAGAATGATTAAATTATAAATTAAATTGCAAGGGTGTCAGAAACAGAGTGTTAGGCAAGCCTATGAGAGCTTTCAATTGCTGCATGAATATTGCTGATAGAATGATGAATTTGATGATGCTGATGCTTGTAGAGGAACTGTAGATATTTGTGCCTCAAAAAAAAACAGGGAAAATAACTAGATGTCATTCAAATATATAAATGAGCCTTTCATTTCTGAACAGTGCTACTGCATTTCAGTTTTCCTATTCATTCTTAGCCTCAGCTACATTCTATGAAAAGAAGGGACAGAGCTGGCTACCAGCTTGGATGACTTGACACAGCTGCACAGGTTATTCTAAGTCTACTCATAGAAATAACCACTCTTAAATCAGCACATTTTTTACACAATGAAGTTAACTGTCTGAAAATGACAGCCATAGGATACCTGTCTGTTACTGATACTAATGGTTAGGTCAGGCAAGACGAACCAAAATGACACTGCCTCTGCATCAAGAACTGAGCTAACTTGAACACAATGTCACACTTTTCAGTTTTCCCTACATAACAGTAAAGCTACAGTATGTACC
Organism: Synanceia verrucosa; assembly: GCA_029721515.1. Lineage (NCBI taxonomy): Eukaryota > Metazoa > Chordata > Actinopteri > Perciformes > Synanceiidae > Synanceia > Synanceia verrucosa. Next base: position 12,693,987 of record CM056570.1, on the reverse strand, counting down.
TTAGCCAGGTGCAGGTGGGTCTCTGTCAGCAGGTCAGGATGATGTTTGGCCACCAGGCGAACAACATCATCAAACATCCGGTTCTTCTTGTACATGATTATGGCGAGGTCAGGCTGCTTCACTGTGGCAAATAACCTGCACACACACACACACACACACACACACTTTTATTATGTGACTGTCAAAAGGCTTCAGTCAGGACATAATAAGTAAGACAGTTTTGTTTGTTTTTTGCCGTCATGCTCACTCAGTTTTCATACTTCCAACAGCTGACCATGATGTAGTAAATTACTATAAATAAATCTCCAGTTACCTCTCAGCTTCCTTGAACTTGCCATCTCTCTCCAGCTCCTGAACTCTGCTGGTGTACAGAGCCATCACCTCCTCCTCGGTCATACACTTCACTGCCAGCTGCAAACACAATGTGCCACACAATGACCATTTGCTTTATGGCTTTTAACATCAGGGGCCCCAAACTATCCAAAATAATAGTGATATCTGTATGACTATCATTCATATCATTATATCATAACATACTTTTTCGTTTCACAAACAGTAATATGCTAATACTGCGTATTAAATACATTGGGGAAAAACAATTCATTACTACTTTACAAGTGAGACAAAACAAACAAACAAAAGCTTGTTCCACTTTGACAAGATTAAGGTCAATAATTAAAAACTAAACTATACATTTAGCCAAGTCAAGTATAATTGTATATTAGTGGAATTTACATTTGGAATGTATCAGTTAGCTAATGATCCAAACTGGTCTCTTTATTTTGGCGTCCATACTAACCTTGAGGGCCTCCTCCCAGCGTCCTGCTGTGGTGTACATGTCTATAGCATCTTTGATGTGTCCTCCTTTCACAAACAGCTGCTCTGCCACCTACAGGCCGGATTGGAGAAGGAAAAAGGAGACGTTCACCTCTTCAATGTGAATAGATTTTTGCTTCGTATATTTTCCTTTGAACTTGTTCTAACACTGACATTGGTGAAACAAATGTATGTGCTGGTTTGTTCTGATAAAAAGTAATTGTTTTTTTCCTGATAATTTCTCTATTGAAATCACAGGTGTGTGTGTGGATGTGTGGGAGCTTCATCCATTGTTTTAGTCTGCACTGAATTATGCTTTCCTGCAACTTGCACAAGTTGGAAAGCAAAGAGCTTGTTATCTTAATTACTTCCTGTGAATGTGCCCATAGAGCAAACACGCTGAAATGGCCGGCTACTTTCAGAAGCTGGCAGTCTGTGGAGGCTGTTTGGCTCAGCTGAGCTCATCAGAATAAGCAGAGCACGCTGTGCTTCACCTCCACCGTCATCATCATCATCTCTCTTCCTTTTTCTCTTTTTTTTTGTTTATATCAGACTTCTTTCTCCCTTTGAACAGCATTTCTGGTATTTAGGCCATTATTAAAACTACTGCAACAATCATCCAACTTCCAACTGCTAACACACAGCCCACGCTGCTCCATGGAGTCCGAACTAAAGCTGGTCCTGGGCTGCAACTTTATGGTTGAAATGTGCACAAGGTTGAGTCATGGGTAAAGCTATATAATTCTAGAGAGATGTGCAGAAGTGAATTGCCGGTGGCTTTGTATTTTCAGATTCAAAGGCAATATTACCATTCTTTTTTTCCTAGCCAGTTGACAACCTATAGCCAATTCATTAAATTTTTAGCCCCACTTTTGGTCTCCACCAGCTCCTGAGATAAAAAATCTTACTAACTTCTGTCTGCTGTTCATTTGCTGAGCAGGTGGTGTACAGTCGGTCACCAGGGGAACCAAGATAGAAACGTTGTGGGACATAAAAGCAAAACAATGAGCTCCTCTCTCACCTCATAGTCCTGCATGGAGGCATAATGCTGAGCAATTTTTACATAGTATTTCTCTGCTGATGAATCCTCCTGTAACTCCAGAATGTGGACAGCCTTCTTCCACTGACGAGCTGCGATGGCTGCCTCGATGGCTTTAAGTGAGCAGCTAAGAGCAGACCACAAACCAATTTTTAGTGTTGGAGTGTATCAACATAATACTAATTTGACAGTAGGACAAAATAGATAGACAACCACACTATTGGGAATTAACTTTGGTTAAGATTTAAGTTGAACCAAATGATGTTATTAAAACTAAGGCTCAGACTCAAACTTTAGGAAACAGCAGAAATTACGAGTTTTAGCTATCCCAAAAATTCCCCCAAAAAACCCTGGAAAGACTTAAAATCTGGTCACTGATTATCTGCCTTTTTTGGTATTTTGGGGGAATATAATCATGTTTAAATATATCTATTACAGTTCTGGTGATTGTTTTTGTTTTATGTATCACCTTTCCTCCTCTTCATCTGCCCAAATCTTTGTGTCTTTATTCCTCTACACTACATACCCAGCTTCAATGAAGTGGTTGATGGCGGCGTCCATCTGTTTCTGCTGGACGAGGTAGTCTCCCCAGGCCTCCTCCAGTTTCACTACCTCAGCAGGGAAGGCGAGGCGAGCCAGCTCCACCGCTACAGGGAGCAGAAACTTTATTTAATATACTGCTTATCTGCACATACCTTAACAATGTATTGTGCATCCACCTGTTGTCCAACATCTTGTCACATGACTTCCCTTCTACACCTTCTGGAGTTATATTATGCTTACAAAACTGTTACACCTACATCAGTATACAGCCACACCAGCTGCACTGCGAGCTTTTGTTTCACATTAACGGCAAGGCACGGCAAGGTAATCTTATTCATATAGCACATTAAGCATATACATGGTTTCTAAATGTCACTGATTTACCTTTCCTGAAGGCACCTCCTTTGCTGTAGCACTCCAAAGCTCTCTGGTTGTTTCCGTTCTTCTCATACAGATCTCCTGCCTGGTCAGAAGACAAAAATAGAAGATCAATTCAGACTTCAGACATTCTTCATGTCAGCTCGTATTGGCCATATTTCACATTGTCTGAAGAGAAGACCCGTCCAGACATGGACTCTACTAGACCCTGAAGGTGTGCTGTGCTATCTGGCACCAGGATGTTAGCAGCAGATCCTTTAAGTCCTGGAAGCTGTGAGGTGGGGCCTACATGGATCAGACTTGTTTGAGATCTGGGGAATTTGGAGACCAAGGCAAAATCTCAAACTGGTTTTTGTGCTCCTCAAACCACTCCTGAACCATTTCTGCTTATGGTACGTGTCAAAGTAACATCCACATGGATGGCAGGACCTAAAGTTTAATAGCAGACCTCTGCCCAAATCATCACTGGCTCCACCAGCTGGTCTTCTTCCCATAGTGCATCCTGGTGCCAGGTGTTCTCCAGGTAAGTGATGCATTTACACTTGGCCATCCAGCTGATGTAAAAGAAAACATCATTCATCAGAACAGGTAACCTTCTTCCATTGCTCCGTGGTCCAGTTCTGATTCTCATGTGTCCATTGATGGTAATTTCCCGTGGTGGATAGAGGTCAACATGGACCCTGACTGGTCTGAGGCTATGCAGCTCCCTACACAAACAAACTGCTCTGCTCTGTGGTATCTGACTCCTTTCTATGTTCAGCAGCATTAACTTCTCTGCTCTGTTGGATCAGACCACCAGGACCAGCCTTCACTCCCCACCTGCATCAGTGACCCTTGTCCTCTCATGACCCTGTCTCTGGTTCACCACTGGTCCACCACTGGACCACTTTTGATAGATCCTGACCACTGCAGACCAGAAACACCTCACCAGAGCCGCAGGTCCAGAGATGCTCTGATCCAGTCCTCTAGACATCACTGTTTGGTTCTTGTTGTTAAACTTACTCAAATCCTGATGCTGGAACATTTTTCCTGCTTCTAACATCAACTCTGAGGACTAAATGTTCATTTCATGCCCTATATATCCCAAGAGTCATGATGAAGAGATAATCAGTGTTATTCACTTCATCTGTTATGCTTGTACATACACATTGCTGGCAAAAGACCTAAACTGATGCAATCCTAAACCATCAGGATGCAGCCACACATTTTGTTCTGAGGTTTCGTCCTCTTTCTCCCACCTGTTACATAAACACAGATGGCTGGAGGAGGAGGATGAAGTTATCAGACAAACAGCCACAGAACGAAATCTCAAGAACTAAGAGACAGATGGAGGGAGAACAAAAAAACAAAGACAAAAGTGTTCCTCTGTTGATACCTCTCCTCTCCTGGCATTTGTTAGGAGAAGAAGCTGAGGTGAAGAGGAGAAAGGATTTACCAGTAGAGCACAGCAACTATGATCAGTGGTAATCATGGCGGACGGAGACAGTCCACTCACCCTCTCATAAAATTCTCCCTTGATGAGGCCGGCGGCGATGCGGCTGACTGTGTTACTGTTGTTGGTGATCTCCGGATGTCCAATGGCCAGTCTGGCAGCTTTAGCCGACAGCCCTGCCTTCAGATAGAGGTTGATGGCACCCTGGAAGTCTCCCTCTCTCTCCTTCACCTCGCCAGCCTTCTCTTCCTGACCCGTCTCTGTTAACCACTGGTAATAGATGTCACGCAATGTGTCCAGCTCCGGGTGGCCCTAAGATAGTATTTTGACAGTAGAATTGTTGCTACGTTAGCCTTGGGTTTAAATTCAGACTTGACACAATAAAGTCATTGTACGCATTCAGTTTCAGCTGTCATACATACTGTATATACACACACACACACACACACTCACTACATCAGATACATCTACATTTATTCAATCATGACATCCATCTATCCATTCATAGGGTCACGGGGGGCTGGAGCCTATCCCAGCTGTCTTAGGGCGAAAGGCGGTTCATCGCAGGACACACAGAGACAGACAACCACTCACACTCACATTCATACCTACGGTCAATATAAATTAGCCAATTAACCTAATCCACATGCATGTTTTTGGATGGTGGGAGGAAGCTGGAGTACCTGGAGAGAACCCATGCAGACATGGGGAGAACATGCAAACTCCACACAGAAAGGCCCCGGGCCCGGGATTCAAACCCAGTACCTTTTTGCTGTGAGGCGACAGTGCCCTCAATCATCACATATGTTTTTCAAATAGCAGAGAGTCTTTGTGGATCTCAGTGGTGTGTTGTTCAGAGTGAAATGCAAAGTAGAAATGTATAGTCTGTTGGTTATTACCTTGGCTTCAGCCACAGCGATGCAGTTGTCCCACATGTGGAGCTCCTGGTACATCTCTATCGCTTCATCAATGGAATTCTGTGGAAATACAGAAAAAAAAGGGAAAACATCTGACTGAGAGCTCTAAAGATTTATAATTATCACAATTCACACTGTCTTAACTGTGAGTAGTAAAGCATGTATAGTGCAGGTGTAATATTGATATTGATATATAAATAGAGAGAAAATAATACAATATTCATTTCAAATAAAACTAACTTTTGAAAATCACTGTTGCTGTTCAAGAACACAACTTGCTGAATTTGGTCGCATTAATAATCAATTTTATGTTCATTCATTCATTCATTCATCCTCTGGTAACTGCTCGATCAGCTGATCATCACAGGACAGCACACAGAGACAGAAACCATTCACATTTACATTCAAAACTAAGACCAGTTTAGAGTCACCAGCTAACCTGACCTGCATGACTAGAACCCAGAGAATATCAGCGAGAACCAGAGAGAACCAAGAGAGAAACAACAGACAACCAAGAGAAAACCAGCGAGAATCAGAGAGAACCAAGAGAGAAACAACAGAGAACCAAGAGAGAACCAAGAGAGAACCAGTGAGAACCAAGAGAGAACCAGAGAGAGCCCATGTCACTACAAGGAGAAGTTGAAAACTCCACAGAGCAGGGACCAGGCCAGACTCAACCCCTCTTGTTGTGAGGTGACAGCATGCCACCCTCAATCCTCCATGTTACATAGAAATCCTGTACATTCCAACATATTGTGTGTAAGTGTGTGTTCTTCAGGTCACTAACCTGTTCCATGTAGTGCATCTCAGCCAGTTTAAAGTCCTTATCCAGCATGGCCACCTGAGCTTGGACCTGGTAAAACTCTGTTCCATCTCCTCCCTGATCAAAAGACACACACACACTCTGTTACTATTACTGTATTACTAGGGAGGATATAAAACATTATTAAAAAATTCAAAATTTAGCTCCACATTTTAATTAACGCAGTCCTTTTTGCATAATCAGTTCTTTTACTTCTGGTACTTTAAGCATATTTTGATATTAGTATATTTGTAATTTAATTTTAGATTTTTACATGCAGTACTTTTACTAGTAAAGGAGTATTTTTGTGCTGTAGTATTAGCTAGTAGCTAGTTTTACTGAAAAAAAAGATCTGGACACTTCTTCCACCATTGCTGCTAATTCATTTGTCCAGAAATATTAGCACCACCCTCAAAGCTCTGTGTTTGTTGTGTGAGTGGTCAGTGTGGAGATGTATTGCTGTGTCTTATATTGGTGTTGATGTGAAACACACCATTTCCTGTGAAACTTTTTCTGCAATCTGGTTGGTCTGGTGGAGGAAACGCACAACTGAGACGTCTCCCAAAGCTGCGCAACACCTGGAAAAGATGAAGTAGAAACAGAGGGAGAAAGAATCCTTCAGTGGAGACAATGTGCAGTAGATGTTAACACCAACCAGCCACAGCTCTGAAACACTGCTCACTTGATGAACTGAGATAAATTTGAGCTTTTGTCTAATTAGCCTTTAGACACATAGAGAAATGAAAAGGCTCATCTTAGCATTGGGCTGCTTTGTTACCAGCTCTCTGTGAACAGTTGCATCAGATTAATGAACAAGTCATGAAAGAAGGAAAATAAAGTTTAAAAACTCATGCTGTCTGAGTCTTTCTGGCCTCCCTCCCTCATTAACATCACTTCCTTCCCTTACTAAAATTACCGACTCCAGACAAAATGTCTTCCCCCAATTTCATGATTTATGCAAATCAAGGCAACGCCTAACAAACAGCATTATGCATTATTAACCACAGAGAATTCAAATCTGAAAAGTTTCTCAAAACAGAGAAATAAAAACATGGAGGGAGAGAGAGAAAATGCTGATTATTAAAAAAACTGTCTTTGATGAATAATGAGGTTAAAGAAGGAGGTCAGGCAGGGACTTTTTCCATTCCAGGCAACCAACGTGTCCTTGTTGTCTCCTTTCTCTTCCATAACAAAGATAAGTATAAACTGAGAATGTAATTAGCTTGCTACGTTGCATGTGTATCTTGCTAACCTTTCTGCGATGTGCAGCTGGTGAGCCTTCAGAGACAGCTTGCTGAGCGTCTTCCACATGGCTTCAGTCTCTGGTGACATCTCCAGAGTCTCAAGGAACGCTGTAGCTCTGTCAACACACACAGGCAGGCCATAAAGCAAAATACAGAACAGAACACACAATTTCAGTGTGCTGCATTGCAGAGACAGTTATACTCCGACCACAAGTTATAAATTATATCAATTGGCAGCACGTCCATGTGTTCTTATGATACTTTCTTTTGTCATTTTCAAGATGTATTTTTAAGAATAGAGCACTCTAAACAGACACCAATTGGAGATTATCTATGTAACTACAATACCAGTGCGGCAATAACATTGATTATCGCAATTATTCTGTCACAATATATGGTCCAACAAAAGTGGCTGTATCCTAAAAGTATTGTGACGGGCAATGACGCTCAGTGGTAGAGTGGGCAAAGGGGTTGGCAGTTCCAATCAGGCTCAATCATTGTCGTCATTGACGTTGTGTCCTTGGGCAAGGCACTTTACTCACATTGCCTCGTATGAGTGGGTATGAATGTTGCCGTAGGCGCAAAATGGCAGCCACACTTCTGTCAGTCTGCCCTGGGGCAGCTGTGGCTACAATGTAGCTTACCACAATGAATAATGGTTTCTGTAAAGCACTTTGGGTGTCATGAAAGGTGCTATATAAATCCAAGCTGCTGGATAAAAGGACATCTGGCCTCCTCCACACACCCTGCTGTCACTGAGACTTCTCATGCAGCAAACAGTCAGGAGATCGGATGAATGTTCAACTGGACAGTGATGGGCTGATTTAGGTATGCAAGTCTAATATCTGTCAAAATGATGTAAACTCACCTGTCATAATCGCCATCATCAATAGCAGTGCCGAACTCGATGAGGCCTTCGTCCAGTGTGTATGGCACAGTGTTCACACCCTCCGTCACGATCACATCAGTCTTCCCATCGACTCGTTCAATATCCAAAATGTCTCCCTGAATAAGAGAAGTGAAACCGATATAACCTTGCTGCAGTGGTGGAACATGACATGTTTACTCAGCTACGGCAGTCAGATCAATGTTTGAGGTACTATTTCCATGGCATGCTATATTTACTCTATTTGAAAAGTTACAGTCACCATTAAAACTAAAAACAGATGAAGATTTTACAAAGATATGATCAGCCGTTACAGATTGATCTACTCATGGTAAGACCAGCTCCACCTCAGTCAACCAGAAGAGTATTTTGTATTGTATTGTATTTTCTGACTTCAATAAATTATCTGAATATTTCTTCCATCACTGAAATATTGTATTGTAACACTGACTTGACTTTACTCATCATGAGGAGAACAGGGTTCAGGTTATGTCAACAACACCAGTTAATTACCAGGCAGAGAGGGTCAAATGAAAAGATGAAAAAGGCCAATGTGAACACATCACATGCTTATTAACGTAAACATGTAAACAATACACACTGACACACACAAAAAGAACAAATCAATCACCTTGATGGGGATCGTGGTGATGCTCTCTGGGCTGTCGATGCTGTACCAGATGCAGAGGTTTCCTCGGTTCTGTGCGACCACCACGTCACTGCCAGGCACCCACTGGACGTAGGAGCAGAAACTCAGCAGGGTGGTCTTCACGCCAGTCTCTACATCATACAGATGGAGCTGAGGTGGAAGGAGAATACACAAACATTTCATCGTCAGTGGTGGTCTGTCCTTACCAGGCTAACTCATGCTGAGAGTTAAACTGATCCCGCTTCAGCTTAGCTTAGCATAAGGACTGGGAACAGGAGAAGAGCAGCAACAACACCCACCTGCCACCTCTAAAGCTCATTAATCATCATGTTGTATCTTGTTTGTTAAAAAACTATATATTCTCAGTTCTGCATTGTTCAACAAGTTCATTTTAAATACCACACAGAACACAAGTGAACACCTCTTTCATTGCTGGCTAAATAGAAAAGTAAAATGGAGAGTCAGTAGAGATTATGTAGGTTGAAAATTCTTTACCATTATATCAATTTTTTTCCAGTAGTATATAACAATATTTCCTAATTAACTGCATTAATACACCTTGGATCCAGATAACAAATAACTTTTTCCTTGTGCTACAACAAACAAGACATCATGTCAGTGTTTGAGTCACGTCCTCTAACTCTTTTAAATATTGCAAAAATGTTCATAGGATGTGAGAGAGCCTTCGGAGGTCATAACTAATGTAAGAACTGTTTCTTTCATTAATAACACATTATAATTACAAATTACAATTACAAATTATTACCATCAATGTCACCACAAACAGTTCAAAATGAAAACTTTAGAGTGTCTAAAAGGACAGAATTATTACATGTGATTATTTTGTTAACCTGAAACTACCCTCAAAGTCTTTCTAAAGCCACTTGTGTACAAGAATAAATCTGCCCCATTTTAGTTACGTTTGTATAAAATCTTTAGATTTACACTAAAACAAGAATGCAGTGAAAATCTGGAAGCCACTGAGGGATACCTAATTACCAGAGTTTCCATGTCTTTGCCCCGGGGCTTTGACATCAAACTCTTCCTCACCCCAGGGCGACAACTGACAGCAAGTCTGAGCCACTCTCATCCTGCACACAGCTCATCAAGAAAGCTGCCAAATCCCAAAACCTTTTCTAAATGGTGTTTGTTTTTGCTATAGAGGTGGAAAAAGTTGAAATGAATGTTTCTCCATGAATTCACAGATGACTTTCATGCTATCGTCATGTGAGCCAGAGAACGAAGGCTAGGAGGAGAGGTAAAAGGAGAAGCTAGTGTGATTCACAACACCCATACACAGAGTATACATATATTATGTTTGGATGATTGGTAATTGGAAAATTTTGGAACTCCTTTCAGTGAACTAGTTTGTTCACTTTTGGTTACCCCTTCAGGTGTCATAAAGGTTGGGTTGGGAATCCCTTCACAACAGGACACCAATAACACTTCATACGCAACTTGTTTGCACTTATCTTTGCACCTTATTTTGTCTGGACTGCTGCACTGTTAAAAGTAGCGTCAATGGCTCCATAGAAATAAAGTTTCATTCCTACTGTGCAACAACAAGTTCTGTTGAGACTCTCCCTGTGGCACAGTGCATCCACATCTATCCTGAAATACCCTCAAATCACCTAAAGGCCCAGAACATCTCCATGAAGAGCCAGGAGGCATTAGCTGGGCGATGGACGTGGCTATAAATTTAGATATTCCCCAACCAAGGTGGGGATTTTACCACTTGAATGACTGCTTTATTAATCATCAGTCTTATCTATCATCTGGCCTTTCTGCCTTCAGGCCCTCTACCCATTGTCTCCACTCTAACAATCCTTCAAGGTACGGAGGTTTTCCACTCTCACCTGCAGCTTCTTGTCCCTGAACAGCAGTTTGAGTCCGGTTTCATTGAGCTCCAGCCAGTCAATCTTGGAGTTTTGGCTGATGGTTCCCAGATTGTAGCCCGTGACCAAGTCCACTGAGGAAAGAAAGCAAGGATGGGTTAACTGAGCAGCAGTCACATTGCCAGTGTGTCATGCAGTATATCTGGCTATAATTGGTCTTTTATTTTAGTAATGAGCCAGCCATTGTATAATAATCACCAGTGATTCTATCAGGAAGTGTCTCTACTTTAAAACTAAAAATGCACACTCTAAGATCCAGTTGATATTACACGCACACACACACACACACACACACACACACACAGTGCAGTGCTGAGGTACTAGTACTCCTAGTACTGAGTAACTGAGTGGTTACTTTTATATTATGTGTTTAAATAAAAAATGACTGTAGTGGATGGAGTACTCAGATGTTTAAGTGGAATAAAAGTCGTAATACCACAGTCCAAAAATATAAATACAAGTAAAAGACCTTACTTAAACTTAAATTTCTCATTATGCAGAATGGCCCAATTCAGAATAATGTATAGTATATTATGAGATGGTCATTACTGGAGCATTAATGTGTTCATCACTTTAATGCTGCAGAAGGGGCTAATTTTAATTACTTTATATACTTCTAGGTAGCTTATGAATTTATCCCTGCAGATCAATGATGTCTGATCGTATATTCACCTAAGATAATACAGTCATATTACATAAGTGTAATTATAATGTATTGGTTGATTATATTTTGTATTATCAATCTGATCCTGCAAAGTAATTTATCTCATCAAATAAATGTAGAGCAGAAGTATAACGTGGCAGGAAATGGAAATACTAAAGTAAAAGTACCTCAGAACTGGCATACTTATGCTGCTTTCTACAGTGACAAATACACAGTCTTACCAATACAAATGGTCTTTCTATCAATCAGATATGCCAGCTTCTTGTTGTCTTCCACTCCTCTCTGCTTCCTCTCATTTAGTCGGACACTGCCAAGACAAGCACAAACAAACACCCACTTAATGTCGGCCATTAGTCAGTCACCCAGGCAGAGTCAGGTCTGACACGTTTGACAGGTCTGAATATTTTAGCATGGATGTTTGCTGACTAGCAACTGAGGCTCACTGACTCCTCTGAGGCGTCAATGTAATAGTCAATTTCCCGAAAGGGATCAATAAAGTATCTATCTAATGACTGATGGAGTTTCTGCACAGCTCAACACAGCCATCTACTGGACAGAGTGGAGTCTTTCACATTTTGACATCCTTAGTTGTTGGTAGTTAAAGGGGAAGTTCTGTTCTTCCCCTTTAATTCTATGACTTTTTTTTTAGATTGAAGAGGTAAATTGAGGTAAAATGAGAACCAAGAAAACAATGAAATCAGTGTGCTGTTTTCTTCAGAATAGGCTCAAAATCTCCTTAATGTCTGGAAGATAATGTGGTGATTCTGGGCTAAAATCATCAGCATGTCCTTATTGCTGAAAATAATTTAACAAGGTTATCCACTCTAGGCATCATATGAGTGATGGTTCCTCATAAATATTCTGATTTCTTTTCTGATAAAATGACTTCATAATAGAGGATTTTTCATTTCAATCATTTTTTCTTGTAAATTTACAGCATTAATCTTGGATTTTTACTTCTCTGAATATTACCTTCCTCCATAATTATTATTATTTTTGTGGATTGAAATCTGTAGATTATGAAGTACAGTCTATGAACCTACTTCTGTTCTTTAGAACTGGACAAACCTGATGAGGTGTTTCTCAGTAAACAAACTTTACGAGGCATGTTTGTTTTGTGCATCTGGGCATACCTGATGAGATGAGGGTTCATGAATTCAGTTCTGACTGATCCCAGGATCTCATTGTTACTGTATTCCACCAGGCTCAGCTCCCCAGCATTGAAAATCATACACACCTGAAACGTGAAACACAGCGGCTTGTAACAAGGAGAGCAGTGGTGAACCACACAATTTTAAAAGCACAACACTTGACCTGTCACATGAAAACTTACACTGTTACTACATTCTTAAATAAACCTGTAAATTAGCAGGCACTGTCTTCATTGGAAGAGAAAATAATAATCTTCATGTGTGTACTCACTGATTCAGTTTCAAAGAAGAATTTTTCGTTTCCCCCTGTCCTGGGCCATGGCACCTGAAAGAGAGACAGCAGAGTGAAGCCTTCAACCTACCATTTACTGCGAGAAGGAAGGTGAATGGAAGAATAATTTCATTCTTGCTGTTCAAAGCACTTTTCACTGGTTATACTACCAAAATGTTTCACACAACACTAAAACACTACAGAATATTAATCTCTATTACACTGAAGTGTGGACAGAAGTGATAAACACGCATTGGTCATACATCACTCAGAGTATGTTTTTTTGTGTGTAATTTAGGTGAAGTGACCCTGTGAAGCCTGTACCTCGCTCAGTTTATTTGTCAGCAGGTCTCCCAGCAGCAGAGTGTTAGAGGTATGAGCCACTAGGTAGCGATCTTTGCCCATGATTTTCACTTCCTCTATTTCAAAACCATAATGGGACTTCAGGACGACTCGTGTTGCTGTAGAGAGGTTCCTTACTATCACCTGGAGGAAAAGCAAATGGAATGACAATTTTTATTTGAACTCTACAAATAATTCGGTGTGAAATTCAATGACTTGACTGACTATATGGCTATGCATAGGAACAATAAAACTATGCTGACCAGGGCAGTGGGAGCGAGAGGGATGGGAAATCTGGTTTGTTTGGGTTTTGAGTTCAAACATTGACAATCTCTCCCATGAATCACTGTACTTTAATGATGAAACTGATATACTGGGCTGTTTTTTGGCAAGTGACAGGGAGCAAAGTGAAGAGTGCACTGCAAATTATTTGGATTTAGATTTAGATATGTTCAACATTTTATCTTAGAGTTAATTTCTTAAGTGTTTAACTTTACACTATCATCTTAAATCAAGCACAACCTTATCTTTTTTTGTCTCAAACAGGCAGGAAATATTAAAATGAGGTAACTGTTAAAATAAGAAATATTACATCTCTCCCCCAAAGTCTCATCAAATAAATCTTGTCTTAAGATTCAGTAACAAACTCAAGTTGCTTGATTTGAGTCACAAAAACATTCTGTTACATTTAGTGTATAGCGCTTATTTTGGGTCTGTAAAAGTTAGATTTTGATCAGTCATCTTAAGGGGGTGGTTTGAGCCAGACTCTTAACCCTGAAAATGGCACCACTACTCCCTGAGAGATGGGTTAAATGCAGACAAAGTTTGTGTATATGACAACTAAAGCAGATTATATTATTATTAAAACCAACATTTTCTGCTTATTTTAAACCTTCTAAATACATCTGACCTCTAGATTTAACATCTTCATTCCAGAAATCTTGTCAAATTAAATAGTCTTGCTGTATGGACAGATAATTTCACCTGTTTTGAGGTTTAGAGGTTTTTGAGGTTGAGATTTAGTGTTTTTAGTCACCCTTTTTATCAGTGAGGAATTGCTTTGAAATGATTGATGTTGTCTGAATTAAAGATTCTGTTCTGTGCTGTGAACATGTTTCTTAATTTTCTTTTTCTTATGGTTGTCTCTACCTGGCTCGGGCTAACGTAGGTCATCTCAAACTTGTTCTTATAGATGGTTCTCCGCAAGCAGCAATCAAACAGCTCCACTCCACCACACAGCGTTCCCTGTCAGGACACACACACAATAAATACATTAAAGGTGTAATTCAGATTCTTTCAAGAGGGCACCTCTCCATAGAGCCTTGTGAATTGAAAAGAGCATAGATGAAAATATTCCAAATATAATGAATAATTAAACTCATTTAGTTTTTTTAGGTGTCTAACATCGCCTTGCTCCTGTTCTGCTTCTCCTGTTGTTGTGTGCCGACCATCATCTACTGCAAGTAAAACACTGACTATGGATTAGAACCTCAATAAAACCCCACTTCAAAACACCCAAGCTATCCCTTTAAATATAGTTTTCTTTACAGAGTTGTGTTTTTTTCACATGTAACCACTACTGCAAAAGGCACGCCAACAGTAGTCACAATATGGATCCAAATATTACGTGCTAGATAAAGATATACATACAGCGCAGAGGCGTGATCCATCTTTATTCCAGGCTAGGCTAGTGATGGTGTAGAGGTTGTGAATCTCTTTGGGCGGAGCTTCATCCCACATGCCTCTCCTAGGAGCCCAGTTAAACACCCGCAACCTGAGGGGAAAAAATAAAGGGGAGAAATAAATTGCTGTACCTGATATAAATGATCTGAGCATTGTGAATGACACCTGAGCAGAGCACTGTCTGTACATTAACTGATGCACTGACCGGTCATAGCTGCCAAACACAACAGACTGTCCGCAGGGACTGGTGGCAGCGACGGTGAACTCCTTCTCAGTCTGGTCATGGCTGTACTCAAAGGTCTGCAGGATGTGACCCTCTCTGCCATAGGCCACCACCTTCTTGTCACAGCCGCCCACCATGATGCTGTTTGCGCCCCAGGCCAGAGCGTAGGGAGGGCACGGGTGCAACAACAGCTTACCCTGTGTCAGAGTGGAAGTGTATGTTCATTAGTCTACTGTTTAGTGTAAATGTTGCAGCCACCATGCAGAGAATATAAGTGATGATAAATGTGGGTACCTGAGACTCGCCGGAGCCTTCGTCATCGAAGAAATAACGCACAACTGTGCCATCAGCGTGGCCACACAGGAAGCCCTTACCAGAAACACTGAAACAGAACAGACAATAAACAATGACTGAGCCACCATAGAAGACGATAAAGAAGCATAATGACCACTGGCTTCAGGTCTGCTCATCATAATTATGCACTCATGTCACATGTATGTACTTGGATGCCAATGAGACGACACAGGACTCCATGCCGTAGATGGTCGATGACTTGTTTGTCCGAGTGTCGGCAAGGCGAACCTACAAAAACAAAAATTTTAAAATGATATTTAAATATGCTAAATTACATTCATAATTTAGTGTTAAATATGTTTATTATGTCTATTCAAGTCTAAATAATACACAAAATACACAACAAAAGAGAGAGGGAGGAAAAAAGAGCATAAGACAGAAAACCAAACTCACATTCACACCTACGGTCAATTTAAATTAGCCAATTAACCTAATCCCCATGCATGTTTTTGGATGGTGGGAGGAAGCCAGAGTACCAGGAGAGAACCCACGCAGACACGGGGAGAACATGCAAACTCCACAGAAAGGCCCAGTCACATAAAATTTACATTACATAAAATTATCAGAAGCCAAGCTTACCTTTCCATCATCTAATCCATAAACAATAACATGCTCTGAAGGCCAAAGCAAGCATGTCACAGCACTCTGTAATAAAAAAGACACAAAAGACATGAAAGAGAGATTTCTCAGTAGGAAGTGCAGCAGATAAGCTTCTCCAACCAAAGCAGATATCACACTGCAAAAATGCATGCTAACCTATGTAGCAGTTTTTGTAACATCATGAAATATCTGTGATCCATTTCCAGCTTTACCTGACAAAACCATCTGTAGGACATCCTAACTTATGGCCCAAACTGCCCAAATACCTCTTTAATAACACTGACTGTTGTATTAATGATATTATTGTCTTAAGCATGAAAATACACTTTCTTTTTACAACACAGCTGTCTCTTAAAGCATGCTGTTCTCTGCCAAAGCAAAGTGTCTTACCCTCTGAACTAATTTGTTGCAGATGGCTTTCTTCTCGCACCTAGAGAGAGAAAATAACACTGTTAAAAATCTATTACTATATTATAATCTATATTATATATTTAATATGGAGGATGAATTCAGCGTGAACGTTACCAATTTTCTCCAATTTTGTAGACAAAGATAATGTTGTCTGACTGGCCAATGGCGATTTTGGTGGAGTCTGGTGAGAACGCCATGTCGTTGACGACGTAGCTCTTCTTCCCATACTGAGCAAATAAAGATAAATAAATATTAACACACAACCTTTTCCTTTTCTCCCTGTCATCCACATCCCTTTCTTCTGTTTTTCCTTTTTCTTTCCTCATTATTGTCCATGAGCATTTATTTGTTTATAAAAAGTGTAACAAAGTGCAAAATGTAAAATGTCAATTGTCTTTTATGAGACAGATTTCCACTTGAATGAAAAGATAATTAAAAAAACAACACACAGTGTACACTTGGAGATGCTGTGGACAGGATTTACAGGCATTAACAAGGCACTGATGGTGTAACTTCATGTGATAGATGCCATCGGTCTACCTTGGAGTCCAGGGGCTTGGTGGGGAACCTGTCCCTCTTCTCTCCCTGCTCATCATAGAGTAGCACCACTCTATCCACAGTGCAAACAGCGAACTTTGTATTATTGGGTGCCCAAGCCATGCATGTTACTTTGGCGGGATACGCCTGTGAAGAAAAGCAGGGAAAACACTCAGAAGTGGCGACATAGCAGAGATGTTTTAGCTAACCTTACCCAAATACACCCCGTTATGTGCTTTCTCGGGCCAAACTCCATGGAAGAAGCAACCGTTTAAACTGTTAAAGCTGCTGTGATTAGTCTCCTGCTAAAACTTAACTTTTGTTCATGTCCAAATCACTAAGACACGGTTTTAAGCTAATTCGGGGCAGTGTATCAGCGGTACTTTCCCCAACCAAGTAACGCACCGCAGTTACTGGCACACAAAGTAAAGTAACTGTAAGATATCAGTATTTAATCCCAACTTTTTAACTGATGTAGCTCTACAGCATCAGCTAGCATTAGCTAACATGTCAGTGAACTCACCTGGGGCGTTAGTGGCGTTTTCAGGTATTTCAGATGCATCGCTGTTTGTTTGCAGGAAAATGTTAAATATATGGAAATGAAAAGAAACCTTCTTTACATTACGGCCATACATCCGAAACTTGTATATTCCTTACATAAAGGGGGGATAAAGGGGCTCGAATGTGACGACGTGTTCGAACTCGAAATATACAGTATATTGCTGTGTTGTGTTCGTGACGTATCGGAAGTCGGGATTCGCAACTGTGAATGACGTCACACCAGAGTTGACGGCGTTTGAGCGAACAAGCCAGAAAACCAAGATGGACGCCTCCAGTGAGAAGTTTGCTGTACTTGCTCTGTCGGAATAAAGAAAGCTAATGCAGTAATATGAGGTCCTCAAACACAACTGATAGGAACAAAGAAGATGCGGAGGGTGTGTGTTTGTTCTCCTGCGTAATGATGTGTGGGAAAAACGTTTGACTCTACTGTAGGCTGTAATGTATAACGCTACACGGCGCTAATACAGGGCGTTACGATCCTGGTTTATGACGTCGTGGTCAATTCGGGATGGTGAAGACTTTACGAGTTGTAAATCCGACTTCGAGGGGCTTTCCAGTTGCCATTTACGACTCGGAAATCGTAAATTACGACTTAAGAGGAAAACACGAACGCAGCATATACGGAAGACCGTGTGAAGCATAGATATGTATATAAACACTAGATGGCTCACGCACGCTGTTAGCCAATGGAGACTGACGTCCTCACATGGCGGCCATCTTGCCACAGGCAGCTCGCCCACTCATAACATGAATGTCTGCCTGATCATTTAAATAACAATAGATTGCTTCATTTTAAACGGATATATATATACGTGTATATATATATATATATATATATATATATATATATATATATATATATATATATATATATATATATATATATATATATATATATATATATATATATATATATATATATATATATATATATATATATATATATATATATATATATATATATATATATATATATATATATATATATATATATACACACACACACACACACACAGATACACTGAATGAATTTATTTTTTAAACATTTAAAATGCAGAAACCTTAAGAATAAGTCAACCACATAAAAGTAGTTATTAAAAAAAGTAACATTCAATGATTGTGGTAGCAACATTTCTAAAAAGCTTGGGTCAAAAACACTTTTGCAATAACATGAACTCACACAGCCCTGCTGTTCCTATGAAGCAGAACTTGTGTTGTACATACATGTACTACGTCAGTGTTTCTCAAACCTTTAAATTTCAACTCTGACAGTGTACAAATGGAACAAACAGGTCTATTTGTACCATGGTTTGTAAACTGTCAGGGTTACAGACTTGTATGAGTCAATAGAATATAATAGATTTTTTTTTATTGATGCCCCATTAGGGGAAATTCACCCACCACAGCAGCATAGACATGATACAGTAATAAAAAACAAACCACAGCAAAGACATAAAAGAATAAGTAATAATAACAATAATAACAGAATAATATGTACATATTTAAAATATGTACTAAATAACAAGTAAGGAAACATATTTTTAAATGTAAATGAAGTGTTAAACACAATTATAAGATGAATAGAATGTATTGTTACTGTGAAATAAAATAGAAGTGCAAATATGTTTGTGCAAAAGGAAGGATAGTGCAAACAGATTAGAAAACAAGGCAGTGATGTAAAGAGTCCAGTTGTATTAACATCAGCCAGTGATGCTGATGTTATAAAGTTTATTGCAGATGGTAGGAATGACCTGCGGTAGTGGTCCTTCTTGCAGGGTGGAAGTCTGAGTCTGCAGCTGAAGGAGCTGCTTAAAGCCTCCACAGTCCATCAGAGGGTCAGAGGGGTTGTCCATGATGGAGGTGAGTTTTGCAGACATCCTCCTCACACACACCTCCTCTATGGAGTCCTGGGAGCACTCCAGAACGGAGCTGGTCCAGGACAGAGCTGGTCCAGGACAGAGCCGGTCCAGGACAGAGCCGGTCCTCCTGACCATCCTGTTCAGTCTTCAGTCAATTTAGACCCCTTAAAAGAATCCACGGCCTCTAGTGTGATGTGCATGTATGATTAGACCATATTACACCTAGAATACACTTTGACAACAATTTCACCATGTAACAAACTATTATGCTAATTCTAGTCATAATATTGTCATATCTACAGGTGAAAGGTGATCCCCTTTTCCTTGTTTCCAGGCACCGTTTACTGGAGCATCCATAGGCTGCACAGAAGTCAGGCATTTTGACTCATTTGATATATTCCTGTAAACACAGGCTGAGAAATTTCCTGTGTCACAACGTATCAACATTTATGATGTTTTTAACAAACCAAACAGCTTGGAAATCAAGTGCAACTGAAATTATGTTGAAACCAAAGAGCTTTTCTGCCTCTCCCACTGATGTAAAGCTGCTGGGTGAACTTTGTAATACATACTTGGTCTCACTCACAGCCAGTCTGTTAGCCAAGTTAGACAGCTAATAAACACAAGCACGTCCACAAAGACTGTCACTTTGACAAAAAAATATGTTGTCATACAAGAAATTAAAATCTCGATTGTGGTTTCAGCCTTGACAACTCGCACAAAGCGACTCAAAGTTAAGCCCTTTGTTCAAATAGCCATGAAACAACTGTGCTGTACGATTAATCATTAGTCATTTTTTTCTCTAAGAAAAGCTGCGATGTCCAAGCATCCCGACTCATAGTCACATTACTAAGGTTTGTAATAAAGAAAACAGTTTGGAAATCTGTCAAGATTTCAGCGAGTTAAGAGTATTTTTGATTGTGCAAATAACTTATCTTCATCATCATCATCATCTTCTTCTTCTTCTTCTTCTTCTTCTTGTGGTGTTTTATTGGCGGTTGGCAAACAACATATTCTTGCATTACCGCCACCAACTGGAATGGAGTGTGAATCAGGCTGACTACTAATAACCCCCTCAAAAAAAATATATAGTCTATCAAGCAGCCTCGTTGCTTTAAGGAACTGGAATATAAATTTGTAACTCTTGTGCCCTGAGCTCTGTTGTAAAATGACTCTGATATCCAGTGGTATTTTAATGTTCCTGAGATGTGTAATTAAACTCTGTCTTTCTCTCTCATACTTGTGACACTGAAGTATTATGTGCTCTATTGTCTCTTCTTGGCCACAGTAGTCACAGTTCCCTGTCTGGTGTTTTCTAATTATGAATAATGTACTGTTCAATGCAGTATGTCCAAACCTGAGCCTTGATATTATTGTTTCTTCTCTTCTGTTCCTTCCTGCTTTTCTCATTTCTCCCATTTTCCTTTGTATTCTGTAAAACCATCGTCCCGTCCTCTCTTCCTCCCATTGTTTTTGCCATCTTTCCCTCAGTCTTTGTTTGATGATGCTCTTAGTTTCAGATTTACTGACATTAACTGTCAAATCGATGGATGTCTTTCCTGCTGCCTCCTTTGCTGCCTTATCCGCCATCTCATTTCCTCTGAGCCCAGTGTGTGCTGGTACCCACACAAAAATCACTGTCAGCCCATCATCTGAATTCTGTATAGGGTTTGCTGCACTTCAATCAGTATGTCTGGTCTGCTGTGTGCCTGACTGTCCTGTAAAGTGATTAATGCTGAGCTGGAATCAGAGCATATAACTGTTCTTAGTGGTCTTGTCTCCTCAACCCACTGTACTGCCAACAGTATTGCGATCATTTCTCCGGTATAAACTGACACTTCTCCACTGATCCGCCTCTCCACTGTGATATTAAACTCTAGGACAATAAAAGCTGCTCCTGCCTTATCTGAGCTCTTTGAGGCATCTGTGTAAATCTGGACGTAGCTGGTAAAGTCCTCAATATATGTCTGTACTACCTGCGGGTTATAAATGAGTCCTCTATTCTTGTTTTTCTTTTCTAATAACGTGAGATCAACTGTGGCATTTGGAAGTATCCAGGGTGGTATAACTGGTAACGGTACTGTAGGACTGATGTTTAGCTGTGCTGTTCAGTTCTGTTGCTTTCTGCGTACTCAACCAGCCAAAGCTTTTGTTGTCCCTTTTCTCCTTTTCCCAACACGGTTTAAAGTGAGTTGTGTTGGATGCTCTTGACTGTGCCCCTGTAAATTAACCCAATAAACTGTTGAAAGTTGTAGCCTCCTCATATCTAATGGCATCTCCCCCATCTCCACCTGTAGTGCTGCTGTTGGAGTTGTTTTCAGTGCTCCTGTACATATCCTCAGTGCCTGATATTGAATATTGTCCAGTCTTTTCAGAGATGTGCCTGCTGCTGATCCATATACCACACTTCCATAGTCCAACACTGATCTGATCAGCCCACAGTATATGGCTTTTAGTGCACTTCTGTCTGCCCCCCATTCACTCCCCACCAAACACCTCATCACATTCAATACTTTCTTACATTTATCCTCCACCTTCAGAATATGTACAGCCCATGTGATTCTTTCATCAAACCAAATCCCCAAGTATTTATAGTGTTTCACTCTCTCCATTTCTTGAATATACAATTTCACCATGTTGCTAATTCTTTCCTTATGAAAAACACTGTCTTTGTCTTATCGACTGAGAATTTAAAACCCCACTTATATGACCACTCCTCTATTTTAGTGATAGCACCCTGAACTTTCTTTATAATAAACTGCATATTACTCCCCCCTTCCAAATTGCCCCATCATCAGCAAACAGTGACACCCCCATCTCATTTTCTATACCTGTAAACACATCATTTATCATAAGGCTGAACAATAATGGACTGATTATGCTCCCTTGTGGTGTTCCATTTTCTATGGCAAATTTCCCAGAGTACTTCTTCCCTACTCTCACCTGAATGAATCTGCCTGTTAAAAAATCTCTAATCCATCTATATATTTGACCATTAATACCTAATTTTCTGAGTTTGATTAATAGTCCCTCCCCCCACATCATATCATAGGCCTTCTCTACATCAAAAAACACAGCTACCACACTTTCTCGGTTTACCTGTGCTTTTCTGACCTCATGCTCTAGACAAACAGCATATTAGATGATAATGCAATTGGCCGATAATTCCCTGGGTTCTTTTCCTGGTTTGCATATTGGGACTACAATGACTTCCATCCAGCTCTGTGGTAATTCTCCCTCTTCCCAAACTTTGTTATATAATTCTATTGAAATGTCCTTGGCTGATTCACTGAGATGTTCTAACATTATGTAGCAAATCTGGTCCTTTCCTGGTGCTGTCAACTTTGTTTTCTTTAGTGCACGGTTCAATTCTGCCTTTTTTAAATGGTTGATTTAATGGGTCATCTGTGTCGTCATCATCCTTTAACAGCTCTATATTCTCTGCTCTTGTGGTTACACGCGCTTCTTTCACTTTTTCACTGATGTTTGCTGAACTGTGAATTTTAACAAAAGTCTTAGCCAGCATCTCAGCTTTTTCTTCGTCCTTCACTGCTGTTACCTCACCCTCAACTAACACTGGATATCCCCAGTCTCCTTTAATCCCATTCATTCTTTTTATCATTCTCGTGCAAATAACTCACCTTCCCACAGCTACCATAGAGCATACCAGAATAGTATACTGTGGTAAGATGGCCGCCGTATTGGGACGCTGGTGACTCTGCTTGAGTCATCTAGCCTTTCTTATAGATATCTATGGTTTGAAGTAGTTCGCCTTGTGATTCTTCTCATAGACATAGTAAAGAGTAGACGCTATTGACACTGACGAGCCGTGGGGCCGCCATCTTGGACCGGTCACCCACTCCACTTAGTCTGTTTGGCAGGCGCAGTGACGAGTTAACGCAATTAATCAGTCAGAACTCACTGAATACTTCACTGATTTTCACGAGTTTCATTTTTTTGCTGCAAACGTTTAGTTTAGTTATGATAGAGGACACATAGTTTGATGTATATTAATATTCAAAGTGGGTTTAACAGTAATACAATATTCTGATATGTGATATATGATAGGTATTTTGCAAAACACAATGCAGATATATGTATATGTACATATAGATATATAAACATTAATGTATATTGATATGTAGATATAGATACAGATGATATAGCTGATCTATAGAGATGACATGTAGATATATACAGATGATATAGATACAGTCGTGGTCAAAAGTTTACATACACTTCTAAAGAACATACAAATGTATGTAAACTTTCTGCTGGGTCAAAAATATACATGCAGCAATGCTAATATTTGGTTACATGTCGCTTGGCCATTTCATTGACACAACTTTCTAAGTCCCTGAAATTGCTAATTCATGTTGCTGTATGTATATTTTTGACCGAGCAGATATGGTCACTTTTTCAGTTGACCCATAATAAAGTCATAAAAGAACCAAACTTCATGAATGTTTTTTTGTGACAAAGAAGTATCTGTTCCAATCACTCTATCAGAGAAAAAACAGAGTTGTAGAAATAACTGGAAACTCAAGAGAGCCATGACATTATGTCCTTTACAAGTGTATGTAAACTTTTGACCACGACTGTATATAGAGATGATATACAGGTATATAGATGATATATAGATGATATCCATCCATCCATCCATCCATTTTCTACCGCTTATCCTCACATAGGGTCGGGGAGCTGGAACCTACCCCAGCTGTCTGAGGGCAGAAGGCAGGGCACACCCTGGAGAAGTCTCCACGTCATTGCATGGCACATAGAGACAGACAACCACTCACACTCACATTCAAACCTACGGTCAATTTAAATTAGCCAATTAACCTAATACCCATGTATGTTTTTGGATGGTGGGAGGAAGCTGGAGTACCTGGAGAGAGGCAACAGTGCTAACCACTACACCACCGTGCCACCAATATATATATATATATATATATATATATATATATATATATATATATATATATATATATACGTATATACGTATATATACGTATATATACGTATGTATATCGTATCCTCACATATATACGTGACGCACGATATACGCATGTACGCACGATATCGCATGCGTGCGCATGCATATATACACGCACGCATTATCGCACGCATATCGCACGATATCGCACGTGTATATACACGCACGCACGTGACGCACGCGTATATATACACGCACGATATCGCACGCATATCGCACGCGTATATATACACGCACGCATGCACGCACGCATGTATATATACAATGCGTATACACGATATCGTGCGTGTATATATACACGATATATATATATATATATATATATATATATATATATATATCAGCTGGGCGACGGTCATCCAGTAAGGGTCCTTAAGCAAGACCCCTGCTACACCAGCCTACCTCAATATGAGCGGACACAATACTGATAGAGTCATACCGGCTCGGACGTCGCCCGGGTTAACAAGGTCCGTGTCAGATGCTAGGGAACCGGGGCAATCTGATGAGAAATGGGCTACTGGAACATGGGCTACATGGACGAGGGCGGAGAATAAGGAATTGTTGGAATGCTACTATACAAGCAATCCCAGAGAGAAGGGATATATGACACAAATGTGGGACCTATGGATGCTTCGAAAACCCACAATCAAGGGTTACAAAGAAACAACTGTTAGCCCAGTGTTCCAACATCCGTAACCGAAAACTGCTATCACAACTAGAGATCGATGAAATACTACAACGATGCTACGTCACCATCACCCCCACAATGTGAGATTGGGTACCAAGCCCCAATAGACAGCCTCAACACAAGAGCTGCTGACCTGAGAAGGATGATCGTGGAGCCTCCGACAACTACCGAAGCTGAATTGTCAAGTACCTTCAGAAGATCTGCTAGAACAATCCCAACTGGGACCATCACATAAGCTGATACACAGTACGGCAACAGTACTCCTTGAGATGCCAGGATATAAGATCAGTACCCTGGCAGAAGACGGTACCCTCCATGGAAGGCCAAGATCAAGGCAACACGGAGAGAAGTCAGCCAGCTAACAGAGATGCAGAAAGGGAACATGGTGAATAAAGGGGTACCCAGGAAATACAACAAGCTGCCCATACCTGAAGCACTTGAAACTGTCAAACAGAGACTAACAGCTCTGGCCTCTCGGCTGAAGAGATACACCAAGGAGGTAGAGGCTAGGAGAATAAACAAGATGTTCTCCACTCACCCGGCCAAGGTGTACTCACAGTGGCAGGGAAGTAACATCAGCCCAGACCCACCAAGAGCTGAGATGGGAAGATACTGGAAGAACATCTGGGAAAGAGAGGCATCACACAACACCAATGCCCAATGGCTAGTGGACCTGAGAACTGACCACAGCAGCCTCCCAGAACAAGAACCAGTAACCATCTCAATGGCAGATGTCCAAGAAAGAGTGTCAAAGAAGAAGAAACTGGACTGGCCCAGGCCCCGATATGATCCATACGTACTGGCTTAAGAAGTTGACGGCACTCTACGAACGCCTGGCAGCACAGATGAACCAACTGCTAGGACAGTCCTCATCATGAAGGACCCCCAGAAGGGACCTATCCCATCCAACTACCGGCCAATAACCTGTCTCTGTACAACATGGAAGCTCCTGTCAGGCATCATGGCCAGATCCATCCATCCATTACCTGTGCACTGCCTGGATTGACTACAAGAAAGCCTACGATTCAATGCCACACACACACACACACATGGATACTGGAATGTCTGAAACTGTACAAGGTCAACAGGGCACTAAGAGCCTCCATCAATGTGAATGTGGAAAATGACCCCAGAGGCCAACTCAAAGCCGATCGCCCAAGTCACCATCAAGTGTGGCATATACCAACAATCAGCCACCTGCTCGACATGGATGACATCAAGCTGTATGCCAGGAATGAGCGAGAAATCGACTCACTGATCCACACCACCAGGATCTACAGCAACAACATAGGGATGTCATTTGGATTGGACAAGTGTGGCCGGATGGTATCGAGAAGAAGCAAGATGATCAGAACTGAAGGGGTGGACCTACCAGAGGGCAGGATAGGAGACATCCAAGACAGCTACAAACACCTTGGTATCCCACAGGCTAATGGAAACCATGAGGAGGCCGCAAGGAAGTCAGCCACAGCTAAATATCTCCAGAGAGTAAGGCAAGTCCTGAGGAGTCAGCTGAATGGTAAGAACAAAGTCCGAGCCATCAACATGTATGCACTGCCAGTCATCAGATACCCCGCTGGGATCACAAGCCGGCCAAAGGAGGAGATAGAAGCCACAGATATCAAGACAAGGAAGCTCCTCACCATGCACGGAGGGTTTCACCCCAAGTCCAGCACCCTGAGGCTGTACACTAAGCGGAAAGAGGGAGGGAGGACTCGTGAGCATCAGAGCCACTGTCCAGGATGAAACATCGAAAATCCAAGAATACATCAGGAAAATGCCCCCTAAAGATGAACTGCTCAGTGAAAGCCTCAGGCAGCAGAAACCTGAAGAGTGTGAGGAGGGTGAGGAGCAGACAACATGGAGGGACAAGCCCCTACATGGCATGTACCACCGTCAGATAGAGGAAGTGGCTGATATCAAGAAGACCTACCAATGGCTGGAAAATGCTGGGCTGACAGACAGCACAGAGGTACTGATCATGGCAGCACAAGAACAGGCCCTGAGCACGAGGGCTATAGAGGTCAGGATCTACAACAGTAGACCAGACCCAAGGTGCAGGCTGTGTAAGGAGGCCCCTGAGACAGTCCAGCACATAGTAGCGGGATGTAAGATGCTAGCTGGATCAACGTATATGGAAAGGCACAACCAGGTGGCTGGAATAGTGTACAGGAACATCCATGCCCAGTATGTACTAGTACCCAAATCCCAATGGGACATACCAGCAAAGGTGGTTGAGAACAACAGGGCTAAGGTCCTGTGGGACTTCAGCATCCAGACTGACAAACAGCTCCTGGCTAACCAACTGGACATAGTGGTGGTGGACAAAGAGCAGCAGAGGGCAGTGGTGATAGATGTGGCGGTACCAGCTGATGCCAACATCAAGAAGAAGGAGCACGAAAAGGTTGAGAAGTACCAGCTGCTTTGCCTGAACTAAGGAGTTAACGTGTAGATAAACTGATCATTTTATCTTATCTGAATAGAATTCAAGCCTTTCTTTGAGCTCTTCATAAAGGAGGATATTTTCTCTTAACTCCCCCAGAAGAGTCTTAACGGTGGTCTTTGCCCTCTTTACTCTTGCCATGGCGTTCTTCTCTCATTCCAGACTTTCCACCCTTGCTAAGGCTTCATTAAGTCTGGCCTTAAGAGAGGTAGGAGAGGCAGGCAAGGCATAGCCATGATCCTAGCTGAAAGAGCGATGGACATGGTTTGATTGTCTCACTTCACACACATTAATTTGCACCACTAGAGTTAGACCCATATTCTTTTTTTATAGTCATCACCTGTCACAGCCACTGCCACAAGTTTATTTATGAGTGTGTTTAATATGAGTGGCAGCAAATAAGTGAGATTTTAATATGTCCAGGATCATTATTATATAATGTTTAACTTTAAATTCGAAATACTTACATCATTAGGCTGTGGGGGTGAGTTTGCAATTACTGGGGCCTCCTGAGAGGCTCTTCTGGAGGTAGTCCTGCCCTTTTCTGACTAATATGAAGAAGCATAATACTTGAAATGTAATACATATATACAGTATACATACATGTATGTATATACAGTCATGGAAAAAATTATTAGACCACCCTTGTTTTCTTCAATTTCTTGTTATTTTAATGCCTGGCTCAACTAAAGGTACATTTGTTTGGACAATTATAATGATAACAACAAAAATAGCTCATGAGAGTTTAATTTAAGAACTAAGGATTATTCATTTTCCATGGTTTTTTTGATAATAACCAAAATTACTTAAATTCTTACATCAATAGCTATGGCATTGTACCGCCAAAAACACTACTTTTAAGCATTCCATGTTTTCTTTTCTGTTTGCTTTAAACACATGATACACACAAGAGTTAATACTTGATTGCATAACCATTGTTTTTGATGACTGCAGCCATGCGTCTTGGCATGCTCTCCACCAGCTTCTGACATTGTTCTGCTGTCACAGCAGCCCATTCCTGTTGGACAAATTCAAACAAATTTTCTTTGTTTTTGGGCTTGTGGTTCTCCATTTTGAGTTTGATGATTTTCCACAGGTTTTCAATTGGATTAAGATCTGGTGATTGAGCAGGCCAATGCATGTTGCTAATGTTTTGGTTCTCCATCCAGGCTTTAACTGACCTTGCCGCGGTGGCAAGGGGCATTGTCTTGTTGGAAAATCCAGTCATTCGAGGCAGGAAAGAGTTTTCCAGCTGATGGAAGAAGACTGTTTTCAAGGGTAGTCCTGTACTTGACCTGGTTCATTCGGCCTTCACACAATTGCATTTGCCCTGTTCCACTCAGACTGAAACAACCCCAGATCATGACTGATCCACCCCCATGTTTTACTGTAGGGGCAAGACAGTCTGGGTTGTAAGCTTCTCCAGGCTTCCTCCTAACCAGTAAGTTGGCTGGAGTGGGCATCAATTCAAAATTGGATTCATCACTGAAGAGAACCTTAGCCCAATCATCAACAGTCCAATCCTTGTGGTCTCGAGCAAAGAGTAACCGGGCCTTCCTCTGCCTTTCATTGATGAAGGGCTTCTTGCGTGCTCTGTGTGACTTCAAACCAGCTTCAAC
Organism: Synanceia verrucosa; assembly: GCA_029721515.1. NCBI lineage: Eukaryota > Metazoa > Chordata > Actinopteri > Perciformes > Synanceiidae > Synanceia > Synanceia verrucosa. The sequence goes on along the minus strand of CM056570.1, from coordinate 12,664,984 downwards.
AAGTCGGTTTCGAACTGTCCTTGCCGAGCAAGTCACATTTCTCGACAGTGCCCACTCATTTTTAAGGTCCCTGGAGATCTGACGACGATTCCTGACACAGGAACGGATGAGTGCACGGTCATCTCGTGGGGTAGAAAGACGCTTTCCGGCCACGGCCAGGTAGCAATTTGGTAGTGCCATGTTCAGCTTGTTTTTTTTTGTTGTAATGAACGGCTGTCTTGGAGATCTTCAGTTTTTTCGCTACCTGTCTCTCACTCATGCCAATTTCCAGCAGTGCCAAGATGGCTGCCTTTGTTGCTTCACATAATTCTTTTGTTTTAGGCATTATGTGAGAGCTGACAACTTCTGAGTTGTGCTACGGCTTGAATGTAAGCAGGAAACCACTCTAGGCCTTTGCATGTGCAGTGCTGCTTGTGACATGAAATGGCCTCTTATATACCCTGGGAATCAATTAAGCTTAAGAATGTCAAATAGGACATAAAGTATTATGTGACCAGCTGCATTTTTTGTTGTGTTCATTGTATTATACGTTTAGTGGTACCAGATATTAGAATGAACAAGAAATTGAAGAAAACAAGGGTGGTCTAATAATTTTTTCCATGACTGTATATATATATAGATACATACGTATATATATACGTATGTATCTATATATATATATACATACGTGTATATATATATACGTATGTATATATAGTATACAGGGATAAATATCTCGCCCTGCCCTGTGATTGATGATAGAATATTTACATTTATGAATTCTAATAGCCTTATGATGATACACCTACTCTTTGGAGATGACGACGTTAACTTCAGCGAGGCTTAACCAAGCCTCTACTAGGCGCGTGCGTTGGGTACACAATAATTGATTATTCCTCCCTGTATTGTTTGCCTTTTTTTGTAAATAAATCCTTTTGTTGATACTTTGTCTGGAGTCTTGTGTTTGGGTTCTTGCCTGTCAGTGACACGTTCTTACACCCAGTAATATTACCATAGAGACATTATCATATTTGAAGACATAATCATGGCAACAACATTATTTGAAATACTTTTAATTGATAAAAATTCTCCAAAACTGAACAACAATGTAAGGTAAATTATTTTTTTGCTCACATTGTTGCCTTTGTTTTCAAACAGCACAGACAATCAGACAGGGTGTGTGAGGAACTGATTGTATGATACTCTGTTTACTACAGGTACGTATTCTTTGTAACACCGCTAGCCCTAAGCCTGATCCTTAACTTGCCATGGAGCAGGTTAGCTCAGAAGCATATGTTACCATGAACTCTCACTAAAACTAGCGGGGCTTACCGAAATTAGCGAGGATTGTCAGTTAGCGTGGTTGATGGAATACCCCCCTGATCTGCTTGACTCTTGGATTTTTGACCTGTGCCTGTTCTCCCGGTTTGAGTTTTGCCTACCGCCTCTGTACCCCTGCCAGATCTGCTTAACTCTTGGTTTTGATCCTTGCAATGGACTGTACCGTGTTCCACTGAAAAGACAGTAAAGTTTTAGTCTTTGCCTTACTCCTGCCTCAGCCTTGTGACTCTGCGTGTGGGTCCTATCTGATCTGTGACAATCACACCTGTCCTGTCAAAATCTCCCTGCTTAAAATGTTCACTGCAAAGCACAAATGAATCACTTGCAGTGAATCTCTCCCTCCTCAAAGCTACTTCCCACTTCTTCCTAATGTCTCTGTCTTTGGGAAACCTTCAAAATGAAAACGGGAAATGGGAATTTATTTTTAAATTTAATTAACATTTTACAAAGGAAGTCATGCTCTTCTTCCTATTTTTCTACATCCTATCTTCCTACTTCCTGTTTTACTTCCTATTTATTTCTTCCTATTTTCTTCCTTCAAATGTCTTTCTGATTTCGCACATCCATCCATTTTCTACCGCTTATCCTCATAGGGTCACGGGGGACTGGAGCCTATCCCAGCTGTCTTAGGGTGAAAGGCAGGGTACACCCTGGACAAGTCTCCAGTTCATCACAGGACACATAGAGACAGACAACCACTCACACTCACATTCACACCTACGGTCAATTTAAATTAGCCAATTAACCTAATCTCCATGCATGTTTTTGGATGGTGGGAGGAAGCCAGAGTACCCAGAGGGAACCCACAAAACAAACACACCCACCAATTTTAGCATGCTAACGTGCTAAGCTAAGGCAGTGAACATAGTAAAGACTAAACCTGCTAATCTTCAGCATGTTAGCATCATCATGTGATCATGCTAATGTTAGCACGTAGCTACAGTACAGCTAGTGTGACTGAGGTGTTCTTATCTCTGTTTTGGGGGAAAAAGGGAGCAATAAAAGGAAAAAATATTTGTTGTATATATCCTGTAATATTGCTATTTGCTAATAAAAAATACAAAAAGAAAAAATACAGTGTGTTTTTTTTGGTATGTCTTAACTGCTAAAACAGTTTCTATTTGTTATTGTCTATTTGTTGTTAGAGAATTCGTAATATATAAATGTTTAGTTTATATCTGCAGTAAAGAGAATTAACTATCAATTTAATTTATATATAGAGAAAATAGACTTAAATGTCACTTTAGTTTATATATACAGGAAAAAGATTTAAACATCAATTTAGTTTATCTCTACTGGAAATACACCTAAATATCACTTTAGTTATATATACTGGAAAAGGATTTAAATATTACTTTAATTTATATATACTGGAAATAGACTTAAATATCACTTCAGTTTATATATACTGGAAAAGGATTTTAATATTACTTTAATTTATATATACTGGAAATAGACTTAAATATCACTTTAGTTAATATATACTGGAAAAGGATTTTAATATTACTTTAATTTATATATACTGGAAATAGACTTAAATATCACTTAAGTTACATATACAGGAAAATTATTTAAATATTACTTTAATTCATATATCCTGGAAATAGACTTAGGGTGGCACGGTGGTATAGTTCGCACTGTCGCCTCACAGCAAGAAAGTACCAGGTTTGATTCCCAGCCCGAGGCCTTTCTGTGTGGAGTTGGCATGTTCTCCCCGTGTCTGTGTGTGTTTCCCCGCTTCCCAGACGCTTTTCCCCTACGGACAGTCAACACGCCTGCTGTGCTGCGAGCCTTAAGCCTGGTTTATGCTTCTGTGTCCCCTACGCGGACCCCTACGTGGACCCTACGCCGTAGCCTGACGCGCACCTCCAAAAAATCCTGACTACGCATCGCGTCAACGCGTTGAGACGCGAACGGCAAGGACTGTGATTGGTCCGCTCAGAACGTAATTTTCGGCGGTTGCTTTTCCGGTCAGCAGCTCAACAACACCGCTAGTAGCGGAGCGGCACGAGCGGTACAGAATAGCCGGACAGACCACCTCCGCAAACGTCTTCAGTGCTTCATCATTTGTAGTAACAGCATTTCTTTTAAAATTTTATGAGCTCCTTCTCCAGAAACACTCGCTTCATCTCAGTTGTCATTGTTTACTGTCGGAAGAGCCCCCAGAAGCCACACAAAGACACAGCCACACCCCCTAGCAGCTTGGCGGTGAATTGCAGAGCAATGCGTTCCCTCGACGCAGAGCTTAGAATGCTCATCGACGGCGTCGGGTGTACGCCGTACCTCCACCGTCGCTGCGACGCAGAAGCATAAACCAGGCTTTAGTTCAGTTGTTCTTGAGGGTGGGCATTCCAGATGATATCCTCACGGACCAGGGGACAAACTTCATCTCCAAGCTGGTGCAGCTTTTCCAGAGACAACTTGGCATCACTGCAATAAAGACAACACCGTACCATCCAAAGACCAATGGCCTTGTTGAAAGATTCAATCAGACCCTGAAGAGGATGCTACAAAAGATTGTCAATGACAACAGAAAAGACTGGAACCGCTGGCTGCCCTTCCTGTTTTTTGCTTATCGTGAGGTCTTATCGTGAGGTCCCCAAGGCTTTTCCCCATTTGAGTTGCTGTACGGTTGGGATGTCCAGGGCCCACTGGACCCACTGAGAAAGAGCTGGGGAACCCATCCACCTGCCAGACAGTGGGGTTGTGCAGTTCATGCTGGAGATGAAGGAACGCCTGGCAAAATACCAAGAGGAGGCTGAGGTCAACCTGCAAGAGGCACAGAGGGGTCAGAAGTTCTGGTATGACCAACAGGCCAGACAGCGGGAGTTCCAGTCTGGCCAAAAGGACCTGCTGCTCCTTCCAACCTCCAGCCACAAGTTGCTTGCAAAATGGCAAGGACCATACACCATCACCAGGAAGATGGATCTGGCGACATATGAGGTTTATCACCCTGATAAGAAGAAGGTGCACCGAACTTACCATGTGAATCTCCGAAAAGTGTGGAAGGAACGCCCAGACCAAGGTCCTGTGAAGGTGCTGCTAGCCAGGACAGTTGATGACCAGGAGGAACTGGACACTGGGCCAGAGACCTGCAGAGAGTCCTCAGATCCATCCCTAGTACATCTGAGACCTGATCAGGTGACAAAGCTCTTACAGGTGTTTAAGGAGCTGCCCTCCTTGTTTGCAGCCAACCCAGACAGGACGTCCCTGGTGGAGCACAGGATCAGGCTGAAAGATGGACAGCCAAACCGTCAATGCCCATACTGGGTCCCACAACAGCTGGTGGAGAAATTGCGGACAGAGGTGGAGGAGATGCTGAAACTCAGGGTGATCGAGCCGTCCAGTTCAGAATGGTGCAGTCCAGTGGTGATTGTATTTAAGAAAGATGGGTCCCTTCACATATGCATTGACTTCAGGAAGCTCAACGCCATCTTTGAGTTTGATTCATACCCCACACCTAGAGTGGACAATCTGTTGGAGAAAATTATCGCTGCCAGGTTCGTCACCACCTTGGATTTGTGCAAAGGGTACTAGCAGGTCCCACTGGAGAAGTCAAGCCGACCTTACACCGCATTCCAGATCCCAGCCGAACTTTTCCAGTTCAAGGTGATGCCCTTTGGCTTACATGGAGCTTCAGCTACCTTCCAGCGCCTGATGGACAGACTGCTCCAGGGTTGTGATCACTGCAGCGCTGTATATGTGGATGACGTAGTGATCTTCAGCAACACGTGGGCTGAGCATCTGCAACATGTCTCTCTGGTCCTCCGAAAAATTCAGCAAGCAGGTCTGACACTTAACCCTGCCAAGTGTGAGTAGGCAAGACGTGAAACCAGATAAGTGGGATACCTGTTAGGAAGAGGGGAAGTGCGCCCACAGGTAGATAAATTGGAAGCCATCCAAAAGACACACTAAGAAGGAAATGCAGTCCTTCTTGGGTCTCGTCGGATGGTACGGGAGGTTTGTTGCCCAGTTTTCCACCATTGCAGCCCCGTTCACCGCACTGATTGAGAAAGATCAGAAGAACCCGGTAATCTGGTCAGAGTCAAGCTGCCTTTGACTTTGAAGCAGTATCTGTGGTCATCACCTGTGCTCAAAGTCCAGACTTTACCAAGAGATTCCTGGTCCAGGTGGATGCCTCAGCAGTCGGCCTTGGAGCAGTCCTGGCTCGAGGGAACGCCGGAGAAGAGCATCCTGTCCTATACCTGAGTCGCAAACTCCAGCCACATGAAACCAGGTACTCCACAGTGGAGAAGGAAGGACTGGCCACCAAGTGGGCCTTGGAAAGCCTATGCTATTACTTGCTGGGGCAAGAGTTTAACCTCGAGACTGACCATCGGGCCCTCACATGGATCAACTTAATGAAGGACCCCAACAGTCAACTTACTCAATGGTACCTTTCTCTGCAACCATACAAATTCCACATTCGTCACCGGGCAGCGAAAATGAATGTGGTGGCAGACTACCTCAGCATATTGCCGCACATCGCCATTCACCGGGACGACGGTGATGATGTGATGAAGTGGCCCTGTCACTGAGTGCAGGCAGCGCACACACAGAGGCTATGTGCTACATGCTACCCGCCACACACACACTACAGGCCACAAACTATACGCCAAATTTCCCAAGCCCCGTTCTGGTTCACACAAGCAGTCACAATCGTCAACACAAGTCACCTTACCACAGTTACCGTAGTACGTACGAGGGTGCACACTCGCCGTTCTACACATCGGTTCACACACATCGGTTCACACACATAGTACATTAACACTCACCACAGACGCCAAGTTGTCCTTCCTGCTGCCAGCTGTCAGGCGCACAGTCGGTCAAACGGGCGTAGCTATTCCCTGACAGTTAAAAGGCTCATAGCTGGAAAATGGTCACTTGATGTATTTTGTGCTAATTAAGTTTATTTCTCAGCAGTAGTGACAGAATAAACATATATTATGGTGAACACATAATGGAGATGTTTTTTAAGGTGTGAATGTTGTTTAATAAGATTTATTTTGTTTCTATATGTAGGAAACTGATGTAGTTAATTAGGCTGTGGAAGAAAAAAAATCCTTTAGGTTCAGTTCTTTGGCTGGTTCAGATGAGTTTTATTCACTGTGCAGTGGAGAAAGAAATTCACAGCAAGCCTGTAGAATTCTCTCTGACCTGAGAGTGTCTCTGGTCAACATTATATATAAGACAACAGGAAACAACAGGCAAACAAAAGGTGAGGGCTGGATGTCGTTTGATCAGCAAGGAAAGGGGGAGTATGGGTGTAGACGTGGCGTCTGAGAGACCAGGTGGAGTGAAGTTACAGACACAGATATGGAAATGACATTTGTCTCACACTTGTATATTAAACAGTTGCCTGGAAGGAGGGACACCACAGGGGTTCCTTTGGGAAACCTAGCGCCAGCTGTTTGTGTCATGCCCACTGGGAGGGGCTTATTATTTATAAGGCAGCCATTATGTGGTGGAGAGTTGGTGGAGAGTTGAAGGTATTTGAGAGAACTTATGGATTGTGACTGGATTGGGTTTTTTTTGGGCTGTCCTTCCAATTTTTGCTGGTTGTTCAGTGATGGTTTGGGTTACTGAAGAACCAGAATTTCAGTCTAATATTTTTGGAAATAGTTTTTGTAAATAAGTTGTTTTTTTCCTCACTGTACATATTTTTCCACTGAGTTGGGAGAATGGTGGAATAAACACCCATAACAACATACCTTCCTGACTACGCCATATCTTTGCCTGGAAGAACCCCGCTAGATTTGACTCAATCACTAATACTCATTAGAGCGCCACATGTGTATTAATCCACTGCTGAAAATAGCCCCCAGTCAATTCCCCCGTTTGTTTCAGTGTTACAGTAACCAACTGTTTTGGAAAATTTATGAGACTTAAAAAATCTCACAGACAAAGTTTCAACAAATCTTAAGGCTGATTCTCTCAAAACAAGAGAAAACATGAAATCGCCACTAATGTGACTCAAATCCTAAAACACCACATTTATAGAAAATAGAACTGAAAAGTTGAATAAATATGTAGTTGGTGGCTGGTTATTTTTTTTAATAAGGGCTGATTCTCAGACACATGAACAACAGAGCAACAGAGAGGAGAAAGAAGAAGGATGAAGTAGAAGTGTGTGTGTGTGTGTGTGTGTGTGTGTGTGTGTGTGTGTGTGTGTGTGTGTGTGTGTCAGTGGAAGGAGAACCCAGATGCCGGCATGCCGCCACACCACTGGTTGATGAACTTGAGGACGTCCTGACACTCTGAACTGTGGGTGGTCTGCAGGGGAGGATGGACACAGACAAAATACCAATCACAAAACAGATTCAACACAAACCGTCGCTGCTGCGCCGCGAAGGTATTCAGGCCAGTCGACTTTGCTGATTCACATAAAATCACTGATGCTGACAGAAATGATGAAACTCAGTGAAAGAAGTCTGGCTTTGGTAAGTGACACAAGTATTAATACCACACTGTTAGGACTGAAGGTCCTGCAACATGAACGTTACTACAGTAACAGAATGGAAGTATAATCGGGAAAAATGTCCCCTGTGACTGTGGTTATATATTAGATCATTATATTATATCATGAGATTATCACTCTTGCATTCATGTAAAAGTAGGATTTTACAAATGATGATAATTATGGCTTATTTTTCCATTAGTCAATTAATTGGTTTGTAAAAACAGTGAAAATAGTGCCGCCTTCACAATGCCCATTTAATGCAACCAACAGTCCAAACCTCAACATTATTACTAATATAATATAAATTAATCTTCTGTCATTCGATTAATCTTTTTTTGTAACTGTATATATACTGTTGGGCAGTTTTAATTTATAACTAAACATCATATCATATGAGCTCTTTAGAGTTTTGAAGTCTTAATTTGTAAAGCTTTCAGATAACTGTAGTGGAGTACAATATAAGCACAAGTAAAAGTACAAAAAGTACAAGTACCTCAAATGCGTACTTAAGCATAGTACTTAAATACAGTATAAATGTATTATTTTTTTGTCTATGTCACCTTTGTGGCCATAAGGAATTTGTTCCAGTCTGTCTTGTTGGCAGCTTTCCCCACAGATGGAAACTCGATCTTGTTCCGCAGCACTGGGTAACCTGGAGGCAGCAACACCACAGAAAATTAAAACTGAACCATTTCTTCCTAATGCACAAACACAGATTTTCAAAATAAAAGCACATCCAGAAAAGACAATAATAAAATGAAAATCTGAGATCAATTTCTTCAAATATGTTTGTGAAGGGAGGAAGACCGGAGAAGCTGAGCATCTGTCAAACAGGAAAAACTGTGCAGCCACTCAACAGAGACTGATCAGAGATCATTTTATTCATCAGCAGAGTGAGCCAGATGATGAACGAACATTTATTTTTGTACATTGAGACACATTTTTTTGTCACATGAAATGATTGCGTTCTCTGCAAGTTTTGTTACTTTAAGAGTTCATTGACAAAAACAGACACCTCTATTTTTGTTTATTTTCCTAAATCATTTTGTGTGCTATCCAGAGTGCATCAATCAAACTGTGGTAGTTTTATATGTTTTTAGAAATCTGTTTTGTGTGTTACCGGTGAGGACGCAGGGCAGAGAGCGGAGGCCTGTGTTGGCGGCCACCAGCGAGGCTTCGTATGAGTTCCTCTCATCACGCGGCAGAACCTGCTCCAGCCGATTGTCCATGGAGACCATCAGAACCCAGTCACGGATCTGCTCCCGCTGGGCGTCCTGTCACACACAAAACCCAAAGAACCCAAATAAAATCATCATATTTAAGAAGCTGTAACAAAAAAAGACTTAAGAAATCATTTTTGTATTGACTGATTAATTAAAGGTATAATATAATAATGTTACAGCTGCCATTGGTGTTTTTCAGCATTCAAAGTCCTCAGCTCAACAAGCAGACTACACAGTGAATGGGAGGATGTTAGAGGGAACAAAGAAGTGAATCAGAGAAATGAAACGCTGTTTCCTGATTGTTTCACAGCAGGTATTTTCACATGCACATATAAACACGACCCTGTGGGAATGTGGCAGATGAGAATGTGAATGAACACTGCTGATGGCCATCATGATCATGATCATCATCATCATCATCATCATCCTGTCAGCTGTCTCAGCACTGCTCTCGTTCGAACATGACGACTTGAGGGGATCATTTTTGTATCAGTCCATAGACATTGAGAAGACTGACAGAAAGTTTGTTTTGGGAAGTTCCTGCATATCACACACATGTGAGTCATCACTGCAGGTAACCTATAAACTGTTAGATTAATCATGATTAGCTAACTGATCTTAGCTCATCAATGATTTACAGATTGTATAGATACGTTAAAAATTGGGTAAAAGTTACTAATAAATAAAAAAAAGAAAGTTTAGCTTTCATCAGGACCTAATTTCTTTCTTAGGGGGCTGATATTTACCCATCACTGCTCTACATTATTGCTATTCTTCTCTATATTACATATTATTGTCAGTCTGTGGGGTTTTGCTGAGTGTTTGGTGGAAGGACGTCTTACGGTGACACAGAGTTTGGTCGGAACTGGAACCTCAAAGGGAATATCAGTGTCCAGGAAGTCAGAGTGGTCCAGAGCGTCCAGCGTCCCCTCGTCTATTGCCTGGAGAAAGAAGTCAATTGAGTCATGATCTAACAGTCCAAAAGATTTCTGATATCCATATAATCTTTTACTTCATGCAAATAATGTGATTTTGGAGGCAGTTTTTGTCCTACAGTTGTGAGAGATTACTCACATCACACAGATCCAGGAAGTGATTGAGGAAGATGAAGGCCATGTTGTCCCAGCCAACAGCCTGCCAGGGATCAGAAAAAAAATAACAAGTTTATGCATCAGTCAGAGAAACTGGGGGAAAATATGGCAAACACTGTCCAATTCATGCAAAACTAATGGAGCATAAAGAACACATTTTATAACACATTTTAAGATGACAGGAAATCAGCTGAATATGTTTCAACAGCTGGTCCACTTACAAGAATATAACTTCAGAGAACAGAAAGCCAGGTAGGAAGAACAATGTTAAGCTGTGACATCTGAAACTGAACTGAAAGGAGTGCAGAGACTCGAAATGAGGAGGAAAATGAAGTGAAAGAGTGCTCCTCCATCATGGGTGGACTCACCCTGCAGGCCATCCCGGCCTCGTAGAACGCCTTGTCTGCAGGCACGAGCTCAGTGTGACGCAGCAGAGACACCGACAGCTTGGCTGCAAGACTGACCTGAGGACGGAGAGAGGCTCGGATTTAAAATGAGTAAAGAAAGGAGTGAGCTGTCAAACTGTCACTGTTGGCTGCAGAGGAAAGACTAGAGAGGAGAGTGAGCCTGGAATTAAACACATGAATCATCTTTCAGAGTTTTCACTTGTTGTTTTGGAACAATACATCATGTTGGCATGTCCTGTAGTGTTTTTTCTTATTATTATTCAGGTCATTCCCAGGCAAAGATTGCACATATTAGAACTAGTAGATTTTGAACCTGGAGAACCGTGAGATGCACTGACCTGTATGGATCCTCAACATGCAAACAATGCAAACTTTTTAGATCAAATGTGATTATGCAACCTAAACTAAATCATTTCAGATGAGGAATGGTGCACCAAATGTTTGGAAACCCAAACAGTAATTGAATTTTTTCCTGAAAATTGCAAAAAGAGTGTCAGAAATGGAAGGTAAAAGAAGTGTTTCACGTACCAGCTCTGTGACTCCTTTTGTGGCGGATCGCGTGGCGTAGTAGTGAGCGATCAGCAGCATCTGCTCAAAGTCTTCATGCGCTGGAGAGTTGGCCTCAGCCGACCGGGACATGTTCTCACACTGAAATCACACACAGGCATCACAAAAGGAGGTGGGTTAGGAAACTCACAGCGCATTTCAAGGAATTAAAAGAGCACACGGCCGGTGGCTTTCAGCTTCGATGGTAGAAGGTAGTTATGAGTTTGATTTACCAGCTGCAGCAGGAAATTGCGGAGGTCGGCCCACATCCGGTAAGACTCAGGTCCATCAGTGTCGGGGAGGTTGATCAGGTCCAGGAACAGACGCTTGTAGATGTTAAAGTTCTGGGGAAAAAAAAGGGGGACAGTGATTTGTTGGACATTTCATTGACGCTTGTATCATAAAATAAATATACAGAAAACAAGATGTTTTGTTGTAGCTTCAATAAAAAAGTAGTAAGTCTGAAAAGGATGGAAAACAGAATACGTGCTTGTTTCATTCAAGGTCTGACTCTGAATGGGTTGAATCAAGAATATCAGCAGTAAATTCTAAAGTAAATTCTACAGATACAGATACAGGAAGTATGAGAAAGACAGGTTTCCATAAACTAGGAGTTAAAGGTGTGATTGCTTTACCTGAGGATTAGGCGGCGCTCCGTGCTGTATGTAGAGCTGCAGAGCCTTCGGAGAATCTTCCTCCTTGATGAGGTGTGTAGCGTACAGAGCGACGTACTTATGGAGGATCTTGAAGTTCTGATAAAACACAAAAGGGGTGACGAGGAGATGACAGCTTGATGTTCCTTATATTCATGGAAAACATCCCATACATGCATAAAACTCAAGGTTTATTTTTCTTGAGATGTTTATACAAAATTCTTTGTCCGTAACGTTACATTTCGTAGCGTGAGGCTGACTGTGTGCTCTGTACCTGTTTAGACGCTGTATCCAGACATTTCTCCCACTGGCCTCTCTCTGCGTACATGTCCAGAGCTGCCATGACATCCACAGCCACCAGCTATAAAACACACACAGGCATAAAAAAACAGCTGTGCTCTCAGTTTCACAAACGACACCATGAAGCTTGAAATTAGACCATTATATTTTAAATTCAAAGTATTTAAACTGTGTTTTAATTCAAAATACCATGTAAACTTTTCACACAACAGCAGCTCCCAAATACAGTTCATTGGAATAATTTGCTTTGTGAAGAAAACCACATACATATTTTATATTCTGGCTCATTTCTTGAGTAATAAGATGAGTCAATAAAGTATGTCTCAATTAGGCTGGACTGATAACACAATATTAATAAAATATTTAAACTGTAAGTTCCAGTGTGTGACAGAGTGTGTAATCATACATACAGAATCTACTTTGCCTTGATTCTTAAGGTGCTCTTTGTATTTCTGGTCCACATAGTCCTCGTATCTGCCAAAGAGATCACAGTAATAAGACACAGAGCAGAAATAGTAAAAGATATCTCCACTTATTCTGGAGATTATGTCTGTTCACAGGTTAAAAGTCTGTTTAAGTGAGGTGGTATCACACTGAACACACACAGCATGCCTCTATTCTGGTGAGGAAATATGGTATATTCAAGTGTCCACACTGAAAAAAGGGGTGTCTAAAAACAAGATAAAAATACTAAACCTAGAAGAAATATTTAAGATTTCTTGATTTAAAATTATAGGGTAAAATTGTAAGTTATAATAAGAAATTTAAAAAAGAAGATCTGTCTAACATCTAAATTTAAGTTTGTTTTTTATCTTGGTAATAATTTGCAGTGTATGTGTCTGTACTGTAGAAGTGGAGGAAGTACTCAGAGCTTGCAATTACAGAAAAGTAACAATAGCAGAGATTAAAAATACTCATTTGAAGTAAAGGTCCTGCATTCAAAGTAAGACTGAAAGTTAAAGCTTCAAAATACATTTAAAGTAACAAAAGTAAAAGTACTTATGCGAGGATGGCCCATTTCATAATCATATTATTATTACCTATTATTACGTTGAAGCAGCTTTAACCTTTAATATTACATCATAGCTAATTTGTTTAAGTTTTCAAATAAATGCAGTGGAGTGTAAAGTAGCAGAACGTAAAATACTGCTTGAGTAAATGTGAGTCTTTAAACCTGGGCTCCAGCTCCTTGGCGACTCTCTTGGCTTTGTTCCACTCCTCGCCCTCAATAAAGGCATCGATTGTCTCTTTGATGAGGTTTACATTCAGGTAAAGCTCCGCAGCCTTAAACATGTGAGCAGGAGCAAAACGATGGGAGAAAAAAATTGGGAAATTAAAAACATCATACAAGCAATTTCCTCTCAACTCGTTGGTTATTATTGTTTAACAGGTTGAAACTTCTTTGTTTGTGTTGTGTGTTCACTCACAGCATTGTACTTCCTCAGCTGTGTGAGTCGTGGTCCGACCACCCGGACCACCTCCATTGCTCGATCCCCGCTGAGGAACTTGATGGACAACTCTGCTGCCTGCAGACACACATAAGTAAGACGCACATATGACACATATGTATGTGACATTGTGTCTCTGATATTTACATACAGTGGTTAACAAATTTACCACCCAGTGTCAGGTGTTCACCATCAGTGTCCGAAATTAACAGTATTGCTGATTACCAAAATATTTTTTTATATTTCTGTAATGGTTAATCCATCAGTATGCGTCTTTAATCAAAATTATATCTTTAATGTTAAAATAAAATTCAAATTCTCCAAGATCCAAGAATTTCCAAAATTACTGTTTTACAAGAAAGCAGAAAAAAAAAAATCAAAGCACATAATTTTTATTTGATTGAGATGTTAATTTCCAGTTATTTCCTGTCATTTCTGAACAGAAAAGTGTGCTTTAGTGGTTGTTTGTTATTCTGAATCAATTTCTGGGTTCTCAGTGAATTCCAGTGTTCTGGCTCAAATTTGGTCTAAAAAGGTGACTTCAGGCTTAGGAGTAAAATAGTGCACACCACAAGGGGTTAAAGGCTTACACCAGACCTGCGTGCTGTAAGGTAAAATTACTGTCTTTGTTGCTGGAATCTGGTGTCTACACTTAAACTGATATTGATTGTTTTAGGTGCCTAAAATAGATTTTGTCGCTGCCCTGTCCTCTTTGCTCCTGTGCTCATCCACTGTACTCACTATGGAGAAATACCTCATACAACACAAGAACTATCACTTGCAGTGATCACCTCTGTCCATCACTTTTCAAGTAACAGGAAAAAAAAATCTAATGTGCATATTCAAGCTCTCTACAGGAAGCCACATATCGATTGTGTTGACCCTGTGACCCTTGCCTGGAACAGCTCTCAAATCAGCATTCAGGTCTGTCTTTCTTTCTCTGCCACTGGTTAATTAAACTCAAACAGATGGTATTGATCTGTGAGACCCTGTGACCTTTCTTTTCAGTAGCACCATCAGACCTGACCGGTCAAATTTCAAATAGCACTTTAATCAAGAACAAGGAAATCTACCGGTAACACTGGGACCTCTTCCCTTCCTCCACCATCATGTCAGCTGACATTATACACTTATTCTGTCATCCTGTTGTGGACACATTCTTTGGTTTTACTTCTCAGACTAATCATAGAATTTACATTTCAATTAGATGTTATAATAATACAATAACACATAAATTAGTTGTCTGCAAGCATTAGAAATAATTTAGTACAGCAGTGTTGAACATGGCATTATAAAAAGTTACTTATTCACCAAAAGAGTTTCGAAAAACAGCAAGACAGACTGCATTATTTCACATAATTGGGCCTACTACTTTTCCATGTATTTTCTATGAAACAGTTGTGTTTTTTATCAACTGATTAATCAACTAATCATTACAACTCTAATTGTGTATACAGTTGGTTATTCAATCTGTAAGGAAGCTCCACAATCTATAGACTCTTCATATGTAAAATCCTAATTAAAGTGATCTCCTTTGTGAAATAGAACCAATGTTTCTAAAACAAGTAGAGAAAGACTTCTATATTTAAGGATTTACTCTATTCCATTTCTTTCTATGAAACTGTTTTCAGAAATTGTTAAATACAGCTTTAACTCATTTGACCAAACGTGTGCAACTAACACACTATAATATAAAACAGAAAAAAACAACAAACAGAGAAGGTGGATCAGGAGAATGGTTGATAAGTATGCTAAATAAATAATTTAAATGAATGCTGCATGACATTTGGGGTTTTAAATCTCTTAAATTGAAGATATTTCTGCTCATGCAGTGTATGTGTATGTTTGTGGATAATAACCAGGTCAACCAAACAATTTGTTAATCTTAAAAGGCCTGAGGAGAAATGGTAACCAGCTGTCTAAAAAAGAAAAAAGAATCCTCAGTTATTAAAGTACTAAAGTACCTATACAGCAATAAGAGGATCTGCTCTGAGCTAACTGGACCTGTTAAAAACCTGTCTTTACCTTCATCCAGCACTTCTCCATCAGGGCGGCATTGGAGTCGTCCTTCACCTTCAGGTAACACTCCACGGCCCGGGAGTGCTCACCTGACTGCTCCCACTCCTTGGCCTGTTCCAGCAGCCCCTCCACTCCCCTGGCAAACACAGTGACATAAAGAGACGCAAACATTTTCAGAGTCAAATTAGCTCAACATCAAATATAAAACAAGGCACTATTAAAAATATTAGAAACTCTGAACAATGAGACTCTTGATATTTGGGCCAATTAGCAACATAAATGCATCTTGCTTTCACATAAAGTAATAAAGACGTTCATTTAAAGGGACAGTGTGTGGGATTTAACTAGCAAGACAAAATGAAGAACATAGAGAACAATGATGGGTATAAGATAAGATAAGATAAGGTAAGATAATCCAACCAACGAGGGGATTTACATTGTTACAGTAGCAAATGGACAGTGTAAAAAGCATAAAGGTCTATAGAAAAAATAAGGAACATGAGTAAGCAAAAAGACCAGCAGCAATAGAAAAGTGTTAAAAAGAAGTAGGTAAGAGTGGTAACATGTAAGTAACATTCGTTTCATCATTCTGTCATGGGTCTTCAATTTCTGATCGATAGCTGATGTGATTATCAGGTATCAATATATCCAACAGGAAACATCAGTGCTCCTCCTGCAGCTATAGTGCAGAATATCTGTAACTGAACTTAGCACTTTCTTTAAGGGGGATTAAGGTGGTCATTTTCACTAAGGCTGGGCTGCAGTGAATGTGGAACAAAATACATGGCTTTTGTCTGTCTAAATTATTTTTAATCACAAAGAATATTTTTCCTCCCCCTCCTTCTTGTACATGATCTGTCTTTTTCATTGCCGTACTTTACATTTCATGAAAAGGTGGCAGATTACAATTCGATCATGGTTTGCAGAAGCTTATCTGGAGCCTGAGCTGTAAACTCTGCAGGAATAATTCAGCGCTTCCTCACTTCAGCCTTCACTTCCATGTTTGTTTCCATGGGTAACTTTTGATGTTGTCAGGATCTTAGTGTCTCCTTGTGTTCCCCTCCCTTTTGTGGGCGTGTGTCTTGTCCTCCCTGTCTGTTGTGTGTTTGTCTGGAGCTGGGCGGAGCTGGAGTTGATCACTCACCTGCACACGATCAGCAATCTGCAATCAAGCCACCTGCCACTCTCCCCTGCATATCAGCCTGGTTCAGTTCACCACTCATCGCCAGATTGTCAGCTTACCTCTGCGGTAGTAAGACGCAAAATTGGCTCTGTAATCTCCTTCAACCTGTTTTGTATTCCTTCGTGCCAATCCTGACTGCACTCTCCATTCCCAGCTCCTGCCTTTGCCTGCTCTCGGACCCCGATCCAAAACAACCACCTCTGCACCTCTCCAGCTCCAGTCCTCGCTCCATTATGCCTACACCCATTAAAGTCTTTTCTTTTGCAAACCAATCCTGCAGTTGTGTTGTCTGCATCGTAGGTCCACCTCCCGTCAACCATGACAGATGTTGTCTCCCACAAGTCATTAAAGAGGGGAAAGCGGTGGGAGGAGGAGAAGAGCAGCGC
Organism: Synanceia verrucosa; assembly: GCA_029721515.1. Lineage (NCBI taxonomy): Eukaryota > Metazoa > Chordata > Actinopteri > Perciformes > Synanceiidae > Synanceia > Synanceia verrucosa. Next base: position 12,647,948 of record CM056570.1, on the reverse strand, counting down.
TGCTGGTCTGTTGGCAAATGAGCTATTCCTTGTTTGGGATAATACATGAGCTGTGTTTTAATAAAGCATCAAACTGATTCTCTGAGCATGGCTTATACTGGTGGCTGAATGGGCAGAGCCTTGTGGTTTCCCTGAGGCTTTTAAGGGGTTTCTTAAAAACAACACAGACACAAGAGACCAATGAAATTGAATACAAATAATGTCCCACAAACACCAAACCTCTGATCGAGAATTAGATCCTAGAGTCCTGTTAATGTCTGCTGCTGCTGTAACTATAACCAGCTTTACTGTTTTAGGTGGGGATGAAAAACAAATCCAGAGAAACTGAATTACCATCTTAAGGCTGGCTGAACTACCAGGAAGTGATTGACAAAGACAAAAAATGAGGCCCGTCGATATCTTATACATGTTTGGTCTGATTCTCACCTGATTCCCTTCTTGGAGGTCTCCTTCTCGTACTCCTCTTGGAGAATGGAAAGCTTGTTGGGGAGATACTCCTTACAGATACGCATGGCGTCACTCCACATGTCCGCATCCTGATAAAAAATAAATAACAAACATATGGAATAAATAATGGACTAACTGACCAAAAGGGAGATGGTTAAATTCTATTATTCAGTCTCTTTCGAACTTCAGCAGGACTAGGACATTTTGCAACCCAGCTTGGCTCTGACAGGTACCTTGTAATATTTAACAGCAAGTTCGGGTCTCTGGGCTCGGAGCAGGAAGGCTTCAGCCTTCTGGAAATCTCTCTGTTCAAAGCAGAACTTGGCTTGGCCGACCAGGACCTCAGACACACTCTCTGGATCGTGGCCCTCAGCCACCCGCTGTGCACTGGTCCAGTCCTTGTTGTGGACATACCTGGAGCAGTTCACACAAACACACACACCAAAAATAGTATAAAACCCAGAAGGTGTTAAAAGATCTTCTGTGCAGAAACACAAAAATGAAAAATGTTCAGTCCATAAAATGCAAATATAGTATATGTAAATGTAACAAGGCACATTTCACCATTGATCAGCAATATAAATCTACCCATAATTCTACCAACTCCTGCTCAGCTGACAGGAATGCAAAGCTAAATGTACTCACATGAGCACGGCTTCTTTGGGTTTTCCTGCTTTGATAAACTCAACCTCAGCCTCTGGAAACTTGCCCTGGAAGATGAAGTATTGACAGAAAACCAGAAATAAGACCTACTTATTGTGGCAGAAATGCAATGAACAATGATTATTAGTGAATGATCAAATGTACAGGACCAATGACGAGAGAGAAACGTGTTGGACTGTTTGTCCCAAATTTATCCACCCATCCATTTTCTACCGCTTATCCTCATAGGGTCGCGGAGGGGCTGGAGCCTATCCCAGCTGTCTTAGGGCGGAAGGCAGGGGTACACCCTGGACAAGTCGCTACCTCATCACAGGGCTGTTCCAAATTTAGGAACTAGATTATCACATGTAACAACATATGCAGATTAAAGGAAAATTAATATTTATTATAATCGTTAGGAATTACAAAAATTGTTAAAAAAAAAAAAAAAAAGGAGGCTTTTCTGTTGGGACTACTCATTAGATAAATATTGCAGGTCCCAAAAATATGTCAGGGCAAATGTTTTCTGCCCAGCCGTCTCTGTGGAAACCATCCAGGTATCAACATGCTTTTTGAGATGATGAGGTTTGTGGAGGTGAGATTAAAAAAGCACCACAGATGTTTTGGTAATATGCAACATATAGAGGAACAGTGTGGACTGTGACAGAATCACCTCATCTTCCAGGTACATGGCATGTTTCAGGTGGATCTCAGGAATCTTCTCCTTACAGGAGTGACGAGACAAATCAAAGGCAAAGTCAAACGAGCTGGGGAGTGAGAAAAAAGCAAGAAATCAAGTTGCACAATTATTGAGTGCATGATTTCTTCAGATATGAGCTCCACTGCCCTCTTCATATACTCTATTTATCCCAGTTATTTCACGGCAGTTCACACTTATTTTTCTCTATCTTAACTCTATATTATCTTCTCTATTTGGCAGCTATTCTGGACTTTTGTGGCACCTCACTCTCACAAGGCACACAATGCTCCCCTACATTTGACAGATATACACTTTGTTGTATTTGATTTTTTTATGATGTACTATGGGGCAATAAGTTGTGTTTTTTTATTTTTTTGGCATTGCTTTGTAAGTTAAGGGGTGAGTGGGACAGTCTATTTGATTTGTATTCATTCATGTTCACAATATCTGATCTACATCTAGGACTAAAATATCAACAAACATAATGAGTTAGCAACTCAAAACATCTAAAATAATCACTAAGTATCTCAAAATAATAACTTAAGATATCAAAATAATGGGTTTAATATCTATTTTGAGAAATTAAGTCATTATTTGGAGCTACGAGCTCATTATTTTTAGATATTTTGAGATACCAACTCATTATCTTGAGAGAGTTTCTCATTATAATGCCCTTCTTTACTGCAGGGATGGACATCCATATATTTGACGCAGTAAATATATACTCAGTAAATGAAAGTGAATCACAGTGTGTGTCGTGCAGCTCACAAGTTATTTGCAGCAAACTCAATGGCGTGTTCCAGGAGGCCAAACTTGTTGAGTAGCTTGACGGCTGCCTGTCCTCCCAGGCTGCGAGCCCACAGGTAGGCCACCTGCTTCTGGGCTGCGGCACCTCCATGGCTCTTTGTCACCTGACACACACACACACAAACAAATATATTTGTAAATATATAACACTAAGCTAACCCCGTCAACACAGATAATCATGGAGAAAAACATTTGATAGAAGCTCTAAAGTTGCTATGTGTTCCCAAACCAGCAACAGCAATAAACACTGTCATCAGGGAAGCACACATTTGTAATAAGGCTGTGCCCATGAAGCCTAATCTCACTTTACTTTAAATCCCCTATTTTGCATTCACAAGCAGTACAATACAAGGCTTCTGACATTTACTGTAATGAAAATAATATAGTTATATATAACTATAAGAATGTGTTTATTACAGTATGTGTGAGCAATCACAACTTTAAATGATAAAACTCTGTTTTATTATACTGTCATTGAGTGTCCGTTTCTACAAAACAGGGTGCTCATAAGTGGGATTATATGTTGCTAATGAATACATTAATATAATATCTAATAGAAAACTCATGGCCTGTCCTCCCCTCTGCTCGTCCTTTTTAAAGCAGCATCCTAGAGTCTCTCCTCCTCCGCTACACTCATGTTTTCCTGGAGCATCATAGACACTGCCCTCTGCTGAGCCATCTGCTGCTGAGCCACGCTCATACTCACAAACAGAAACAAACTTCGCAGCAGCAGCACAGATCTCTTCAAAGATCTTTGCTCTCACCACCTCACAGACCTCAGCTTAATCCCCTCTCACTTTTTATAGTCCTCCCTTCTGGACACCAACACTAATCCCAGCTCTGATAAAGAGCTGATTTTGGCAGATTTCTTGGCCTCTGATGAGCAGTCTACCTGTGATCAATGTTCTTTTGTTATCCAATCACACCAGGACGTATTAACTGTCAAGTCCTTACACTTAAATTGGGTTCTGATCACATGTTGAGGTTCCCCGCATCACAAAGTGATCGAGTGATAGAATTTGGCTCTCAGTGAGGTGTGGACGTGGCATTTGAGCACAATCTGGACCATTTAACAAGCATCTCCTAATACTCCAGGGAGGAAGACTACCAGGGGAGTTTTATTAGGAAAAATTTAAAGGAAATTAAATCCATATGACCAAATTAGCAGAGCCACATTAACAGCTATTTTTCAATGTGACTCGTCTTCTAGAATTTCAAGCTGCTTCTTGACCACTAAATATATACCGATCAGGAAGAACATTGTGAGTACCTCCCTAATATCGTGTTGGTGTGTGGTATTCTAACTCCTTTCTATCTTCATTCCCCCACCTGCATCAGTGATCCTTGTCCTCTCATGACCCTGTCTCTGGTTCACCACTGGTCCTTCCTTGGACCACTTTTGACAGATCCTGACCACTGCAGACCAGGAACAGACCACCAGAGCTGCAGTTCTGGAGATGATCTGATCCAGTCCTCTAGACATCACTGTTTGCTTCTTGTTGTTAAACTCCTGAAAAATCCTGATGCTGGAACATTTTTCCTGCTTCTAACATCAACTCCGAGGACCAAATGTTCATTTGGTGTCTTATATATCCCAGGAGTCATGATGAAGAGATAATCAGTGTTATTCACTTCACCTGGCAGTGCTCATGATGTTATGCCTGATTGGCTTATATGCTCTCTTCAAAGCCACTTAACTCCTTTGACAAAAACAGTAACTTTACCTTGCAAAACACAGGAGTCATTAGTCTGGTGACTTTAGAGTGCTCTGCTTTAGCCTGGATTCCCCAAAATCTTACAGCAACACAAACTGGTAAAACCACTGTTTTTGTCAAAGGAGTCAGATTGAAGAAAGCTTGGATGGATGTTGATAAGTGCTTTAGTTCCCCACCAGAAAATGCTGTCTGGAGGTAAGGTATAGCGTACACTTGATTGATACACTGCTATTGATTTATGGTGTCTTAAATACATTTAGCTTTTCTTCCAAACTTAGATCCACACTGACTTTGGTTTCTCAAGTGTTTTCATGTGTGTTGAAAACTTTATAATTCTTTAATTAGTGTCCTTAATTTTCAATAATCTCCTTTGAGCCCTATAAATCAAATGACATCATTTAACATCTTTTACATTGCTGACATGTAATGATGTGTTTCTAATGTATGTGTTTTCTTTGATTTACTTATAATAATAAGCACAGGGGAACAACTCCTCCACCTGAGCATTAAATGCTAGTCAAGGCTGCATATGGAGGCACTGTAAGGGATGTCCTACTGGCTACTCTATTCTCTCTATGTGTTGTGGGGACAAGGTTTTAGGCTTTAAAATACACAAATTACTAATCATCTGGAGTTCAAAACGCTACATATTTTTGGGAATGTAATGTGATTTACAGCTAGCAAGCCAACAAAAACACATCTACCCTGTATGCATCCTCCCACATGTTGTTGACTCTGTACATGTGGACGGCGGCTTTCCACTCTTGAGCCTCCATGAAGTGGTACTCTGCCTCTGAGAACCTGGACTCAGCCTCCAACTCCTACAAGAAACATTCACAGCATACATGTCAACAGAACAAACACTGATTACCCATGTAGAAATCAGACTGAAGTGAGCACTACTCTCATGTGATTATAATGCTGATAAATGCATGTCCCTGCTGTGCTTTTATGTGGCACAGCAAAAAATGAAATCTGCTCGTAAAAGCAAAAGTAAAACCCCTTAATAATGATGATTGGATTGGATTTCATCTGAATCATCTTTACTGCAACTATCTGGGGCTTAAAGAAATATACCATCTCAGCGGCAGCGTCTGCACACAACTGAAAAGGCTGTGAGATCAGAGCGTCCTCTGAACATGTGAATATGTTTTACTTCATGGACTTTTTCAGAATTCTTCGTTAGGGACATTTCTAATTATGAGAAGAGTTTAAAACACTGCAGGGCAATTCTCACAAGATAACTGGACAACCACAGAACTGTGAACACACTCATTTGTCTGCTGTTACATACGAAATAGAGAATGATTAAATTATAAATTAAATTGCAAGGGTGTCAGAAACAGAGTGTTAAGCAAGCCTATGAGAGCTTTCAATTGCTGCATGAATATTGCTGATAGAATGATGAATTTGATGATGCTGATGCTTGTAGAGGAACTGTAGATATTTGTGCCTCAAAAAAAACAAACAAAAAAAACAGGGAAAATAGTTGTACAGTGAACAGCGCTACTGCATTTCAGTTTTCCTATTCATTCTTAGCCTCAGCTACATTCTATGAAAAGAAGGGACAGAGCTGGCTACCAGCTTGGATGACTTGACACAGCTGCACAGGTTATTCTAAGTCTACTTATAGAAATAACCACTCTTAAATCAGCACATTTTTTTACACTATGAAGTTAACTGTCTGAAAATGATAGCCATAGGATACCTGTCTGTTACGTTACTGATACTAATGGTTAGGTCAGGCAAGACAAACCAAAATGACACTGCCTCTGCATCAAGAACTGAGCTAACTTGAACACAATGTCACACTTTTCAGTTTTCCCTACATAACAGTAAAGCTACAGTATGTACCTTAGCCAGGTGCAGGTGGGTCTCTGTCAGCAGGTCAGGATGATGTTTGGCCACCAGGCGAACAACATCATCAAACATCCGGTTCTTCTTGTACATGGTTATGGCGAGGTCAGGCTGCTTCACTGTGGCAAATAACCTGCACACACACACACACTTTTATTATGTGACTGTCAAAAGGCTTCAATCAGGACATAATAAGTAAGACAGTTTTGTTTGTTTTTTGCCGTCATGCTCACTCAGTTTTCATACTTCCAACAGCCGACCATGATGCAGTAAATTACTATAAATAAATCTCCAGTTACCTCTCAGCCTCCTTGAACTTGCCATCTCTCTCCAGCTCCTGAGCTCTGCTGGTGTACAGAGCCATCACCTCCTCCTCGGTCATACACTTCACTGCCAGCTGCAAACACAATGTGCCACACAATGACCATTTGCTTTATGGCTTTTCACATCAGGGGCCCCAAAATATCCAAAATAATAGTGATACTTGTATGACTATCATTCATATCATAACTTATTTTTTCTTTTTGCACCCAGGAATATGCTAATACTGCATAGTAAACACATTGGGGAAAAAAAAGATTCATGATTATTTTACAAGTGAGACTCTTGCTTAAACAAAAGCTTTTTCCACTTTGACAAGATTAAGATCAATAATTAAAAACTAAACTATACATTTAGCCAAGTCAAGTATAATTGTATATTAGTGGAATTTACATTTGGAATGTATTAGTTAGCTAATGATCCAAACTGGTCTCTTTATTTTGGCGTCCATACTAACCTTGTGGGCCTCCTCCCAGCGTCCTGCTGTGGTGTACATGTCTATAGCATCTTTGATGTGTCCTCCTTTCACAAACAGCTGCTCTGCCACCTACAGGCCGGATTGGAGAAGGAAAAAGGAGACGTTCACCTCTTCAATGTGAATAAATTTTTGCTTCGTAAAGGCAAAATGTATTTTCCTTTGAACTTATTCTAACACTGGCATTGGTGAATGGGTAAATCTATATGATTCTAGAGAGATTAATTGCCTGTGGCAAAATGTCACGACCCGCTTTATCCATCTCGCTGCCTGCTGATGTGTTCAAGGAGCAAAACAAATCTCCCAAAGCCAGATGTAGCCAGCATTTAGGTTTGTATATACCACAACTTAAGTTTATACATGCCTTGCCACAAAGTCACATATTCAAAAGTTCTGTGTTCGAGCTGCAACTAATGATTATTTTCAAATAATTTTCTAGAGTATCAATAAATTGTTTGCTCTACAAACAACAAAACCCAGACATGCACCATTAAGTTTAATATAATATACAGTAAAACAGGAAAAAAAAGGAAATTTTCATATCTGAGAGGCTGAAAACTGCATTTTGTGCCATTTTTGCATGAAAAACCATTCATTTCGGTTTTCTGGCCATTTGACTAACCTATGGCCAATTCACTCTACTTTTAGCTCCACTTTTGGTCTCCACCAGCTCCTGAGAAAAAAATCTCAATAGCTGCTAACTGCTGCACTGTCCGGAGCCCCTCTAGGCCCCTAGATTTTCTTATCTTGTTCAAACGAGATAAAAAAAAAAAAAATCTCCTAGGGGTCTAGAGGAGCTCCATAGCACTGTGTTCACCAGCTAGTTGCTAACTTCTGTCTGCTGTTCATTTGCTGAGCAGGTGGTGTACAGTCGGTCATCTGGGGAACTAAGACAGAAACCGGACATAAAAGCAAAACAATGAGCTCCTCTCTCACCTCATAGTCCTGCATGGAGGTGTAATGCTGAGCAATTTTTACATAGTATTTCTCTGCTGATGAATCCTCCTGTAACTCCAGAATGTGGACAGCCTTCTTCCACTGACGAGCTGCGATGGCTGCCTCGATGGCTTTAAGTGAGCAGCTAAGAGCAGACCACAAACCAATTTTTAGTGTTGGAGTGTATCAACATAATACTAATTTGACAATAGGACAAAATAGATAGACAACCACACTATTGGGAATTAACTTTGGTTAGGATTTAAGTTGAACCAAATAATGTTATTAAAACTAAGGTACAGATTCATATGTTAGGAAAGAGGAGAAATTACCAGCTGAAGTACTATTTTTAAAACCTTTGTTTCTGTGGAGAGTTTTTAGCTTCCCAAAAATTTAAGATGCTTTTTCAACCTGGAAAGAATAAAAATCTGGTTGCTGATTATCTGCCTCTTTTGGTATTTTTGGGGAATATAATCATGTTTAAAGATATCTATTGTGATCCTGGTGATGATTTAAATAATTATTCACTGCAAAAAATCTAAATCTTCCCAAGAATATTTGTCTTATTTCTAGTCAAATTATGTCTATACATTTAATTTCAGACAATATCACTTAGAACAAAATTTGCACTTGTTTAATTCAAGCAAAAAAAAGCTTGAATTCAGCAAAAAAATCTGCCAATGGACTAAGTGAAAATGTCTCAATAAGATTTCTTGAAATAAGACATAATTTCTGAGAAACAAGGCCCTCCATAATTTCTCAGAACTGTCTTATTTCAAGAAATCTTACTGAGACATTTTTACTTGGTCCATTGGCAGATTCAAGCATTTTTGCTTGAATTAAGCAAGTGCAAATTTTGTTCTAAGTGATATTGTCTGAAATTAAGTGTAAAGACATAATTTGACTAGAATTAAGACAAATATTCTTGGCAAGATGTCGATTTTTTGCAGTGTTGGGTGTCTCCGTTGGATTGTTTTCGTTGTATGTATCACCTTTCCTCCTCTTCATCTGCCCAAATCTTTGTCTTTATTCCTCTACACTACATACCCAGCTTCAATGAAGTGGTTGATGGCAGCGTCCATCTGTTTCTGCTGGACAAGGTAGTCTCCCCAGGCCTCCTCCAGTTTCACTACCTCAGCAGGGAAGGCGAGGCGAGCCAGCTCCACCGCTACAGGGAGCAGAAACTTTATTTAATATCTGCACATAACTTAACAATGTATTGTGCATCCACCTGTTGTCCAACATTTTGCCACATGACTTCCCTTCTACACCTTCTGGAGTTATATTATGCTTACAAAAATGCTATACCTACATCAGTATACAGCCACACCAGCTGCACTGCGAGGTTTTGTTTTATGCTAAAGGCAAGGCAAGGTCATTTTATTTATATAGCACATTTCAGCAACAGAGCAATTCGAAGTGCTTTACATGAAACACCAAGAATTAAAAGCATTAAAAGCAACAAGACATAAAACTTTAAAATACATTATCGGTGATAATTTGATAAAAATGAATGACCTGTAATCTACTGGGCAGCAAAATGGGATCCTCACTCTTCAGCAGTGACCTTATCATTCATTCAATAAAAACATAAAAACAGCTAAAATAGATTAAGATATGCATTAAATCCAAAAGCTAAAGTGCTAACATGCTCACAATGACAATTCCAACTTTCACTGTCTTAGTTTAGCATGTTATAAAGCTGATGGGAATGTCAGAAGTTAAGCACATTCATGTTTTCTACATGTCACTGATTTACCTTTCCTGAAGGCACCTCCTTTGCTGTAGCACTCCAAAGCTCTCTGGTTGTTTCTGATCTTCTCATACAGATCTCCTGCCTGGTCAGAAGACAAAAAGAGAAGATCAATTCAGACTTCAGACGTTCTTCATGTCAGCTCGTATTGGCCATATTTCACATTGTCTGAAGAGAAGCGTCATCACCATCTGAATATCCAGGAAGCAGCAGAAACAGCTGATCAATTTCCATAAGCCATTTATGATATCATCTTTCTTTTTACAAAAGGCAGAAGGTAGTTGAGGAAGTTATATTTAATTTTAATGGTTTCCATACAGTATTTCTAATTTCTCCAGTGAAAAAATATGTGAATGACAACATGGCTGCTCTCTGAACTCACTTTGGCTCCTATCTTACAAATGGATATTGTGAAAAACCTTCTCAGGAGAGTGGATGTTGTCATAGCAACATATACCTGTGACTGCAATCTTAACAACCGAATGCAATCAGCATTTTATCCTTCTGAGATACAGAAAATAAAAATATTCATATACACACTGATCAAGCAAAACATTATGACCACCTGCCTAATATTGTGTGGTCCCCCTTTTGACCCGTCCAGGCAAGGACTCTACTAGACCCTGAAGGTGTGCTGTGGTATCTGGCACCAAGATGTTAGCAGCAGATCCTTTGAGTCCTGGAAGCTGTGAGGTGGGGCCTACATGGATCAGACTTTTTTGAGATCTGGGGAATTTGGAGACCAAGTCAATATCTCAAACTGGTTGCTGTACTCCTCAAACCATTCCTGAACCATTTTTGTTTTGTGGCAGAGAGCATTATCCTACTGAAAGAGGCCACAGCCACCAGGGAATATGGTTTCCATAAAAAGGTGAACATGGTCTGCAATAATGCTCAGGCAGATGGTACGTGTCAAAGTAACATCCACATGGATGGCAGGACCTAAAGTTTCCCAGCCGACCGCTGCCCAAATCATCACTGGCTCCACCAGCTGGTCTTCTTCCCATAGTGCATCCTGGTGCCAGGTGTTCTCCAGGTAAGTGATGCATTTACACTTGGCCATCCAGGTGATGTAAAAGAAAACATCATTCATCAGAACAGGTAACCTTCTTCCATTGCTCCGTGGTCCAGTTCTGATTCTCATGTGTCCATTGATGGTAATTTTCCGTGGTGGATAGAGGTCAACATGGACCCTGACTGGTCTGAGGCTATGCAGCTCCCTACACAAACAAACTGCTCTGCTCTGTGGTATCTGACTCCTTTCTATGTTCAGCAGCATTAACTTCTCTGCTCTGTTGGATCAGACCACCAGGACCAGCCTTCACTCCCCACCTGCATCAGTGACCCTTGTCCTCTTATGACCCAGTCCTCGATACATCACAGTTTGGTTGTTGTTGTTAAACTCACCCAGACCCTGACGCTGGAACAGTTTTCCTGCTTTGAGGACTAAATGTTCGTTTGTTGCCTTATATATCACAGGAGCCATTAAGATGATGATGATGAAGAGATAATCAGTGTTATTCACTTCATCTGTTATGCTTGTTCGATGTGCATATACACATACACATTGCTGGCAAAAGACCTAAACTGATGCAATCCTAAACCATCAGGATGCAGCCACACATTTTGTTCTGAGGTTTCGCCCTCTTTCTCCCACCTGTTACATAAACACAGATGGCTGGAGGAGGAGGATGAAGTTATCAGACAAACAGCCACGGAACGAAATAAGAGACAGATGGAGGGAGAACAAAAAAAACAAAAACAAAAGTGTTTCTCTGTTGATACCTCTCCTCTCCTGGCATTTGTTAGGAGAAGAAGATGTGGTGAAAAGGAGGAGAAAGGATTTACCAGTAGAGCACAGCAACTATGATCAGTGGTAATCATGGCGGACGGAGACAGTCCACTCACCCTCTCATAAAATTCTCCCTTGATGAGGCCGGCGGCGATGCGGCTGACTGTGTCACTGTTGTTGGTGATCTCCGGATGTCCAATGGCCAGTCTGGCAGCTTTAGCCGACAGCCCTGCCTTCAGGTAGAGGTTGATGGCACCCTGGAAGTCTCCCTCACTCTCCTTCACCTCGCCAGCCTTCTCATCCTGACCCGTCTCTGTTAACCACTGGTAATAGTTGCCACGCAATGTGTCCAGCTCCGGGTGGCCCTAAGAGAGTCATTTTGACAGTGGGGGCTTTTGTTACGTTAGTCTCGGGTTTAAATTCAGTGTTGACACAATAAATTCACTACATGCATTCAGTTTCTTCGCAGAAGAATTTAAATAGGGCTCATTGGATACAAACACCCACAAACACTACAATGGGAAAGTCAAAGGACCTCAGCACGGATCTGAAAAAGCAAATCATTGACTTGAACAAGTCAGGAAAGTTACTTGGAGCCATTTCAAAGCAGCTGCAGGTTCCAAGAGCAACAGTGCAAACAACTGTTTGTAAGTATAAAGTGCATGGCACTGTTTTGTCACTGCCACGATCAAGAAGAAAATGCAAGCTATCACCTGCTGCTGACAGAAAATCGGTCAGGAGGGTGAAGAGTCAACCGAGAACCACCAAAAAGCAGATCTGCCAAGAATTAGAAGATGCTGGAACACAGGTGTCAGTGTCCACAGTCAAGCGTGTTTTGCATCACCATGGACTGAGAGGCTGCAGTACAAGAAGGAAGCCCTTGATCCAAAAGTGGCTCAAGGCTCGAGTGAAGTTTGCTGCTGATCACTTGGACAAAGATAAGACCTTCTGGTGGAAAGATCTGTGGTCAGATGAAACAAAAATCAAGATGTTTGGCCACAATGTCCAGCAATATGTTTGGAGGAGAAAAAGTGAGGCCTTTAACACCATGCCTACCGTCATGCACGGTGGCGGTAGTATTATGCTGTGGGGCTGTTTTGCTGCCAATGGAACTGGTGCTTTACAGAGAGTAAATGGGATAATGAAGAAGGAGGATTACCTAAAAAATTCTTCAAGATAACCTAAAATCATCAGCCTGAAGGTTGGGTCTTGGGCGCAGTCGGGCGTTCCAACAGGACAATGACCCCAAACACACATCAAAAGGGGTAATGGAATGGCTAAATCAGGCTAGAATTAAGGTTTTAGAAAAGTCCTAACTTAATCCCCATTGAGAACATTTTTACAATGCTGAAGAAAGAAGTCCATGTCAGACAGCCAACAAATTTAACTGAACTGCACCAATTCTGTCAAGAGGAGCGGTCAAAGATTCAACCAGAAGCTTGTGGACGGCTACCAAAAGCGCCTAATTGAAGTGAAAATGGCCAAGGGACATGTAACCAAATATTAGCATTACTGTATGTATATTTTTGACCCAGCAGATTTGGTCACATTTTCAGTAGACCCATAATAAAGTCATAAAAGAACCAAACTTCATGAATGTTTTTTTGTGACAAAGAAGTATCTGTTCCAATCACTCTATCAGAGACAAATCAGAGTTGTAGAAATAACTGGAAAATCAAGAGAGCCATGACATTATGTTCTTTACAAGTGTATGTAAACTTTGAACCATGACTGTACATTTAAAAATGTTGTCAAACATATACACACATTATCACTACATCAGATACATCTACATTTATTCACTCATCACATATGTTATTCAAACAGCAGAGAGTGTTTATGGATCTCAGTGGTGTGTTGTTCAGAGTGAAATGCAAAGTATAAGAACTGTTGGTTATTACCTTGGCTTCAGCCACAGCGATGCAGTTGTCCCACATGTGGAGCTCCTGGTACATCTCTATCGCTTCATCAATGGAATTCTGTGTAAATACCGAAAACAAGGAGATAACATCTGAGTTCTACAGATTTATAATTATCACCACTGTTTTAACTTCTGTGAGTAGTAAAGCATGTACAATGCAGGTGTGATATTGATATGTAAATAGAAAATAATAGAATATTGATTTCAAATAAAACTAGCTTTTGAAAATCACCGTTGGTATTGAACAAGACAAGTTGCTGAATTCTGTCGTAAAAAAAACACACTAGTAATCAATTTTATATTCATTCATTCATTCATCCTCTGGTAACTGCTAGATCAGCTGATCATCACAGGACAGCACACAGAGACAGAAACCATTCACATTTACATTCAAAACTAAGACCAGTTTAGAGTCACCAGCTAACCTGACCTGCATGACTAGAACCCAGAGAATATCAGCGAGAACCAGAGAGACCCAAGAGAGAACCAAGAGAGAAACAACAGAGAACCAAGAGAGAACCAAGAGAGAACCAAGACAGAACCAGAGAGAACCAAGAGAGAACCAGTGAGAACCAAGAGAGAACCAGAGAGAGCCCATGTCACTACAAGGAGAAGTTGAAAACTCCACAGAGCAGGGACCAGGCCAGAGTCAACCCCTCTTGTTGTGAGGTGACAGCATGCCACCCTCAATCCTCCATGTTACATAGAAATCCTGTACATTCCAACATATTGTGTGTAAGTGTGTGTTCTTCAGGTCACTAACCTGTTCCATGTAGTGCATCTCAGCCAGTTTAAAGTCCTTATCCAGCATGGCCACCTGAGCTTGGACCTGGTAAAACTCTGTTCCATCTCCTCCCTGATCAAAAGACACAGACACACACACACACACACACACACACACACACACGCACACTCTGTAACTTTAACTATACTACTGAGCTACCAGCTCAAGCTACCAGGGAGGATATTTAGCTTCACATTTTAATGTTGCATGATCAGTTCTTTTATTTCTGGTCCTTTAAGCATATTTTGATACTATCCATCCATTTTCTACCGCTTATCCTCACATAGGGTCGCGGGGGGATTTTTACATGCAGGACTTTTACTAGTAAAGGAGTATTTTTGTGCTGTAATACTGCTAACTTACTGAAGTAAAAGGTCTGGACACTTCTTCCACCACTGCTGGTAATTCACCACTTTATCCAGAAATATTAGCACCACCCTCAAAGCTCTGTGTTTTTTGTGTGAGTGGTCAGTGTGGGGCGGCACGGTGATGTAGTGGTTAGCACTGTCGCCTCACAGCAAGAAGGTACCGGGTTCGAATCCTGGGGCCTTTCTCTGTGGAGTTTGCATGTTCTCCCCGTGTCTGTGTGGGTTCTTTCCGGGTACTCCGGCTTCCTCCCACCATCCAAAAACATGTATGGGGATTAGGTTAATTGGCTAATTTAAATAGTCCTTAGGTGTGAATGTGAGTGTGAGTGGTTGTCTGACTCTGTGTCCTGCGATGAGGTGGCGACTTGTCCAGGGTGTACCCTGCCTTCTGCCCTAAGACTGCTGGGATAGGCTCCAGTCCCCCCGCGACCCTATGAGGATAAGCGGTAGATAATGGATGGATGGTCAGTGTGGAAATGTATTGCTGTGTCTTATATTGGTGCTGATGTGAAACACACCATTTCCTGTGAAACTTTTTCTGCAATCTGGTTGGTCTGGTGGAGGAAACGCACAACTGAGGCGTCTCCCAAAGCTGCGCAACACCTGGAAAAGATGAAGTAGAAACAGAGGGAGAAAGAATCCTTCAGTGGAGACAATGTGCAGTAGATGTTAACACCAACCAGCCACAGCTCTGAAACACTGCTCACTTGATGAACTGAGATAAATTAGGGCTTTTGTCTAATTAGCCTTTAGACACATAGAGAAATGAAAAGGCTCATCTTAGCATTGGGCTGCTTTGTTACCAGCTCTATGTGAACAGTTGCATCAGATTAATGAACAAGTCATGAAAGAAGGAAAAAAAAAGTTTAAAAACTCATGCTGTCTGACTCTTTCTGGCCTCCCTCCCTCATTAACATCACTTCCTTCCCTTACTAAAATTACCGACTCCAGACAAAATGTCTTCACTCATTTCATGATTTATGCAAATCAAGGCAACGCCTAACAAACAGCATTATGCATTATTAACCACAGAGAATTCAAATCTGAAAAGTTTCTCAAAACAGAGAAATAAAAACATGGAGGGAGAGAGAGAAAATGCTGATTATTAAAAAACTGTCTTTGATGAATAATGAGGTTAAAGAAGGAGGTCAGGCAGGGACTTTTTCCATTCCAGCCAACCAACGTGTCCTTGTTGTCTCCTTTCTCTTCCATAACAAAGATAAGTATAAACTGAGAATGTAATTAGCTTGCTACGTTGCATGTGTATCTTGCTAACCTTTCTGCGATGTGCAGCTGGTGAGCCTTCAGAGACAGCTTGCTGAGCGTCTTCCACATGGCTTCAGTCTCTGGTGACATCTCCAGAGTCTCAAGGAACGCTGTAGCTCTGTCAACACACACAGGCAGGCCATAAAGCAAAATACAGAACAGAACACACAATTTCAGTGTGCTGCATTGCAGAGACAGTTATACTCCGACCACAAGTTATAAATTATATCAATTGGCAGCACGTCCATGTGTTCTTATGAAACTTTCTTTTGTCATTTTCAAGATGTATTTTTAAGAATAGAGCACTCTAAACAGACACCAATTGGAGATTATCTATGTAACTACAATACCAGTGCGGCAATAACATTGTTTATCGCAATTATTCTGTCACAATATATGGTCCAAAAGTGGCTGCATCCTAAAAGTACTGTGACAGGCAATGAGGTAACTGAATTCAGTTCTTTTATTCAAGGTGCCCTGTCTTACCTATGGTCAATGTTTTACCAAATAAATAAGCACAAGTCATTAAAACCTTTCCTAAAAGGGTGGCTGGCCTCAGAGCTCAGCTCAGTTCAGAACTACTGTGAAGAGTTCAGCTGCTGCTCCTCCAGACTGAGAGAGGTCAGTCGTGATGATTTGAAAGCAGCACTTTGGAGGTGATCAAATCACGACACATTGAGGAGACTCTGCTCTGTCCCAGCTGGCCCAGGGGCATGAAGAGCTGGAGGAAGCTGCTGGATAAAAGGACATCTGGCCTCCTCCACACACCCTGCTGTCACTGAGACTTCTCATGCAGCAAACAGGAGATCTGATGAATGTTCAACTGGACAGTGATGGGCTGATTTAGGTATGCAAGTCTAATATCTGTGAAAATGATGTAAACTCACCTGTCATAATCGCCATCATCAATAGCAGTGCCGAACTCGATGAGGCCTTCGTCCAGTGTGTATGTCACAGTGTTCACACCCTCCGTCACGATCACATCAGTCTTCCCATCGACTCGTTCAAGATCCACAATGTCTCCCTGAATAAGAGAAGTAAAACCAATATAACCTTGTTGCAGTGGTGGAACATGTGGAAATGTTTACTCAGCTACGGCAGTCAGATCAATGTTTGAGGTACTATTTCCATGGCATGCTATATTTACTCTATTTGAAAAGTTACAGTCACCATTAAAACTAAAAACAGATGAAGATTTTACAAAGATATGATCAGCTGTTACAGATTGATCTACCCATGGTAAGACCAGCTCCACCTCAGTCAACCAGAAGAGTATTTTGTATTGTATTGTATTTTCTGACTTCAATAAATTATCTGAATACTTCTTCCATCACTGGAATGTTGTATTATCATTTACTAGTTGGGATCCATCAAACACAAATGTAATTAATGGACTAGATTGCTCCTCCATTAGCTAGCTGTTATTTGTCTGCAAAATAGAAAGTCTGGCACAACAATGATTGATGCACCCATGCAAAAGCTTCCTCTGCCTGGCATTTATTATTAATGAGAACATCAGTGAGAATATGAAATACACAGTATGGGTATGAAAACAGGAAACTATAAAAAACTACTGCAAACTTTGTAGCACAACTGCCATGAATGGGCCAGAGGGGGAAACATTTTTATTATCAACATAATGTTATTTTTCATTGATTTAAAGGCAGCTGAGTTTATGTGGTGGAGTAGTGGCTGGTCAGACCAGGCTTTTTCTTTTGGTAATGCGTGACGTGGTGGTGAAGAGGACATCTTGCTGAGGCTTCTCATTTTTGGTGTGGTGGCAAGGGGGACGTGCTGCTTAGGCTTCATCTGGTTGGTGTGGTGGAGAGGAGGACGTGCTACCCAGGCTTCATCTGGTTGGTGTGGTCGAAAGGAGGACGTGCTACCCAGTCTTCATGTGGTTGGTGTGGTGGAAAGGAGGACGTGCTACCCAGGCTTCATCTGGTTGGTGTGGTGGAGAGGAGGACGTGCTGCTCAGGCTTCATCTGGTTGGTGTGGTGGAGAGGAGGACGTGGTACTCAGGCTTCATCTGTTTGGTGTGGTGGAGAGGAGGACGTGGTACCCAGGCTTCATCTGGTTGGTGTGGTGGAGAGGAGGACGTGGTGCTCAGAATCCATTGCTGACAGCTTGATGTTGCTCTCCATCCACTCGATCATTTTCTCTCCATACAGTGGAGTGTGTTTTTCATTGTTGTTATTCTGTACACATGGCATCTATTGTATGCCTGTCCATCCTGGAAGAGGGATCCCTCCTTTGTTGCCCTTCCCGACGTTTCTACCATTTCTTTTTCCCTGTTAAAAGGGTTTTTCTTTTGGGGAATTTTTCCTTAATCAATGTGAGGGTCATTTGTAAAGGACAGAGGATGTCATATCCTGTACAGATTGTAAAGTCCTCTGAGGCAAATTCATAATTTGTGATATTGGGCGATACAAATAAAATCTACTTGACTTGACTTTACTCATCATGAGGGGAACAAGGTTCAGGTTATGTCAACAACACCAGTTAATTACCAGGCAGAGAGGGTCAAATGAAAAGATGAAAAAGGCCAATGTGAACACATCACATGCTTATTAACGTAAACATGTAAACAATACACACTGACACACACAAAAAGAACAAATCAATCACCTTGATGGGGAACATGGTGATGCTCTCTGGGCTGTCGATGCTGTACCAGATGCAGAGGTTTCCTCGGTTCTGTGCGACCACCACGTCACTGCCAGGCACCCACTGGACGTAGGAGCAGAAACTCAGCAGGGTGGTCTTCATGCCGGTCTCTACATCATACAGATGGAGCTGAGGTGGAAGGAGAATACAAACATTTCATCGTCAGTGGTGGTCTGTCCTTACCAGGCTAACTCATGCTGAGAGTTAAACTGATCCTGCTTTAGCTTAGCTTAGCATAAGGACTGGGAACAGGAGAAGAGCAGCAACAACACCCACCTGCCACTCCTAAAGCTGATTAAGCATCATGTTGTATCTTGTTATATATTCTCAGACTTCTGCAGCGTTCACCAAGTTCATTTTAAATACCACACACAAGTGAACACATCTTTCATAATCATAGCTGGCTAAATAAAAAAGTACAATGGCGAGTCAGTAGGGATTATATAGGTTGAAAATTCTTTATTATATAACATTTTTTCCAGTAGTATATAACAATATTTCCTAATTAACTGCATTAATACAACTTGGATCCAAATACTTTATTTCTTTTGCTAAAATAGACAGGCATCATGTCAGTGTTTGAGCCACGTCCTCTAACTCTTTTAAATATTGCAAAAAATGTCCATAGGATGTGAGAGAGACTTTGGAAGTCATAACTAATGTTAAGAACCATTTTTTCCAGTTCATGTTTCTGTGGCATACTGTAACTCATTGAAGAGTGTTGATGAACTCCCAGCAGCTCCATGTGAATACTCACACTGCAATCTATTCTACTGTAGTCTTGATGGGCTGAGATTATGTAGATTCTATAAAGTGCAGTGGCTCCCATAGCACTTAATGTGTGTGTGTGTGTGTGTGTGTGAGACCGCCCGCTGTTGTAATCAGCAACCTTCATATTCTCCATGAATTCACAGATGATTTTCATGCTACCGCCATGTGAGCTAGTGTGATTCACAAAACACACACACGGAGTATTACAAGTTCAAGATAACACATGGCCAGTGGTTGGTCTGCTTATGTTGATTTTGACTTGCCAATTACATTTGATTGTGTCTAAGTCCAACCTCTGTACATGACAGTCCAAGTCCAAGAAATGGGGTAACCTATGACCTGAATAAATTCTTCATCTGTGAACTACAGATTCTTACAGTTTTCTTCTTGTGCTTCCAACTAAAGAATTGGGCTAACAGCTCTGTGCTGAATCCAATTCTCTTTATACATCCATGTGATTAACAGAATTAAAAAAAAAACAAAAAAAACCATTTATGTCAGACAAATTTCTATTTATGTTTGGATGATTTCTAATTGGGGTGGCACGGTGGTGTAGTGGTTAGCACTGTTGCCTCGCAGCCAGAAGGTACTGGGTTCGATTCCCGGCCCGGGGCCTTTCTGTGTAGAGTTTGCATGTTCTCCCTGTGTCAGTGTGGGTTCTCTCTGGGTACTCCAACTTCCTCCCACCATTCAAAAACATTATTTTTGGATTAGGTTAATTGGCTAATTTAAATTGCCCGTAGGTGTGAATGTGAGTGGTTGTCTGTCTCTGTGTCCTGTGATGAACTGGAGACTTGTCCAGGGTGTACCTGCCTTTCACCCCTAAGACAGCTGGGATAGGCTGTCTTAGGGCTGGAATAAGCCCTAAGCACACACAACTCTATGGGTCATAAAGGTTGGGAATCCATTCACAACAGGACACCAATAACACTTCATACACAACTTGTTTGCACTTATCTTTGCACCTTATGTTGTCTGGACTGCTGCGCTGTTAAAAGTAGCATCAGTGGCTCTATAGAAATGAAGTTTCATTCCTACTGTGTAACAATGAAGTTCTTGTCATGATCCGTCTGTCTGGTTTGGTTAAGTTACCCATTTTTGTCTTGTACTTACACGTTGTATTGTCATTTCCTGTTTTATTTTGAAGTAATCGTGTTTTCCCTCTCGTTTCAGCTTAACACCTCCCCTTCCCCTTGTTTCCTGCGTCTTGTCTCCCCTGTCTCATTGCGTGATTGTCATGTCCCCAGTGCTCGTGTTCATCGCTCCCTGTTCTCCTGAGATTGCGCTTGTCGGTTTCCAGCTCCCTGCCCGTCTTTAGAGGTAATCTTTTGTTGTAAGTTTGAGAGCCTTAGCACCTTTTTTTGTTACTATAAGAATCCTCCCTGTGAGTAGATCCTAGTTATTTTCCCTAACTTCCTGGTTTTTTGTTTAGCGCGCTGCGCCCCTTTAGTTCACTAGAAGTATCCTCTGTTGAGTTGATCCCATAGTTTTCTCCATCCCCTTAGATTCTTATCCTTGGTTCCTTAGCTTATTCCCTCCTCTAGAGTAGAGTCGTAGGTGTCTTTGTGTTTGTAGTTTTAGTTGATTAGAGTTACGTTTCCCTAGGTCCCTTAGTTTATCTCCCCCCTGCTTCCTCTGTTACATTCATAGCAGTAAGTTTCATAGCCTATAAGTTAGTGCGATATTTCTGTTGTTTAGGTAGTGTTAATCTGTTTTCCCTCTCAGCTTTGAGAGTGCTTTTGTGTTTATTCCCCGTTTATAGTTGAGTGTAGGGATTCCCTGGTGCGCGTCTCCGCCTGCCTGGAGGCGCGCGTCCGTCGTCCACCTCCCTGCTGGAACTCCATGCTCTTTGCTCTTATTCAATAAAGACTTTTGTTTGCACCTGAGCCTGTCTGTGAGTCGTGCATCTGGGGTCCCTGCCATGGATCCCTGTCAGTTCTGTTGAGACTCTCCCTGTGGCAGAGTGCATCCACATCTAGCCTGAAATAACCTCAAATCACCTAAAGGCCCAGAACATCTCCAGGAGGCATTAGCTTGGTGATGGACATGGCTATAAATTTAGATATTCCCCAACCAAGGTGGGGATTTTACCACTTGAATGACTGCTTTATTAATCATCAGTCTTATCTATCATCTGGCCTTTCTGCCTTCAGGCCCTCTACCCATTGTCTCCACTCTAACAATCCTTCAAGGTACGGAGGTTTTTCTCTCACCCGCAGCTTCTTGTCTCTGAACAGCAGTTTGCGTCCGGTTTCATTGAGCTCCAGCCAGTCAATCTTGGAGTTTTGGCTGATGGTTCCCAGATTGTAGCCTGCAGCCAAGTCCACTGAGGGAGGAAAGCAAGGATGGGTTAACTGAGCAGCAGTCACATTGCCAGTGTGCCATGCAGTATATCTGGCTATTTTATTTTAGTAATGAGCCAGCCATTGTATAATAATCACCAGTGATTCTATCAGGAAGTGTCTCTACTTTAAAACATGCACACTCTAAGATCCAGTTGACATTAATAGTCTGCTGATACATCAACTTTTTAATTAAAATAACATGGTCCAGTCAGTGTGGTCCACTCAATGGAAATGACACAGTAAAACTGATGATATACTTCAGTAATCATGTGTGAAACTAGCTCACTAGTCTGGCTCACTGTGTACAACAAGATATACTTGATGATTTATGCAGGAACTAAAACATATTGGCATCATTGGCACATTGGCAAGGTTGGCAATATTCAGTATTTTTCCTATTATTAACAAATACCACTGAACGACCAAAACCAAAAATGAATAGATCCTTCTAACAAGAGGTGGGTGATATCTCTCTGTGCTATAGAGCTCAATCTCGCACACACACACACACACACACACACACACACACACACACACCATCCTGCCACAAACACTCACTCGACACAGTGCAGTGCTGAGGTACTAGTACTCCTAGTACCCCACTAGTACTTTGGAATACTGCAGGGAGTACATGAAATTTCTTTTTTACATCTAAAAAATATCAGTCATGCATAACACTATAATAACTTCTATACAACATATTTAAAAGTAAGTTCGATAAACCTCATTTAATATTCAATATTCCTACTTTCAATGCAATCCTTATTAACATAAAATGTCACAACAAACACAGTTACGGTCATTATTACTGTTTTGTGATTATTCCTTTTTGGTTATTTTTATATTATATACGGTTAAATAAAAAAAAAAAAGACTGCAGTGGATGGAGTACTCAGATGTTTAAGTGGAATAAAAGTCGTAATACCACAGTCCAAAAATATAAATACAAGTAAAAGACCTTACTTAAACTTAAATTTCTCATTATGCAGAATGGCCCAATTCAGAATAAGTTATAGTATATTATGAGATGGTCATTACTGGAGCATTAATGTGTTCATCACTTTAATGCTGCAGAAGGGGCTAATTTTAATTACTTTATATACTTCTGGGTAGCTTGTGAATTTATCCCTGCAGATCAATGATGTGTGATCTTATATTCACCTAAGATAATACACTGACCAAAACTTCCAAGGCAACACTCCCATGGTTTATGCATATTGTACCAAATTCATGTGACATGCTAACAACACGTGTCAGTTTTAATTTGAATGCAGTGTAATAGCGCTCTTGCCCATTGCAGACGGACATGGCGACGTGCTGGAGTCAACAGCAGACCACGGCGGAGCCTCACGCAAGCGGTTGTGTACTGTTTGGTCTCTGATTCTGTTCTGATGTCGACCTCTGGTCTGGCAGTCACTGTAGCTGGCAGGAAACGGTTTCTCAGATGTTGAAGACCAATATGGCAGTACTGCCGAGGGGTGGTGACACGTGGCCTGGGAGCTCGTGGTCGGTCATTAGTGCGCCCTGTCTCATTATACCGGTTCCATAGACGCGAAATGGTCGACACATGAAAGCCCAAGGCCCTGGCAACACGTCTCTGTGCCATTCTAGCTGTCAGCACACCAATGGCCCTTTCTCTCTGATTTTGATGCAGTCGTGCCATGGACGAACGTTTCACCAGGACAATGCAAATGAGTACTAAAGATCGCCATTGGTATTGCCATTGGCATACTTATGCTGCTTTCTACAGTGACAAATACACAGTCTTACCAATACAAATGGTCTTTCTATCAATCAGATATGCCAGTTTCTTGTTGTCTTCCACTCCTCTCTGCTTCCTCTCATTTAGTCGGACACTGCGAAGACAAACGCCCACTTAGTAGAAAAGAAACATTGGTGGATATAACATGACTGAATGTAGACTGATTCATCATGTCGGTACTGAATCCAGCATCTGCTCAGAATAATTGGCTTCAGCTGCTGTTCAAACCCCAGGACACCCCTGATCATGATGTTGTCATGCTACAGCATCCAGCCAGAGGTGTGGAGCAGTCAGAGCATCCTGAAAGCTGCAGTCGGCCATTAGTCAGTCACCCAGGGACAGTCAGGTCTGACACGTTTGACAGGTCTGAATATTTCAGCATAGATGTCTTCTGACCACCAGGCTCACTAACTCCTCTGAGGCATCGCTATTATGACTAATGGAGTTTCTGCACAGCTCAACACACCCATCTACTGGACAGAGTGGAGTCTTTCACATTTTGACATCATTCTCAAGTTGTTAATTCCATGACTTTTTTTAAAGAGGTAAATTTATGACAAACAAGAAAAAACCTGAAATCAGTGTGTTGCTTTCTTCAGAATAGGCTCAAGGGCTCCTTAATGTATGGAAGATAAGGTGGTGATTCTGGGCTAAATTCACCAGCATGTCCTTATTGCTGAATATAATTTAACAAGGTTATCCAGTCTAGGCATCATATGAGTGATGGTTCCTCATAAATATTCTGATTTGTTTTCTCAGAAAATGACTTCATAATAGAAAAAATACATTTACAGCATAATCTTAGATTTTTACTTCTCTGAATATTACCATCCTCCATAATTATTATTATTTTTGTGGCTTGAAATCTGTAGATTATGAAGTACAGTCTATGAACCTACTTCTGCTCTTTAGAACTGGACAAACCTGATGAGGTGTTTCTCAGTAAACAAACTTTACGAGGCATGTTTGTTTTGTGCATCTGGGCATACCTGATGAGATGAGGGTTCATGAATTCAGTTCTGACTGATCCCAGGATCTCATTGTTACTGTATTCCACCAGGCTCAGCTCCCCAGCATTGAAAATCATACACACCTGAAACATGAAACACAGCAGCTTGTAACAAGGGGAGCAGTGGTGAACCACGCAATTTTAAAAGCACAACACTTGACCTTGATCACATGAAAACTTACACTGTTACTACATTCTTAAATAAACCTGTAAATTAGCAGGCACTGTCTTCATTGGAAGAGAAAATAATAATCTTCATGTGTGTACTCACTGATTCAGTTTCAAAGAAGAATTTTTCGTTCCCCCCTGACCTGGGCCATGGCACCTGAAAGAGAGACAGCAGAGTGAAGCCTTCAACCTACCATTTACTGCGAGAAGGAAGGTGAATGGAAGAATAATTTCATTCTTGCTGTTCAAAGCACTTTTCACTGGTTATACTACCAAAATGTTTCACACAACACTAAAACACTACAGAATATTAATCTCTATTACACTGAAGTGTGGACAGAAGTGATAGATAAACACATGCATTGGTCATACATCACTCAGAGCAAGTATGTTTTTTTTGTCTGTAATTTAGGTGAAGTGACCCTGTGAAGTAGCACTGTCGCCTCACAGCAAGAAGGTACCGGGTTCGAATCCCGGGCCCGGGGCCTTTCTGTGTGGAGTTTGCATGTTCTCCCCATGTCTGCGTGGGTTCTCTCCGGGTACTCCGGCTTCCTCCCACCATCCAAAAACATGCATGGGGATTAGGTTAATTGGCTAATTTAAATTGACCGTAGGTGTGAATGTGAGTGTGAATGGTTGTCTGTCTCTGTGTGCCCTGCGATGAGGTGGCGACTTGTCCAGGGTGTACCCTGCCTTCCGCCCTAAGACAGCTGGGATAGGCTCCAGCCCCCCCACGACCCTATGAGGATAAGCGGTAGATAATGGATGGATGGATGGACCCTGTGAAGCCTGTACCTCGCTCAGTTTATTTGTCAGCAGGTCTCCCAGCAGCAGAGTGTTAGAGGTATGAGCCACTAGGTAGCGATCTTTGCCCATGATTTTCACTTCCTCTATTTCATAACCATAATAGGACTTCAGGACGACTCGTGTTGCTGTAGAGAGGTTCCTTACTATCACCTGGAGGAAAAGCAAATGGAATGACAATTTTTATTTGAACTCTACAAATACTTGGGTGTGAAATTCAATGACTTTATGCAAAAAAACAATAAAACTATGCTGACCAGGGCAGTGGGAGCGAGAGGGATGGGAAATCTGGTTTGTTTGGGTTTTGAGTTCAAACATTGACAATCTCTCCCATGAATCACTGTACTTTAATGATGAAACTGATATACTGGGCTGTTTTTTGGCAAGTGACAGGGAGCAAAGTGAAGAGTGCACTGCAAATTATTTGGTTAGACACGTTAGACAATTTATCTTGTTAATTAAAATAAAAATTAAATTAAAAGTTAATTTCTTAAATGTTCAACTTTACACTATCATCTTAAATCAAGCACAACTTTATTTTTTCTCAAATAGGCAGGAAATCTTAAAATGAGGTAACTGTTAAAATAAGAAATATTACATCTCTCCCCCAAAGTCTCATCAAATAAATCTTGTCGTAAGATTCAGTAACAAACTCAAGCTGCTTGATTTGAGTCACACAAAAAACACCTGCAAGCATTTGCTGCTTATTTTCTGCTTATATTAAGTATATTTCAGGTATTTTGGGTCTGTGAAAAGTTAAATTTTAAGCACTCTCATTTTAAA
This sequence comes from Synanceia verrucosa, assembly GCA_029721515.1. Lineage (NCBI taxonomy): Eukaryota > Metazoa > Chordata > Actinopteri > Perciformes > Synanceiidae > Synanceia > Synanceia verrucosa. The sequence goes on along the minus strand of CM056570.1, from coordinate 12,621,855 downwards.
ACAAGCATTTTCTGCTTACTTTATGTGTATATTTAGTCCATTTTGCTTATTTTGGATCTGTAAAAAGTTAGCTTTTAGCTTTTCACTTATCTTAAGGGGGAGTCTGAGCCAGACACTGAACCCTGAAAATGGCACCACTGCTCCGTGGGATGGGTTAAATGCAGAGGACAAATTATGTGCATATGAAAAATAAAGCTGATTATTATTATTAAAACCAACATGTTCTGCTTATTTTAGGCCTTCTAAATACATCTTATTTCTAGATTTCACATCTTAATTCCAGAAATCTTGTCAGGTAAAATTATCTCGCTGCATGGACAGATAATTTCACTTGTTTTGAGGACCTTTTTTCCTCATATTTAGTGTTTCAATGTTGTTTTCCGACATCTTTTTTTAGCAGTGAGGAATTGCTTTGAAATGATTGATCGATTTTCTGAATTCAAGATTCAGTTCTGTGCTGTGAACACATATCTTAATTTTCTTTTTCTTATGGTTGTCTCTACCTGGCTCAGGCCAACGTAGGTCATCTCAAACTTGTTCTTATAGATGGTTCTCCGCAAGCAGCAATCAAACAGCTCCACTCCACCACACAGCGTTCCCTGTCAGGACACACACACAAAAAATACATTAAAGGTGTAGTTCAGATTCTTTCAAGAGGGCACCTCTCCATAGTCAGTGTGTCACCGACAGAAGATGATGGTCAGTACTCCTCCAGTTTAGAGAAACCAACAGGAGAACCAGTATGGGAGCAAAGCACTGTACTGCAGTGGACGGGGAGCGGTAAAACCTTAGACACTGAAAAAAATTCTGCTTTTTTTTTTTGGCAAATCCAAACTGACTCTTTAAATAAGCAGAGTCACAATAAAATAAAGAAACTATGTATCAAAATAGAGGCAGGGTAGACTAGTAGGTAGACCGGTAACTCCTGTGTTCTGCGAGAAAAAATTATTGTTTTTCACTGGAGTCTTGTGACTTCAAAAACAGCACAGATGGATATGACAGCTTCAGTTCCCTGTCGGAAAGGGCTGTCTGAAAGCGAGGTAAAGCTGTGAAAATATTGTAAATATAACGTATAAGTAAACTGATATAGTTTTTAGGTGTCTAACATCGCCTTGCTCCTGTTCTGCTTCTCCTGTTGTTGTGTGCCGACCATCATCTACTGCAATTAAAACACTGACTATGGATTAGAACCTCAATAAAACCCCACTTCAAAACACCCAAACTATCCCTTTAAACATAATTTACATTTTTACAGAGTTGTGTTTTTTTCACATGTAACCACTACTGCAAAAGGCACCCCAACAGTAGTCACAATATGGATCCAAATATTATGTGCTCGATAAAGATATACATACAGCGCAGAGGCGTGATCCATCTTTCTTCCAGGCTAGGCTAGTGATGGTGTAGAGGTTGGGAATCTCTTTGGGCTGAGCTTCATCCCACATGCCTCTCCTAGGAGCCCAGTTAAACACCCGCAACCTGAGGGGAAAAAAAAAATAAAGGGGAGAAATAAATTGCTGTACCTGATATAAATGATCTGAGCATTGTGAATGACACCTGAGCAGAGCACTGTCTGTACATTAACTGATGCACTGACCGGTCATAGCTGCCAAACACAACAGACTGTCCACTGGGACTGGTGGCAGCTACGGTGAACTCCTTCTCTGTCCGGTCATGGCTGTACTCAAAGGTCTGCAGGATGTGACCCTCTCTGCCATAGGCCACCACCTTCTTGTCACAGCCGCCCACCATGATGCTGTTTGCACCCCAGGCCAGAGCGTAGGGAGGGCACGGGTGCAACAACAGCTTACCCTGTGTCAGAGTGGAAGTGTATGTTCATTAATCTACTGTTTAGTGTAAATGTTGCAGCCACCATGCAGAGAATATAAGTAATGATAAATGTGGGTACCTGAGACTCGCCAGAGCCTTCGTCGTCAAAGAAGTAACGCACAACTGTGCCATCAGCGTGGCCAGACAGGAAGCCCTTACCAGAAACACTGAAACAGAACAGACAATAAACAATGACTGAGCCACCATAGAAGATGATAAAGAAGCATAATGGCCACTGGCTTCAGGTCTGCTCATCATAATTATGCACTCATGTCATATGTATGTACTTGGATGCCAATGAGACGACACAGGACTCGATGCCGTAGATGGTCGATGACTTGTTTGTCTGAGTGCTGGCGAGACGAACCTACAAAAACAAAAATTTAAAAATGATATTTAAATATGCAAAACCACATTCATAATTTAGTATTTAATATGTATATTATGCTTGTTCAAGTCTAAATAATACACAAAATATACAACAAAAGAGAGAGGCAAGGAAAACGAGAATAAGACAGAAAACCAAACTCCCCTTCCCCACTACCCCAAAAAAAAAAACAGTTTGCAAAACACAAATATGTATATATAGACCTTCTGTGGATAAATCTCCCAGAATAACGTGAAGATTCATTCTTGTACCACTGTTGATGGTTGGTTGTAGAAAGTTCAAAAAAGGCCTCTACAAAGATGGAACTTTCTTCCAGAGCCCCTCATCACAGAGCTAATTTTCTCAAGTTAAAGTCTTTTATCTTTATGTGATACCACAGACGGGGCTGCGTCCTTCCATTTCAGAAGGATCAGACGGTGAGCTAACAACTTTGAGAAGGCAACGTGTTTCTGACCCCAGCAGGTAATCCTGATCTTGACCCCAAAAAGTAGTAAGCGTGGATTTAAGGTTATTTTGACACCAGGAATATTAAAAACTGCTGCACAAATACCTTCTCAAAATCACTGTATTTTTGGGGCAGAGCAAAAACGTGTGTCAAAGTCACAAATTGCATCGATTTGAGGATGAATGAATTTTCCTCAAAACCTCAGCCCAGTCTAAAATTACATTATAATTTGACCTAAAACAGATTTTAAATATTTTTTACTTATAATTCTGAACAACGTTTACAAAAAAATATCAGAAGCCAGGCTTACCTTGCCGTCCACTAATCCATAAACAACAGCATGCTCTGCAGGCCAAAGCAAACGTGTCACAGCACTCTGTAATAAAAAAGACACAAAAGACATTAAAAAGAGATTTCTCAGTAGGAAGTGCAGCAGATAAGCTTCTCCAACCCATGACTCCCAAAGCAGATATCACACTACATGAAATGCATGCTAACCTATGTAGCAGTTTTTGTAACATCATGAAATATTTGTGATCCCTTTCCAGCTTTACCTGGCCAAAACCATCTGTAGGACATCCTAACTTATGGCCAAAACTGCCCAAATACCTCTTTAATAACACTGACTGTTTTATTAATGATGTTATTGTCTTAAGCATGATAATACACTTTCTTTTTACAACACAGCTGCCTCTTAGTGTCTTACCGTCTGAACAAATTTGTTGCAGATGGTTTTCTTGTCGCCCCTAGAGAAAGAAAATAACACTGTTAAAAATCTATTTGAGCATCAGTGTAGATGATGAAATCAAGGTTAATATGGAGGATGAATTTAGTCCCATGAACTTTACCAATCTTCTCCAATTCTGTAGACAAAGATGATGTTGTCAGACTGGCCAATGGCGATTTTGGTGGAGTCTGGTGAGAACGCCATGTCGTTGACGACATAGCTCTGTTTCCCATACTGAGCAAATAAAGATTAGATAAATATATCACACAACCTTTTCATCTTCATTTATTTTTTTTTTTGTATTTTGCTGTATCTTTTGTCCATCTCCCCTCCCTCTTTTTTACGTATAAATAATTATTATTTCTATCTTATAAGTACGAATATTGTAAAATGAAAAGTAAAGATTAAAAAAAATAAAATAAGGACTGAGATCTTGGTTGAGTACATATAATATTTGAAAAGTGAACATATTTTAACAATACACAGTAGAGAAAGAAAGTGACCTGTCTCCTCCCTGTCATCCACACCACTTTCTTCTGTTTTTCCTTTTTCTTTCCTCATTATTGTCCATGAGCATTTATTTGTTTATAAAAAGTTTAGCAAAGTACAAAATGTAAAATGTCAATTGTCTTTTATGAGACAGATTTCCACTTCAATGAAAAGATAATTAAAAAAACAACACACAGTATACACTTGGAGATGCTATGGACAGGATTTACAGACATTAACAAGGCACTGATGGTGTAACTTCATGTGATAGATGCCATCAGTCTACCTTGGAGTCCAGGGGTTTGGTGGAGAACTTGTCCCTCTTCTCTCCCTGCTCATCATAGAGTAGCACCACTCTATCCACAGTGCAAACAGCGAACTTTGTATTATTGGGTGCCCAAGCCATGCATGTTACTTTGGCGGGATACGCCTGTGAAGAAAAGCAGGGAAAACACTCAGAAGTGGCGACATAGCAGAGATGTTTTAGCTAACCTTACCCAAATACACCCCGTTATGTGCTTTCTCGGGCCAAACTCCATGGAAGAAGCAACCGTTTAAACTGTTAAAGCTGCTATAATTTGTCTCCTGCTAAAACGTACCTATTGTTCATGTCCAAATCACTAAGACACGGTTTTAAGCTAATTCGGGGCAGTGTATCAGCGGTACTTTCCCCAACCAAGTAACGCACTGCAGATGCTAGCATACAAAGGTAACTGTAAATATCTGTATTTAATACCAACTAAACAATGATTAGTAAATGCATTCATTTCACAAAATTGACGAGAGGAAATTCGTGTTTCGTTACAGCTTCTTTCGAGGCGGAAGACCATTAACGTTACACAGTAACACTTTTTAACTGATGTTGCTCTCCAGCATCAGCTAGCGTTAGCTAACTTGCCAGTGAACTCACCTGGGGTGTTAGTAGTGTTTTAAGATGTTTCAGCTGCATTTCCAGATGTATTTAGGGAGTTCGTACGGAGGGAAATGTTATTAGCGTTGAAATAAAGTGAACCTTTTTTAGTTCATGGTCATTTTGTTGACCAGCTTCGAGATAGCAACTAGCATGGACGAAATCTTCGTAGTAAACATAAACGTGATCTCCTTAGTTACCGACTGGGCGGGGCTTGTGGTGCATTCGGGGCTATAGGAAATATCATTTACCCTCATAATTTTTTATTTTAACAATATGTTATTAGCTGCCATAGGCAATATGTTAGTACATGTATGTCAATTGTTGAGTCAAGACTGAATTGTGGTTCTACAATCTTAACATTAAGATTTTAACATACTTTGTGTTTCCATTTACTTGACCGTAGGTACAATGTTTTATTAAAACGTGATGAATAGAAGAAAAAGCAGAAAAAATAATTGGAGATGCCGGGGATTGAACCCGGGGCCTCATACATGCAAAGCATGCGCTCTACCACTGAGCTACATCCCCTTTCACAGTGTTGAGGCGAGGAGTAATGCTAATAAAGCTACCACGTGGGTGACACTTTTCCTGTTTGATGGTTTCCCTCGCCTTGGACTTCCCCCGTGCCAACCACATCTCACAAACCACAGTAAATAGTTTGTTAAACTGCAAAGTGAGTCTGTGAGTCGACCTGTGTCTATATCATGTAGCTGTACACCACGTGTGAACCAAACCATGTAAATGTAAGATAAACGATGGATAGTACAGCATTACAATAAAAGCCTATATAAAAAAATAAGACAAATGTAAGTAAGTGTATCAGTAGAATACGCGGGAAAACGCGTCAAAATAAGTAAAAAACAACACATAATAACAAGTAAACAATGTACCTTAAACATAACAACTAACAATAAGTTAACACCTAAATAGCAAATTTCACGTCAGTAGGTGGCGCTACAACAATGAATGAACTCTCAATGAACTCTCCTTCAGGCCTGGATGTTTGCACAGTGAATGGTAACTTATTCAAATACCTGTAAAGTGCAAAAATTGGCATATTATCATATGACCTGTGACATATATTGACTATTGCCTCACAATTTAGCATCACAGTAGTCAGAGGGTAACAGCAAAAAAAAAAACTCCCAAGGTGTTTTGCGTAAATATACATTTTACAAACAAAATTAAAAATGGCTGACTTCTAGTTGGATGGAGCTGAATATGTCTGAAATGATGACAGACAACTATTTGTTTGCAATTTAGCATCAAATTAGTTGGAGAGTTAAACAACCAACTTTGAAAACAATAGGTTACACACTACATGATCTATGATATGATATGATAGGGTTTGTATTAAGTGGATAATTTATTTGGAAGGGCTGAGTTCTGGACAGGGTTATCTTTCTCAAACAAATTCATTAAACTTGTTGAAATTACAGGAGCATACATCTATAGATTATCAACTAATTTTATAAACATGTCACAAGATTGTGAGTAAAATCTAGTTTAAAGGGACAGTGTTTAGGGTGAAAAAATCAGTGGTGCAATTAATTGAAGAGAAAGTTTACATAACCAGTTAGTGGGTATTATTAAAGATGTCTCTGAATTGCCCTTCCCCTGTCTGTCCTGATTCTTTCTCTGTCTTCTCTCTGTCTCTCATCCTCACACCTGAATGATATGAACTTTGTGTTAAGGAGGTTTAAAAACTACAGCAGTTAAAACACATATAAAAAACATGAAATTTTATTTCTAAATGTTATCCTTATCGGATAGGATTTTGTGTATGCATTTAGTCAGATTGTAGCTATATTTTTATTAGCATGAGTTTAAAAATCATATAACCAGAGGCATTGTTTAAATTATGGTTTTTCAGCTGCACGTAAAAGCTGCAGATTGGAATTATTTCTCTTTTTAAGGTCACATCATTCTCATCCCACAGCCTAGGTCTCACATGCTCAGAGTGCATGGTAAAATTACAGTGTATTCTTCTCCAGACTCTTGTTGATTCAGCCTGTACAGTTCCTAAGCATTTTGTAACCAACAGATTTGTGCTCATTGCGGTTTTGTATCTCCAGGAGATAATAGGAAGGTTTCACACAGCGGGAAAAAGAGGTTCTGTTTTCCCTAACATGATAGATAGGCCCTGCTGAGATGTGAGAGGTCATGCTTGTGCTATTTTATGATTTGTTTTAATCATAGACATGTTTATTAGTTATGGTTTGTTATTATCAGATATTTTTACTAATTATGGTTTGTTTTAATTATACGCACACGTTATGATGTATTCAGTCATATACTGTTTTACTAGTTGTGAGGTTTACTATTTGATTCTGATAAATATGTTGAAATGCTCTATTATGTATAATGAATAGTGTAAAAGTAGTTTCATGGTTTTCAGACAAAGAACAGAGATTCACAGAGTATAAGAATGTGTTCTTATCTCTTTGGCTGGAGATATCTCCGGTGGGCACACAATAACACTTTGGAGGGCCAGTGTGCCGCCTCGGGATGCCCTTTTGTACCAAATATCAACCAATGAAGAGAAGAACTGATGACATCCAACACTCCAAAGACCTGAAGACAATGCCTAGTTAGAAAGTGAAACTTGTAAAAGCTATAAAAAGATTGGACTTAGCCTTGTGCGAGGTTCTTGGAGTGCCCAAGGCCTCAAGACCCAGATCTGTCCCAGCATTCTTTGTCTCACTCATTAAATAGAGATTTTTTAACTGAGAATCTCTTCGATTTCCTCGTCATCTCTTCCTCTCATCTAAGACCACGCTGGCAAGCAGGTGAAAGGTATATTAAGTTGTTTTGGGAGTCAGACACTTGTTACTGGTTTAATACTGCTGATAGTAGGGGAAGCTGGTTGCGAGGTACCTTTCAAATAGTGAAGAACGGGAAGAAACGAGAACAAGTACCATTTGCCCAGAGAGGTAAAGTACAGGAAGAGACTAGTACAAGTACCATTTGCCGTGGTAAAGTACGGGAAAAGACTAGTACAAGTACCATTCACATTTGAAGTAAGGGAAAGTAATCACAAGTACCCTATAAGGAGAGATAAACCACCTGCTTTTTCCTAACAATATCAGTTACCGATATGCTGCATCTGATCAGACTTATCACATAACACACCACAACAGTACTGTGGTGTTATATTTATTTGAACTCAAGTGTATCACTCCCAAAAACAAAAACAAACAAATGAAAACAACTGTTAAACAAATAACTGTCTGAACAACAAAATAACCACAAAGAAGTTCCTTTATATTTCTGTTGTTATTGTAAACACTGATCAGGACACAGCTGCAAGACAACAGTAACCTGTCGTTTTACTTGTAGTAGCCTGTGCTAACCTAAATATTTACAAGCCTCCTCTTGATTCACGGACATACCTGACTTACTGTCTAAACCACTTTGAAAAGTTTTTTTTTCATACCTATGAAATCTTTCTCCTCCCTTTTCCTTTTTTGTGCGGCAGAGAGCTTTCTTTACTGCCTCTTCATGTTTGGAGTGGCACGTGATCATTGACGGGCCTATGTTATTGATCATATCAATTACTCATGCACAAACAGCTGTTACATACAGAGAATGAAGACTATAAATAATTTCTCCATCACTTTGGTGCCCCCTCTAGTGCGGCTCCCCTATGTAATACATTTTTGCGCCACTGGGGATCAGGAGAAGTGGGTGCCCGCAAAATAAAATTTCGGCTTGGGCCTCAATTTAGCCAGGGGCAGCGCCGCACTAGAATACAATATTTCCCTATATATTTGTTAAAACTACTTTATTTGCAGGTTTTAATAACATTCCAATCATATGATGTAATATCACTTATGCTTCCACATCCAATGACAATAAATATTCATATTATCGTTAATTTTCTGATGATCTTAATGACGCACATCACATTTCATGCTCATCTCGTAGACATACAGTATCTACAACATCGCCATCCAGCTGTTAAGAAGTTGCTGCTGCAGCTAAACCCCCACCCCGCTGACACCATGACGTTGAATGACGACATAGTAGGTTATTTTTTTTTTCCAAATTAAACCGGAAATAAGCGATTCTACTTTCAGATTAAAGTCCCACGTGTATGAAAATATATCTTCTGTTTATTTCTACTACAACTGTGAAATACTCCTGCTATTTTTATTACACCAGTTGTTAGTACTACTTATAACACGATGGGCCTTATACTTACTTTGTTCACTTATGTTATTGATATGATGACTTTTCTTCACAGAGCTGATTTATTCTCTTGTACATTGTTTACTGATATTTATTTCTATTGGCTTATTGTTGTTGTTAAGAATTCAGAATTGTATTCATCAAAATTAATAACCTACATTTTAAAAGAAAGACAACCTAAAGTTAAAGAAGATGGGAAAATTTGTATAACAAACACGCACTTTAACTGTATAACTCAACTAAACTTATACTTGTTTCAATGTCTTTTTCTGTGTAAAAGCTGTGAATATTTACAGTAATAACTGTAAATATATTTTGTCACAATATATTTTTATCCACGCAAAACTATTTTTTTCTCTCTATCCTAACTATTTATGTTTCTATACTGTTTTTTTCTTTGTAAACTGTAAACTGAAAATTTCGGTTTATTCACTGGAATACAATGACAATAACTGCTTTTGATTTTTGATTGAATTGACTGGAACATTAAATCATCCCCTGAAGAGTTGAAGGTGTGGCTTTTATTTTGAAATCTCTTAACGGAAACGCAGTGTGTCAGTCTATCATAGGCACCGGTCCACTCGCGGGGCCGTCTTCCACACTGCTGGTGGCGCGTGTGGAACACTTGGCACTCTCCGTCCTGTCCGTTTAATCGACCAGTTATCGAACTGTAGTCGTTTTCTGTGTTCAGGTGGACTCATTCACTCCGGATTCATTTAAACGCCGACATTCATCCTCTCAACGGTCAAAGCTGATCTTCATCTGTAGTTTTTTGACTCTAATCTTCCATCTCCTTGCTTCCTCGCGCGGCGTGAGCTTCACGTGGAGACCGTCTGTGGACTCATCGCTATCTGAGGACAAGCCTTCAGCATCAGCTACCTGACAGAAACATGACGAAGATGGCAACCTTGATTCTGGAGGACGGGACGGAGTTCAAAGGCCTCCTTTTTGGTGCAAGTGTGTCAGTGTCGGGAGAAGTTGGTACGTCCCTCTTTAAGCTAATTTTCTAACTTCACTTTATTAACATCGCTGCTACTTTAGCTAGCTCAAACACAGTCCAGCAGACTCCAGGTCAGACTTTCACCGCGGCTTGTTCTGTTAGGAATAATGTGACACGACGGTTGTGTGTGAGAGTTACAAAGCGCCAACCCCTTCCTATTACTTGCTCCTCTCCTCATGGGACCGTGTCGCCAAACTCCATTCACACATCTGTCAATTAAATGTTGGGTTACCTTGCGTCATGTTCAGGCATGCGTGCACACCACGTAATGGTTCAAGTCGTCTTGTAAATGCCACTGACAGATAAACCGTCAAGCTGCATTTAATTTCAGTGTCTTTACAACTTTACTTGTTGCTCTTGTACCACCTGTGGTGTGAGGAGAAGGCTTGACAGGAGCTACTATTTGCATGCATAACTAATAAGAGCTTGCAGCTCTTTGTTGGGGCCGGCGTGGTGAATTTCAGTTGAGACAATATTGATTATTTACAAGGACAAACATTGCTCTGTCGTTGTGTCTGTTTTGTGTTTACAGTGTTTCAGACGGGCATGGTGGGCTACCCCGAGGCTCTAACCGACCCATCCTACCGCTGCCAGCTGCTGACCCTTACCTACCCCCTGGTGGGCAACTATGGCGTACCACAGGACGAAGAGGGAGAGTTTGGACTGAGCAAGGTGATCTTTCTTAAGAGAGCACAAAGTCACTCAGGATGTTGGAAGCTAAAGACACCTTCAATTATAGTGTATCTCTTTTCTCACACCAATACATTTTCTTTTTCTCTTTCTCAGTGGTTTGAGTCGTCAAAGATCCATGCTGCGGCTCTGATCATCGGCGAGCTGTCGGAGAGTCCCAGCCACTGGAGCTCAGTAAAGTCACTGGACCAGTGGCTCAAAGAACAAGGCATTCCTGGATTGCAAGGTGAGGAGATTTAAGCAGAATAATGCCACTAGTGCAGAAATACACATCTGACTTGATGGACTTGGGGCAGGTGTTCAGGTTAAGTCATAGTTTGACACCGTAAATACTTGTGAGGTGTTAAATATAAAATGCAAGACCTCAAGTGCAGATTCTCTTTTGTTTTCACACTCTCCAGGCATTGACACCCGCCGTCTGACCAAAAAGATCAGAGAGAAGGGCACCATGTTGGGGAAGCTGGTTGTGGATGGGACTCCTGAGGACAGTATTCCCTTTGATAATCCAGACCAGAGGAACCTGGTCCAGGAGGTCTCCATGAAGGTAACCAGGGTTGGATTACACAGAGGATTCCAGGGGAGCCCTGTTATACAGTGCGCACAACTACTTTCCAATTCACATGCATGCACATATAACCAACTGCAGCCACTAACAGGGTTACAGAGGAAACACTCCACTATTACCACAGAAATACTGTCAGAAGCATTTTACATGGGAATAAAAGCAACAACCCTGAAAGTATACAATAAATCAAATTACCAGTCCAAACATTTGGCCTCCACTCAAAAAGAGATGTGTCAGACTTCCCCAGTCGTTGCTCTCTAATGAGGAGTTCAGGTGGCGATGTAAATCCGGCAATTCTACTCCACCACAGCAGGAAATGTGCAATTGTGTTGTGCTTTTTAAACTCTGAACTTAATCCTAAATTATGTTTTCATATTGTCAAAGCCGCTAATACGTGTAGGAAGTATAGATATACTGTAGCTGGTAGATAAATGAATTTCATTGAATGACACAGGAAATTTCTACATATCTATTTATAAACTATCAATCTGTCTGTCTTGGTTAATTAAGGGACGGGGAACAGAACATAACGACCACCCCCCCTTTTTTTTTCGCCTTCTGCGCACACAACAGACAGTCATCTGTTGAGGGGATATTTACTGAATTTGATTGAAAGCTTATTCATTAGAATCACAGTGGAGTCGAAGTGTTCATCCACATGCTGAATACAATAGACTCTGACCTGAATGTATTTTGTTGAGGTTGCTATAGCATTAAAGCATATTTGAATAATACCTTTGTCTTGTGTTTTTAAGATTAAAAGAAAAAACTTGATTTGATTGTTCCTCTTTTAATACATGTAATATAATAATATCATAATATTACAGCACGCAGTCCTTTTCTAACTGCCTGCCTCTCTGATGGTTGTGTCCAGGAGCCCAGAGTGTTCAACCCCAATGGCAGTTTGCGGATCACAGTGGTAGACTGTGGCATCAAATACAACCAGATCCGCTGCCTGGCTCAGAGGGGCGCCTGCGTTACGGTCGTACCCTGGGACCACCCACTGGACAGTGCAGGTCTGTCACACACTGTGACTGCTTGACTGGGGCCTAAAACTCTGGGACCACTCACTATGTTTTAAAGGGTTTGCATAGGGGAGCATTTTTAAAAAACATAAAACTGAATCATGGGTTTTTAGACATAAGGAATGTGTTGCTGCAATATTCTTTGTGACAAAAAATAACTAATAATAACTAAGGGTGTTACGGTATCATTTGTGACATACACTTCTGGTCTTTTCTAGATTATGATGGGTTGTTCATCAGCAACGGCCCCGGGGACCCCCAGCTCTGTCAGGCCACCATTGACAACCTGAGGAAGGTGGTCTGCGTGGAGCAACCTAAGCCACTCTTTGGTATTTGCCTCGGACACCAGCTGCTCTCCTTAGTCATCGGATCAAAGACATACAAGATGAAGTAAGTACCTCAGGTTCCACTCTTTACTGTTTGTAATGAGTTTCATCGAGCAAAGTAGTTTTAATGCTTGATAGTTCTGTGTAAGAACTTTTTTTTTTTTTGCATCTTGTCCTTGATTGATTACACTGCTAATGGATGAATTACGTTAACGTCAGAGTTGACAAACATTAAATTCTTATTACCATTTCACTTAGACTGCAGTTGAATAAAGCTTTCAGTGAATGAATTGGTTGGTAAATTATTTGGTTTATTGACAGAAAAAATGCTCTTAAAATGAGCCAGTTGGATTTAATTTTGAGCGTACTGCCTGTATGGATCTCCTGGAGCTCAGTCATTCTGTTACCAAGATTATGGAAGAATTTTGGAACAGTATCATGAACCAGGGACAACCCCTCAACGCTCTCTCTAGAAACAGACATTCCAGCTTACAAACCTTTTTTGGGGGGATGTTGTGATGTGAACTGCAGGTTTTTGCTGTTCTCAGCAGTCTGACTCCTCCTGTATGAACAGCGATGTGTTGGGCTGAGCGGCCTTGTTATGAGAAAGGCTAAACACACAAGCCACCAAGCAAGACAAGCCAGTGGGCTGCTCCCTGTAGGACTGCAGCATGACGGCTCTCTCAGGCGCTGTGTGAAGGTCACAGCGGGCAGCGAACGTTCCCAGCACTTCGCTGGAATGTTGTTGGCGTTTGGATCGACGACTGATGGTTAGATTACAGTGAGAATTACAGATGGTTCACAGGGTTTTCTTGAAACTACAAGTCTATGAGTAATGGATGCATGTTTTGGCTTCACCTGGAAACAAGCCCTAAAATTGAAATATTTTCTCTCTTAAGGTACGGTAACCGTGGCCACAACCAGCCATGCATCCATAAGGGAACAGATCGCTGCTACATCACCAGTCAGAACCACGGCTTCGCCGTTGACCCCGTCACTCTACCGAAGGACTGGGACGTCCTCTTCACCAATGCCAATGATCACACCAACGAGGGCATCGTGCACAACTCTCAGCCGCTGTTCAGGTAATGGGCTCAGGGGCACGACGTGATGCGATACTATAAGTGTGTTGATGCCTTGTGTGAATAAATGTGGTGCTTTTTATTTGTCCAGTGTTCAGTTTCACCCAGAGCACATGGCCGGTCCCACAGACCTGGTCAGCCTGTTTGATGTTTTCCTTGACACCGTGAAAGACCACAAGGAGGGCAACGCCACCAAATCTGGTACAGAGAATTTCACTCAATCATATTGTTTGTCTGGCCAATCAAAGTGTATAAACAGCCTCACTATGAAACCTTCCTGTCCTGTTCATCTTTAGTTAAATAAATTTCCTTGAATTGCCTGAGGCTTTCCTTAAAAAGATAATGAATATGTCTAGTAGCTAGTGTGGAACTTTTAGTATGTCATTACAATCAATTCGGCCTTTTCTTATAGACACTTCGTTTAATAGTAAATTGTTCTACCTTTTTGTTTATCAGTCCTCTATTTACTGTTTCCGTAACAAAATAAAAACACTTGTGTTGTTTTTTTTTCCTCTCTCTTCAGTGAAGCAGCGTCTTATGGACCACCTCACCTACCCAGGTTCCTCAAAACCTGAAGATGTCGTCCGACCCAGGAAGGTCCTGATCCTGGGCTCTGGAGGACTGTCCATCGGCCAGGCCGGGGAGTTTGACTACTCTGGCTCTCAGGTACCTTCTGATTAGAGCAGTGCCAATATTATAGAAGTAGGGCTGTAGAATTTAGCATGCTTAATCTTTGATAACGCGATTAATCCACTTGTACGTGATGATAGAATTTGCACGATGGTAACTCGACTTGGACAAACTGGCTGGTATCCGTTGCCAGAGATGATTCGCTATTGGCTAAATTCAAAGTGACACCACATTGGCTCTAATCAGTGCTGTATTTATGAAAAGAACGTCTCTTTCTGTTCTCCTTTTCCTCCATTTCACGTTACAAATGAATAATTTAACGATGCTCTTATGTCTTAACGCTGATTAATCGTGTTAGGGCGGTAATTTTGACAGCCCTGTATAGAAGTGATTTTATGTTGGGATGCAGCAGCGTATGACCATGAATTTGTTACAAAGACTGTCTGATCTTCATCATACACACACGTCCTTTAGTGTTGTTATGTTATTCTCGCTAACATTATGTTTTGATTTCCAGGCTATCAAGGCTCTCAAGGAAGAGAATATCCAGACTGTGCTGATCAACCCCAACATCGCTACTGTCCAGACCTCCAAGGGCCTGGCTGACAAAGTCTACTTCCTGCCTATCACAGCGGAGTATGTCACTCAGGTATGGCTACTTTTTTTTTAAAATTGTGTATATTGGTGTCAGCTTTGCAAAAGATGTATTTGTTATAAAAACATGATCGTCCCCTGACTAATGCTTGACTGTAACTGACTTGAAATGTGGGAACTGATGAGAGCAGAAGGAACCTGGATTTTTTTTTTGATTGGATTACAAGTTTAAAATTTTTCTTACTTTTACTTTCTTTTTTTTTTTTTTCATTCTCAGGTGATAAAGAATGAACGTCCAGACGGCGTGTTGCTGACCTTCGGCGGTCAGACCGCTCTGAACTGTGGCGTGGAGCTGACCAAGCTGGGCGTCCTGGAGAAGTATAACGTTAAGGTTCTAGGCACGCCGGTGGCCTCCATTGAGATGACCGAAGACAGGAAGATCTTTGTGGAGAAGATGGAAGAGATCAATGAGCATGTTGCTCCCAGCGAAGCAGCGCTGTCTGTTGACCAGGTGAGTTCACATGATCCTCCATTCCTACAGAACGCACTTGATAGTTCTCATGTCTAAACACATCCTCTCGATGTCTGTCTTCATAGGCAGTGGCTGCTGCAGAACGTCTTGGTTACCCTGTTCTGGTTCGTTCAGCTTTCGCTCTTGGTGGTCTGGGTTCAGGATTTGCCAACAACAGAGAGGAGCTCACCTCTCTGGTGACATCAGCCTTCGCCCACACCTCCCAGGTACTGGTCGACAAATCCCTGAAAGGCTGGAAGGAGATCGAGTACGAGGTGGTGCGAGATGCCTATGACAACTGCGTCACCGTGAGTAAAGAGGACATAAATGATGTGTAGATAGAGGCCTTTTTCCAGTCGATGCCAGTCTGCAGGTATTCACAGCATGGGTCCATTGATACGTCACATACAGGGTTCTTATGGTTCCTTAAAAAAAGTGTTAAATTAAAATCCGGGTAATTAAGGTAATTAAATTAAATTCTCTTAATCATTGTTGCAAGTGTTAACCATGAAAAATCATTATCAGCTGATTAATCAGTTATCAGATTTTTTTTTTCTGCTAATTATCAATATCGGTTGGTGCCCTACAATAAAATAACGATTTTCTTCCATAGAAATTTTTGTCTTAAATTATATTTGCTGAGGTCTTAAAAGGCATTAAATTTGGCTTTTAAAATGGTGCAGAACATATATTATTAATATTATTAAATTTCTATCTTTCAAATGCTGTGTATCTTCTTTTTTTTTTTTTTTTTTTTCTGCACAGTTCCAGATAAAGATGAGACTTTGCTAATATTAGTAGTATTATACTATAACATTTAGCCGATTCTAATTGATCTAATCAGTAATCTTTGCAGACACATTAATATCCTACTATTGTTCTGAATTCATGGGTCATGTAAACATTTCTGTATATTCTGAGCATTATGCAATGAAGACCAGTGATATCTGCCCATTATTCTAGGATTTTATGAGCTTTTTTCAGCTATTGACAGCCAGCAGTGTGGAGTGTAAAGTAACATTGACCTTTAGTAGGTGGTTGAAGCAAAGGAAGAAGGAGGCAGTGATAATGTGGTCAAACTGGTTCATCAATGTTACTTTAATTAGAGGGCACGTAGCTGCATATTAAACAGAAATGTTAGAGGAATATCCATTTTAATTAACCCTGTAAACTGCTTAGTAGGAACAGTGTGTTTTCCGTTAATGAGTTATGGCCTGTGGATATTATAATATGATATTCGGAAATTAAAGTAATAAAAAGTGTAATATTACTGATCATAAGATGTCACTCATCTGTGTCAGATGTCATCACATTTTTTTATGTAGATATGTTACAATACGTGCCAGACTTTATTCGTCGTTCTTGTACAGGTGTGTAATATGGAAAATATCGACCCTCTGGGGATCCATACTGGAGAGTCCATCGTGGTGGCGCCCAGTCAAACCCTGAACGACCACGAGTACAACATGCTGAGGAACACAGCCATCAAAGTCATCAGGCACCTGGGCATCGTAGGAGAGTGCAACATCCAGTATGCTCTTAACCCAGAGTCTGAACAGGTAGGCTTTTAAAACATAATGGTCCCCATCCCCCTGGACAGCAGTGCACACACAGCCTGTCATATTCTCTGCAAATTGATGTTTTGCAGTACTACATCATCGAGGTGAACGCCCGTCTGTCGCGGAGCTCGGCCCTGGCCAGTAAGGCCACAGGGTATCCTCTGGCATATGTGGCGGCTAAACTGGGCCTGGGGATCCCGCTGCCACTGCTCAAGTACGTCTGTAGAAAACACAGGAATAGCCTCTCAGTGGGACTGAGAATCAAGCTGTCATGTGTATGGGTTAATATTTGGAAAACTCATATTACAGTATTATTGACTTGTTTTGTCACATTTAATCAACATAGTTTTATATAATTTTCTGCATTTTAGTTAAATCCCTCAATGATGATAAAAAATAATAATAATTACAATGAGAACTCTTTTGTAGGAACTCTGTTACCAACTCAACAACAGCAAACTTTGAGCCCAGTCTGGACTACTGTGTGGTGAAGGTGCCTCGCTGGGATCTCAGCAAGTTCCTCAGGGTTTCCACCCAAATTGGCAGCTCCATGAAGAGTGTCGGTGAGACACTTATCATTTTTAACTCATCTCTGCCTCAGTGAATCATCAGCTTTGGTGCTGGGAATGATGAGATCTTAACCTTGGCTAGCTGTTTATAGTACCACATTAGCACAGACCAACTGAAGTTCATCAGTACTTTCCTCAACAGGTGAGGTGATGGCTATTGGTCGCAGCTTTGAGGAGGCCTTCCAGAAAGCTCTGAGGATGGTGGATGAGAACTGTGTTGGCTTTGATCACACCATCAAACCTGTCTCTGAAAAGGTAAAAAAAATTGATAATCTTCTAGTATTACTCTGTTGATGTAGCAAATATGTTGGCCACATGTTCCCAGCTGGCAATTACTGTACCTAGCACCATGATAGTTAAACCATCTGATCCTATTTTGCTTCTGTCCACTCTGCTCTCAAGGAGTTGCAGACTCCCACAGATAAGCGTATCTTTGTTTTGGCGTCGGCGTTCCGTGCTGGCTACACTGTGGACCAGCTGTACGAGCTCACCAAGATCGACCGCTGGTTCCTGCACAAGATGAAGAACATCGCTGACCACGAGCGGCTGCTGGAGACCTACAACCAGGTACAGTTTTAATGAGAGACAACTGATGTGGAAAAATTGGCAGCAGTCATCTTCATTGCATTTCTTTCTTTCTTTTTTTTTCCTTTCATCCACCAGGATGAGAGCACCATGCCTCCAGAAGTGATGCGAAAGGCCAAGCAGCTGGGCTTCTCAGACAAGCAGATAGCTCAAGCTGTACAGAGGTGAGTGGGAAAGATGATATGAGCTAATTATTTGTAGGATAGCTGTTGTATTCATTCTGTACCACACCACGACTGAATTTTTTTTTTTCTCCCTGCAGCACAGAGCTTGTGGTGAGAAAGCTGCGTCACGATTGGTCCATCTTACCTGTAGTGAAGCAGATTGATACGGTGGCAGCTGAATGGCCCGCCCACACAAACTACCTGTACCTGACTTACCACGGCACAGAGGACGACCTGGCCTTCACCGATCAGCACGTCATGGTGATCGGCTCCGGCGTGTACCGCATCGGCAGCAGCGTGGAGTTTGATTGGTGCGCAGTTGGCTGCATCACAGAGCTCAGGAAGGTGAGTCCAGCTGAGTGAAAGGCGGCTTTGAATGGTTCATAGATGGATACAGCAGCTTTAGTTCCCTGTCAGAAAGGGCTGACATGGGCAAACAGAGGATCTCTATGACCTGACATGAAGAAAGATAAGCAGCCTCCTGCTCTAATAACGCTTAAAATAGCTAATGAGAACTGTTCGGACAGATAACATGAAAAAATATGGTTTTAATCACATTTGGTTGTCACATTTGTTGCAGATGGGTTATAAGACCATCATGGTGAACTACAACCCAGAGACAGTCAGCACAGACTACGACATGTGTGACCGCCTCTACTTTGATGAGATCTCCTTCGAGGTAAGATTTTCTCTTCTGTCGTTTAACTTTAACTTCAGTCCTTAAGCCACAAATGGTGAAATGTGTGCCTCTAATGGTTAGTTCCATTTGATAGAAATGGTTTAAAGTCACACTTTGTATATTTAATATGCACATTATGAGCTTAATAACTGATTAAATTAGGTTCTACAAGCCTGACAAATGTCTTGTATGTGTCTCAGGTGGTGATGGATATCTATGAGAGGGAAAACCCAGAGGGAGTGATCCTCTCTATGGGAGGCCAGCTGCCCAACAACATCGCCATGTCACTGCACCGTCAGCAGTGCCGCATCCTGGGAACTTCACCGGAGTTCATCGACTGTGCCGAGAATCGCTTCAAGTTCTCCCGAATGCTGGACACCATCGGCATCAGCCAGCCACAGTGGAAGGAGCTGTCAGACACTGAGGTACAACAGATTGGATTTATACAGGAATGTGCTCTAAAATATTTATTCTGTAGAACATTTGTGTTGCTTGGTTTCAAGAGAGAAACTACTCAACATTTAAATATCTGTTTCCCCATTTTTCTTTCTTGTTGTTTCCTTCAGTCTGCTGTGAAGTTTTGTGAGACGGTGGGTTATCCCTGCCTGGTTCGTCCTTCCTACGTTCTCAGCGGAGCGGCCATGAACGTTGCTTACAGTGACAGCGACCTGGAGAAATTCTTGACTAACGCTGTAGCTGTGTCCAAGGAACACCCTGTTGTCATCTCCAAGTTCATACAGGAGGCCAAGGTTTGGCGGGGGAAAAAAAAAACCCACTCGCTGTAGCTGAAAGCTGAGCTCTGCCAGAAAATGAACTTCATAAGTTATCCATGTGTTCATAATGTTTGCATTTTCCAGGAGATAGATGTGGATGCTGTCGCCTGTGATGGGGTGGTGATGGCCATTGCGGTGTCTGAGCACGTGGAGAACGCTGGCGTTCACTCAGGTGATGCCACGCTGGTGACGCCTCCCCAGGATCTCAACCAGAAGACGATGGAGAGGATCAAGGCGATTGTCCACGCCATCGGCCAGGAGCTCCAGGTCACCGGTCCTTTCAACCTGCAGCTGATTGCCAAGGTGAGAATCAGTCTGGAAGCTGTGCCATGTTCACATGGATTACACACAGAAGCAGGCTGTCAGTCCTGAAGTGTCTCAACACAGCTTTTGTACTGAACTAAAAATGGCAGTTGACAGAACAAATGTGTGAATTGTTACTGAGCTAATCTACAGCATACTGTAATGATAGGGGTTTTCCTGCTAACAACCATCATTTATCGTGCCTTAACAGACACTCTTGAAGCAGAATCAGGTTTAATGATCATATACATATATACAGATACACACTTAAACTTGTCCTTTAACCCCCCTGTAAGGGAACAGTGGGCTGCTGTACAAAGTGCCCAAGGAGCAACTTTCACTCATAGACATCGAAGCCCCTTTCACACTGCATCAAAGTCCTGCGTTGACCCGAGACAACGAGTCGTAGCATTTTGACCCGGGTCAAATGACCCTCCAATCCACTCAGAATTTATCGGCTCGTCTGCAGTGTGAGAGGTGTCCCACATCAATCGCTAATTTACTGATGATGTTTTGGTTTAGTCCCTAGCCAGCCTGTCAGGCTGTCATTGTGACGCTCCAAGGCTGCAGAGCTGCTCACTCCACCTCAGTCAAACAAATCAAATGTGTAACCACACAATCTTTAATGGAAGCACATACATGGATTAGCCCCAGCGGTGTTAAGCAGCACAGGATGACCAATCTTCCCACTGAGTTTCAGCCACCACTGTCAACAGCAGTGCTCTAATGCTGCGCTTTCTCTCTGTCAGGACGACCAACTGAAGGTGATCGAGTGCAATGTCCGAGTTTCCCGCTCCTTCCCCTTTGTATCCAAGACACTGGGCATGGACCTTGTCGCCATGGCAACTCAGACCATTGTGGGAGAGGAGGTGGAGCCTGTGGGCCTAATGACAGGGAAAGGGATTGTAGGAGTCAAGGTAAATAAGTCCCTTATTAGGGCTCTTTATCAAGCTTTAATGGAGACTTTTTTATCATTTTACCTGCTAGTGTGTCATGTATGCCGTCCTAACCATGTGCCACGTGTCCTCCAGGTTCCCCAGTTTTCTTTCTCCCGGTTGGCCGGAGCTGATGTGGTGCTCGGGGTGGAGATGACTAGCACTGGTGAGGTGGCCTGTTTTGGGGAGAACAGATATGAAGCTTACCTCAAAGCCATGCTCTCTACGGGCTTCAAGATCCCCAAGAAGAACATCCTGCTCTCCATCGGCAGCTATAAGGTACTGATATCAGTACCTTATTACTTTGTCTATTTCTTGGTCTGGAGCTCATGAAGGGCAGTTGGTGCCATGGCAGTGTAAAACGATTTACACTGCCATGGCACCAACTGCCCTTCATGAGCTCCAGACCAAGAAATAGACAAAGTAAAATAAATCAAAAATAAAGAAAATGCCATCAAAAAGAATAATTGATGATGAGAAATAATGTTAAATCTCAGTTGATCTGCTCATTTATACAGACGTTTATTCTTAGTAACTTTAGATTCTTGAAATATGAAGCATAATATTCATTTGAGATATAGCGCTATACCAAACTGTTTAACAATATGAGTTTTTTTTTGGTAATTTGAAAATGCAAGGAGGATGTTTTCAATTAAAAATGGGACCATTCAAAATAAATAGGACTAGGGCTGATAACTGCTTAAAACTAAGAGTTATTATTATTATTATTATTATTATTGTTATCATCATCATCATCAGCCATATTTTCCCTTGAGATAATATCACTGCTTACAATTTTGATTACTTTGTGTTGGCAGAACAAGAGTGAGCTGCTGCCCACTGTGCAGGCTCTGGAGTCTCTGGGTTACGACCTGTACGCCAGTCTGGGGACTGCAGACTTCTACACAGAACATGGAGTCAAGGTAACGGAAAATACTTTTCAAATTTTGATTTATTTCCTCACTTAACTGTTGAAAGAATATACTGACAGTCAGTTATTTAAAAAAAAAAAAAGACAAATCAGGTAATCAATATGTATTGGACTGATAGATGTGTGTTGATGTGCCTCTGTTTTTTTTAATGTTTTTATATTGCTTGACTTTGCACTATGTTGTTTTTTTTGCACTGTTCTACACTGTATGTCCATTTTTATTATTTATAATTATTTTTGTTTATTATTTTTATCAGTTTACACTTCTCACTTTGTATTGCAAGTGGTACACAGTAGTTTGCTTTGGTGTTAGTCAAGTTTTGTCTTGTCTGTCTTAATTCATATCAGCATTAACTGTGGAGTTAAAAGCTTTATCTCTGGTGTTAATACAAACCTTTTTGTTGCACAGTGGGTTCATTGTTCTTCACTAAATTTGACAAAACAGAATTTTCTTTGAAGGCTTCCACAAATCACTATGGAACCTACACTGCCTGGCCAAAAAAAAAGTCACCACCTGGATTTGACTAAGCAAATAGGTACGAGCCTCCTATTGGATAATTACTGCAGGTTCAGCAACAATATGTGCTCAAAGAATGAGGTCAGCTGACTACCTGAATATACTGAATGACCAGGTTATTCCAGCAATTGATTTTTTTCTTTCCTGATGGCACGGGCATATTCCAAGATGACAATGTCAGGATTCATCGGGCTCAAATAGTGAAAGAGTGGTTCAGGGAGCATGAGACATCATTTTCACCACAGAGTCCAGACCTTAACCCCACTGAGAATCTCTGGGATGTGCTGGAGAAGGCTTTGTGCAGCGGTCAGACTCTACCATCATCAATGCAAGATCTTGGTGAAAAATTAATGCAGCACTGGATGGAAATAAATCTTGTGACATTGCAGAAGCTTATCAAAACAATGACACAGTGCGTAATCAAAGCTAAAGGCGGTCCAACGAAATATTAGAGTGTGACCTTTTTTTTTTTTTGGTGGCGACTTTTTTTTTGGCCAGGCAGTGTATTTCTGGTTTAAATTAGAGAGGACATCCAGCGGCTCCTTACCTCCCTGAAACGGTTCTTAACACTCCTCCTTCTGTCAGGGATGTAAAGCGTCACATTATGGATGCCCTTATCATCTTCACTGTCTACAATTTCACCAGCATTATTTAGTTATGGTGCTACAGATCTATTTTACAATTACAATTTGTTTTCTTTTCCTCATGTTTTTATCTTTTGCGAACTAACTTCATGTAATTATTGTCATTATGTCTTTCCTTATTATTCTCAAACCATTTGTAACAATACAATACTGACTGGATCCAGTCAGGTGTGTTTCAAAGCGTAAAATAAGAAGTCAAAGTGCATCATGTCAGAGGTGGAAAGTGAAACAAATACCAGTGTACACATTTTATATGTTGAGCAGAAAAATTATGACAAAGCAAAAAACAAAAAAAAAAACTGTCCCTTGTTTGTGTCAGGTGACAGCAGTGGACTGGCCCTTCGAGGAGGAGGACAGCGAGGGTCCCACCAAAGAGAAGCAGCGCAGCATCATGAACTACTTGGAGGAAAACCACTTTGATCTGGTCATCAACCTCTCCATGAGGAACAGTGGGGGTCGCCGGCTCTCCTCTTTTGTCACCAAAGGCTACAGAACGAGACGAATGGCCGTCGACTACTCTGTCCCGCTCATCATTGATATCAAGTGCACCAAGCTCTTTGTCCAGGTTTAATTTTCATATATACGTTATATTGTAATTCATAGTTCTGTAGAAGCTTTCCGTTGGATGGTAACTTGGTGTTGCTGTGTTTTCAGGCTCTGCATCAGATTGGTCGAGCTCCTCCAGTGAAAACTCACATCGACAGCATGACATCCCAGACGCTGGTCCGTCTGCCTGGTGAGTCACTGAGCCCAGCAAAGACAACTCTTGACTGATGGACTGGTTGATTCATTGCTCTGTTCTGACTGATCATGTGCTTTTTTGAGACGCTCCCATTATTTGGCTGCAACAAAGGCAGCACACACACTTTGTATTATCTACTAGAAACCTAAGAAAATCTAAAGAAAATGTATAACTTCTCAGATTTGTTTGATTTGAAGTTTGACATTAAGAAGGGCAATGATTAACTGATCTTGTCATCATTGCCAGGCTGAATATCGTTTTAAATAATATTGATAACTAGCAATAATAGCAGTAACACTAGTAGAAAACTATTTTTTAATCAACTACAAAACTAACTTTTCTTAATGCCAGAGCAAAAACTCTTCTGGTATTTGTATCTATTAGATCTGTGTATTTTAGCAACAATACGGTGATTACAATGTTAAAGGAGTTACAGTTAAATTTAGATTTGTATTATTAACACACCACCATCAGCACAAAATCTGAGCAAAAAAGTGTTTTTGAGAATCCATGCAGTATCAGAAAACCTATCACAATACTGCAAAACATATTTCTATACTTGAGTTTATCAGTATTTTTTACACCCTTATTACACATGCTTTTTAACTAATCTTACACCCATCCTTTGTCTTATTATAGCTAAGCACTTTCTCCTGCATGTTTGTGTGGAAAGGTGCTGTATCATTTATATTAATATTCACAGTAGCATCTAATCATTGTGTGTTTATATGACCATAGATATTATTTCTTATAGTCATTAAGTCCCCACTTTGTTTTTTGCATCATTGTACATCATATCCTGGTTTCTGAAATGTTGATCGTTTTAGTGGTGTATACAGCGATGTGACTTATCAGGTTACTTTATGTTCAGTGTAACAAATGATCAAAAGAGTTGTGAATAGCTTATTCAGTCAATCTTATGTCAGTCTAACAATATGAAAGCGGACAGTCTTACCTTTGTGATTGGCTCTCAGGTCTGATCGATGTCCACGTTCACCTGCGGGAGCCTGGTGCCACACATAAGGAGGACTTCTCCTCTGGTACAGCAGCTGCTCTGGCTGGAGGAGTGACCATGGTGTGTGCCATGCCCAACACCTCCCCTGCCATCACTGACGCCAGCACTCTGGCCCTGGTGCAGAAGGTACGCCAACATTTTCTGTTTCTGTCAATTAAGTCATGACTGTGAGGCGGTGGGAGGATTCAGGTGTGGTTCAGTTCAATCAACTGAATGTGCTTTCACAGATTTCTTGAACATGATAGACCCTGATGTTTAATCACATTGAAGTCAAGTAAAGTTAAAGACATAAGTCCTGTGTTTTGTTCTGTCATCAGCTGGCCAAAGCTGGCTGTCGGTGTGACTATGCTCTGTATCTGGGTGCTGCATCAGACAACGCTATCACCCTGCCATCCCTCGCTAGCCATGCTGCCGGCCTGAAGATGTACTTGAACGACACGTACTCCACCCTCAAGATGGACAATGTCTCTCTCTGGATGGAGGTAGGCTTCAACTGACTACTTTCACATGCATATCCTGATTTTATTTTACTCAAATGGAGCATTTTAATATATTATTCAGGTGTTAGGAGCTTTAGTTTGATGTGAGCAGCGCGTTAGGAGTGTGCATCTGAATCTGGCATTTTACCACCGTGTGCAGCACATAGACTCTTTTTTTTTATTGCCGGCTCTGTGTACTAATCAACGGTTTGCAGAGATCAGCAGGTTCTTGGATATTTGCAAATAATGCAACGTTGTCATGAGTACGCTACTGCTGGAAGTGGAAAAAAGCATGTAAACGGGAATATTCATGGAATTTTGAATTTTCATTAGCCATGTTAGCAGCTTAATTAGGAATATTTTTTTTTAGGAATACAGTCAAAACCCATGATCTACAAATAAATTTAGTTGGCGCCTTTTTAAACTTTTTCTCTGCGTAACTTTAAAAAAAGCCCCAAATGTTATTGTGGTATTTTTACAAAACTATAAGCAAGAGAAATAACTCTTAATTTTAGTTTGACTTGTTATAGTTCTGTTTGTGTATTATTCATCATTTTTTTCCACTATCCCACAGTATGATTTTTTTTAAATTTTTAGTCCTATTTGTTTTTTTTTTCCTCCAAATTCAATGTGTCACTGGACAGTGAGGTAGTAGTGATATTTTCTCAACTTGTGGCCAGCATCCAATCACCTTAAGTCGTCATTAAAATGAGTCTTTATAGTTCCATCCTATACACTGAGCTAACTCTCTGGTTCTACATGAAGCACTTTGAGAACTGGCCCAAGCAGATGCCCATCGTCGCTCACGCTGAGAAGCAGACAGTGGCTGCAATCCTCATGGTGGCGCAGCTCTACCAGCGGCCTGTCCACATCTGCCATGTGGCCAAGAAAGAAGAGGTAAAGTACTATTTTTACTTTTATTTTTGGTAGTATTCAACACCTGCCTTATTACATTTTGTTGCCTCATAGGCCCAGTATCCCCATGAACATTATTAAACTCTGACCTGATCTTCTCGTTCAGATCCTGATCATCCGAGCAGCGAAGCAGAAGGGCATCCAGGTCACCTGCGAGGTGGCTCCTCATCACCTCTTCCTATGTGAAGAAAACGTGGCAACGATTGGCGACGGGCGAGCGCAAGTCCGACCCATGCTGGGAGCCCAAGAGGACATGGAGGCTCTGTGGGAAAACCTGGACATCATTGACTGCTTCGCCACGGACCACGGTCAGTAACCACACAGGAACCAGTCTTGCCAAGTGAATCGTTTGCAGATGTTTAACTCATGAACATATTTTGTGGCGTTAGCTCCCCACACTGTGGAGGAGAAGAGTGGGGATTGTCCTCCTCCAGGTTACCCTGGCCTGGAAACGATGCTGCCACTGCTGCTGACCGCCGTCAGCGATGGACGTCTTACTCTGGATGATATCGTCAGGCGTCTTTATGACAACCCACGACGGATCTTCAACCTGCCCGTCCAGGAAAATACCTATGTGGAGGTATGCATGCATTGATTGAGCACATTTTTATTATGAGCTGATCAAATTTTGGGGACTACTCAAACTACTGTTCTGATTTTGTATTCTGCTTCATGAAACGTCTTTGCTTTTCAGGTGGACCTGGAGCAGGAGTGGGTTATTCCTCAGGCCATGCAGTTCACTAAGTCAAAGTGGACGCCTTTCCAGGGTATGAAGGTCAAGGGTAAAGTGCGCCGGGTGGTTCTACGAGGAGAGGTGGCCTACATCGACGGCCAGGTTGGCAATCACACATACATATTTCTTCTAAACCAAAGTGGTTGTGCTTTTTTTTTTTGCTGTTTGCTACATTTATTGTAATGATAAAAACTACTTATACTTTGAACAAACATTAAAAAACTGAAAATGAAAGAACAAAAGTCCCAGTATTCAGACCTCAGTGTCTACAGTTACAAGGAGTTTACTGAATAATGAATGAGATAATGGTAGGTGTATAATCACCTTTGGCCTCAGCAGAAAAACATAAACCAAAACATCATTTTCAGTCACAGTTTTGTTTGTTTTGTTTTTTGTGTACATTTGTACATTTTTATATTTTAATATTTTATCATATATTATCATTTTTATCATTATAAAATTTGTGATTTGATTGGTTTCTCTCTCTCTCTCTCTCAGGTGTTGGTGCCTCCAGGTTATGGTGAAGATGTGAAAACGTGGCCCACTGCGATCCATCCTCCTGAACCTGTTAAAGAAACTCCCATGGTAGTGAAAGCAATAATAATCATATATATTAATAAAAAATAAAGCTAATGGTAATACAGAATAAAAGGTGTATGCTCATGTGAAGCGCTTCATGGTGATACTGATGCTCTATTTCTTGCCTCAGACTCCAGAGCACCAGCGTCCTACTCCTCCCAGGGAAGGCTTGGTCAGAACCAGAGCACCCAGCCCCAGACGGTTGCTGCCTCCTCGCATCCACCGCTCCTCTGATCCTGGAATGCCACCAGGTACGACCACTCACATGGTGCCCGGTGTTCATGCAGTGTAGTGAGAGATAGCAAAGCTTGTGATTGTTCTGAACCACAGGCATGTTCAGCTCTGACCATGTCTGGTTTTATACTTGATTGAATTATACCATTTGTGCACAATATCATTTTTTAAATGTATCACCTGTCTTTTATGTGCTTCTGTTTTTAACTGTTTTGTGTTGCTGCGCTCTGACTCCTGCAGAGATGGTGATGCTCCCACCAACTGGAGCTGGTGAAGGTTACAGCCACCCTCCTCCTCTGTCCAGGCTGCTGTCCCCTCAGTCAGGACAGCCTCCTCTACCTGTTGGACAGCTGTCCCACTTCCAGACCTCCCCTCTGCTGCACCCACTGGTGGGCCAGCACATCCTGTCTGTCAGGCAGTTCAGCAAAGAGCAGGTACTCCACAGGGAAAACTAAATGACGTTTGTTTCATCTGTGTTCTGTTCATTTTTTTTAAATGGAAACTAATACTACTGAATAACCTTTATTGTCATATATACACAGGTACATACTATACCCACTGAGCTACAGCCTCACTGTTGCAATAGCAGTGTTCACCAGAGTAATCTAATCAATAAGATTGTTAATATTGAACACTAGCACTAAATGAATCATCGTTAGCTGTGCTAAGTTTGAATAAGTTGGTGGATTAATTGCAAATTTTTGAAGCTGAGTTGTATGTAAACTCCTGTGTTCTGCAGGTGAAATGGCTCTTTTTTGAATGTGGTTATATTATTATATTTTCCCTGCTTCACCTCACTGTCAGAAAGGCCTTTTTGATGGGGAACTGCAGCCATTATGTCACTCTGTACAAAGCCACCAGACTGCATTCACAAAAACAGTGGTTATACTGAAGATAAGATTTTCTGTTACTTTTGTTATCTGAACCAACATGTTGTCAACAGCAGAACATTGCTGGATTTCTGTGCCACTACTCCTGTTCTCTAAACTGGAAGCACACTGGCTACCATCTGAGTTACTGTGATGTTAATACAGTACACTGGCTGTCAGGATCAGGACATGATCAGCATCATGCAGAAATCAACAGTCCACGTAGGGGTGTGAAGAATGGCATTTTAATGCTAAAACATAGTACTTTTACCAAAATTTAAACGTTTGGATTTAGGGCATTTTCACATCTATGGCTCGTTTGCTCTGGTCTGAATCAGGCATCAACTTGTTATGATGTTGCAAATTGCCTCGAGTTTGGTTTGTGCTCACATGGCAGCATTCACAAGTGGACCAAAATGTGTTATGCGTGAGGCAGTTGCTCTCTACTTGGTCGGAATTTCCTTGTGAAAAACTCGCAGAAGTAAACAGAGAAGAGCAGACTCCGGAGTGCCACTTTTCAATTTTACAATGGAGGTAAAGCTATGCGGGTTGCTCTTGGTCTTGTATTACGTCATTTGCACTAATCACTGTAGGCAAACGGTGCATTTTGAAAATGAGGCAAGGCTGAGGCTGGAAAATAATGTCATGATGCACTGGAGTCACTGATGATGCATATTAAGAGAGTTTAGGTAGAGGTGCACATTAATTCTTCTGAAATAATGCACAGCACAGCTGGCTATGGGAGGTCGTTCTCACCAGAGTTTGTTTGGAACCGGACTGAGACCACTTCTTCAACGGGGTCTCAGTCCACATGTTTTAGTACCCAAGTGTGATTGATGTGTTCACACCTTCCCAAAAGAACCGCACCAAGGGGGTAAACGCTCCAGGGTTCAATTCAACCGAACTAAACAAGGCAGATGTGGAAACGCCCTTAGATGCATAAAGAACTCTGCTGGGAAGCTACAGAAAGATATTTCTATCAAAAAAGTAAAAATAATGGACCGGCCATTTTTTGCAACTTCAATATTTTGAAGCACAGCATTTAGGTTTTTTTGTGTTTTTTTTTCTCAGTGTGTGTATTTTTCTTTCTTTCAGATCTCACACCTTTTCAACGTTGCCCACACTCTGCGTTTGATGGTTCAGAAGGAACGAAGTCTGGACCTCCTGAAGGTACCAAACATTAACACTTGGCGGGTTTTTGAGTTATTTCTTGTGAAAGTGTGTGGTGCTGCAGCCACTCTACATGACTAAACAGGGACAGAAACAGAGCAAGAATTAGTATTAGTACCACATTTCTTGTCTGAAAAGTCCTAGCTCTGAAGCTAACTCCTTGTTCCTCACTACCCAGGGTAAAGTGATGGCATCCATGTTCTACGAGGTCAGCACTCGCACTGCCAGCTCCTTTGCAGCGGCCATGCAGCGTCTTGGCGGCTCAGTCGTACACTTCAGTGAATCCACCTCTTCCACACAAAAAGGAGAATCTCTGGCCGACTCTGTCCAGACCATGAGCTGCTACGCCGACGTTCTGGTAGTCCGACACCCATCTCCTGGAGCTGTGGAGGTGGGTTTCAGCTGTGACTGAACTTCTGTCATAAAGCAGAACTCCATTTAATGTGGCTATGACACTTAGTGAACTTTCTGTCTAAAACAAGTATTGAAACATTTAACAGGAGCTGGATATATAAAAAATACAAAATGACAAAAACTAAAATGCATTATGCTATAGCTGCTGCTCATCCGTCTATCCGTCTTCTATCTCTTATTCGCACATAGGGTCATGGGGGGCTGGAGTCTATCCCAGCTGTCTTAGGGTGAAAGGCAGGGTACACTCTGGATAAGTCTCCAGTTCATCACAGGACACAGAGACAGACAACCACTCACACTCACATTCACACCTACGGTCAATTTAAATTAGCCACTTAACCTAATCCACATGCATGTTTTTGGATGGTGGGAGGAAGCCGGAGTACCTGAAGAGAACCCACGCTGACATGAGGAGAACATGCAAACTCCACACAGAAAGGCCCCGGGCCGTGAATTAAACCCGGTACCTTCTTGCTGTGAAGCGACAGTGCTAACCACTACACCACCGTGCTGCCCTCCTGCTGCTCACCCATCATACAAATTATTGTGCTTCCCGCTTATTTTACGACAGATTATTTGTCTATTTATTTGTTCATGTCCTCCCATCTGTTTACATAGTTATTGGGCATTGTTGTCTGACCCTTGTAAATACGTCAGATTCAGACTGTCTTCTGCAAACTTAAAAAAAAACCTTCTGGATCTGAAGACCACAATATCAAGTTAATTTCCTGCTTTTTTTAAATCTATGGTTTATTTTTTTCACAACCGCCACATGCAGAAGGAAATATTTGTCGCCCTCTAGTGGCAGTATAAAAAACTGAAGACGTGGCTTTATCAGGAAATATAAATTGCATTTACAGTGTAAAATAGATATTCTTTAAAATATTTTTTGCTGTTTTTTTTTTTTTTTTAATAAAAGGTTATGCAACAAGCTGAACAACACGTAAATTGTGCAAACTGATTATTTGAAAATACTGTATAGATACTATTGTTTTTATATATCTATATATACACACACACACACACACAGTAATGATATTTTATGTTTTTCTCGTCATGTTACTGTCGTCTCCAGATTGCGTCACGTCATTGTCGTAAGCCTGTGATCAATGCTGGAGACGGTGTCGGGGAGCATCCAACCCAGGCGCTGCTGGACGTCTTCACCATCAGAGAGGAGTTGGGGACGGTCAACGGCATGACGGTGAGGGACAGCAAGATCATTCCAGACCAACACTAACAAGCGTCCTTTGATTTTAAGGACACCACAGATATCCACCTATTAGCTTGAGGTTGATTGTTGTCGTCCAGCCAGCATTTTAAACCCCTATCTCATGTTTTCATCAGATAACTATGGTTGGGGATCTGAAACACGGCCGTACAGTCCATTCCCTTGCCAAGCTGCTGACCCAGTACCGCATCACTCTGCGCTACGTGGCTCCCAAGAACCTCCACATGCCTGCTGAGATCCTCAGCTACGTGGCCTCCAAGGGCATCAGACAGGTGGGACTAAACAGTGTTTGAATGCCATGACAAACCAAATATGTGACAATATATTCCAATTAATTTCTAGTGCATATCAGGTTTGGAAATCCTAATCCTAAGGAATATGTATTTTTTTTTTTAATTTTATTTTATTTTTTTTTACGTTTTTACCTGTTTACAGGAGGAGTTTGAGAGCATTGAGGAAGCTCTGCCAGAGACCGACGTCCTCTACATGACGAGGATCCAGAAGGAGAGGTTTGCGTCTGAGGAGGAATACAAAGCTGTAAGTTTGATTTCATCCACTGCTTCTA
The DNA here is from genome assembly GCA_029721515.1 of Synanceia verrucosa. Lineage (NCBI taxonomy): Eukaryota > Metazoa > Chordata > Actinopteri > Perciformes > Synanceiidae > Synanceia > Synanceia verrucosa. The sequence continues at coordinate 12,589,847 of CM056570.1, read as the reverse complement.
CTTTATCTCATCAGATTAAAGGAGAAAATAGTGACTCTTGAAATAAATATTGTACAGTAAAACCTTTTAAATTGTAATTTAACATGAAATCCACTTTTTGAGTTAGTTAATTAAATGTTCAGTCATTTAATTAATAATAAGTAGTAGTAGTAGACTACCCCCCCTTTTTTTTTTTTTTTTTGAAAGACTGTTTCTAAGAAGAAATGCTGTACTTCTGTCCTTGTGACCACAAAATTAGCCCTTTAGAATGACCAAATGTTTCCAAAATGCTTTAAAACAGTACATAAACAGTACATAAAAAGCAGTCCATAAAAACAATACGTAAAAGCTGAAAGGGAAAATGCCATAATGCTGCAAGGTATCACGTCCGTTCATATGACTGCTTTTCTTTTCTCAGTGTTTCGGCCAGTTCATTCTCACCCCTCACATCATGACTGTAGCCAAAAAGAAGATGGTGGTGATGCATCCACTGCCCCGAGTCAATGAAATCAGGTATGGCACCAGTCAGCGGCATTATGCTTTCTCACAGAATAACCATCTCCAACTGTCGTGTTATTTGTTTATTCTTCTTTCCTATTAACACCTCAATGCACCAAATGGAATAATTTGTTGAAAGGTATTTGTTTGGGACATTTTTCACTGTATTATATTGGACAGTACCGTGGTCGACAGGAAATGAGGAAAGAGAGGTGGAATTATTACGTCCTACACAGGTGCTCAAAGTCACCAAAACATTCTGTCATCTTCATCAGCAGAGTTTGAGATCATGTTCGATTTGAGGCTTATATTTTTTTTATTCATTCAGACATACCCTGTTATATATATTTTTCTTATTTGTGTATGAATTTATGTACCGAACTTACTTAATGACATATTCCTGATTCTGAATTTCTTACTTGTATAAAAGGTAAATATTTATTTCCCGTCTCATTTGTTTTTATAGATGGCTATAGAACATATTTTCATTACAGTTTGTTGTTTGATCTATAAAATGTCAGAAAGGGTGAAACAAGTTGTCAGAAGTTCCCAGAGTCCATGGTGATGTCTTCAAATCACCTGTATATTCAGTTTACAATGACATAAAAAGAATCCTCACATTTCAGAAGCTGAAATGACAGAAGGGACTTTTTGGTGTCTAATATAATGTGGTGTGTGAATGTACTGACTGATTCTTGCTAACACACATCCTTGTGACCCTTTTGGTGTCTTTCTCTCAGTGTGGAGGTGGACACGGACCCAAGGGCGGCGTATTTCCGTCAAGCGGAGAATGGCATGTACATCCGAATGGCCCTGCTGGCTACCATACTGAGCAGATAGATCCATGTTCTACCTATTAGTAGCACCAACTGTGAAACCTTAGAGGAACAACAAGTGTTAGACACAACACCAGCATTTTCTTTCCTAAAGTCTGTATCTTTTTTCCTGTTCATTGTTTAAATTCTGATGTTTATATCTTGCTGCTACTTGATGCTGCTGTCCTTCAAGTTTGACATGTTTGTCTTTTCATATCTCACTTTTCAAAACTTTTCCATAAAACAGCCTCTTGACTAGAAGTCATATAGACGCTGTATTTTGGATTAATGAGAATTTCTTCCTTTTGTTTCCAGTGGTTAACAGACAATCTGTATTTGTGCATCAGTAAGCTATAATGAAGTGCAGGAGCAGGGAAAGACTCTTAAATGTAAAGTTAAAAGAAAAAAGAGGTGGCCATTTAAATCATAACATCTGCAGTATTGCAATTTGTGAGATTGATTAAATGCATGTTTTTGTACTAGAGTTTAATGTACTCAACTGTTGGTAAATTTAAAGGGACCAGTTAAGCTGTAAAGGGAGGAAAGTGTATAAGGGATTGCTCTGTTTTGACCAATAATGCTGCCAGGTACATATACTGTACTTTCTACTTAAACATGATGCATTAACTGAAAATGGATACGCACAACTATTCTCAGTGTGGTCTTTGATTCGGGGAGATTTCTTGTACTGCAGCAGTTTAGAACTTTTAACCAAATGGGATTATGTGTCATTAAAGTGTTGGTGAACTACTTTATATTATGTGGAGAAATAAATAATAAAACAAACAACTTTCCCTTTTGCAGGTGACAGTCATTAATATCTATTACATAAAACAAAACAGCACCAAAAGCTGTGACAAATGCAATAACAGTATTAGTAGTAGTAATCTTAAATCAATCATGAAATTTTCAGGTTGCAATTTATATTTCTCTCTCATTGCAGTGAATGTGATTCCAGATATCAGACCTGGATTTCTTTTAGCCACCAGAAGAATATGTGTGACAGCAAATTCATCAATGACAGTGTAAAACCAAGTTATTTTTCACCTCTGGGAGTAGTTTGGGGGGAAAAAAACTGAACAGTTGTTATAGTGAGCCACACAAAGTTCATAAAACACTCAGTGACACATAGTCAGGGATGGAGGGTAAAAATTCAACACTCGTGATGTGATGATTAAAAAAATGGGTTTACAATGAAGGATGCCTTCAAGAACTATCAGGGAAAAAAAAATTCAATTGAACTTAATCCACTGAAGTCTGTGGATGACTCAGCAAACTTTAAAATAAAGAGGCAAAATGAGATTACACGTATGTATAAATAACATCCTAGATCAGTGTGATCCTGTTTGGTCCTGGAGCTTCTGTGTATGAATGCACATTGTGGCTCTTAATCCTCTGTAGTTTCATGTTATTGTTGAAATCCTACAGAAATAAAGCGTGTTTCTGTTTCCCCCTTTGTTTAATCTTTTTAATTATACAATTTCCTAATGGCACTATTGAAATGTGAATCTTTTGGTGAACAATTCATTTAAAGCAATAATTAAAACTTTCTGGATGCACTTTGCCTTCATCTGTATTCTTCGGCTGCATTGTATCAGCTCTCCGTTAGGACAAATATGTGAAATCAGCATCTGTTTTAATTGTTGGAAGGTAGATTTTTTGAGAGACCTTGAAAGCAACATCTTCTTCCCTGAAGGAGGAATCAGCCAATCACAGCTCAGCTTCTCTTGCAGACAGAGGCATACGTGAAGAAGTGGCGACCCGGTTGTTATAGCAGCAGACGATCACTTCTCTGCCACCGGGCTGATCTGAGCCACAGTTGAGAGTTGAGACATTCAACTGTATGCCTCTATGATCCAGCTAATCTTACAACGAGATATACAGTGTTCAGTTTCCACAAGGTAAGGCGTTTCAATAGTACTAAATCAGCTAGCATGAGGTTAGCTAACCGTTGATAGCTGTCGTGGTCACGTAAGCCAAACTCAATTCAAAAATCTGTCATTTTAAGGTTGAGTTGTTTCTCAAAGAAGGTATCGTAACTTGAGTACTGTGAAACTGTGAAATATTTCGTAACGGAAAGATGAACTTCAAGTTTACAAATGTTTTTATCCACCTTATAAAACGTATTTTGTTAAGTGTGGGACAACAAGATTGGAGGGCGGTGGCAGCGAGCACAGTTGTGAATGACTACCAGTGATGATTTGTATTTCTGGTTAACAAATGCTGTATGCATGGGTCTGGTGTGTGCTGAGAGGTAGCTCATGTGCAGAAACCCTGTAACCAAATATTACAGTGTTCATCGCACACATAAATGTGAGGATACGTTAAACTGTCAGAATTTTCTATGCAGTTTTGCTTATCTTTGTCTTCACGCTACAGCGGCGTCTAGGCTATTTGAGGCTAACGGGTAGCCTAGTATAACGGGCCATGACACTGTCGAGCAGTTTAAAAACGTGTATTTATGGAGACTTGTCTCAGACAAACTATTTTACCGTGGTGAGATGTATCGTGTGTCATCTAACATTTACTTTAGCTAACAGCTAGCTACCGGTAGGGATGGTAGAATGACTGTTTGTTTGGATGATTAAGATAGGCAGAGGAAAATAACTTCTACCAGAAACGAGGAGAAATCCGTGTCGTTTAGTCTTAAGTGCACAAATGTTCTCCCTAACGTTTATTTATGAATGACTGGGTGTATCATAGAGAGTAGTTCTCCATGTGAAGGGAGATTAGCAAAGGATTAGGGCTCAACAAGGACAAACTGACGATAATCACGCGGCATTCCTTCTTCCGTCATACCGGACCAGCTCTCCCAAAACACCAGCCCGTGTCCCTCCACATCATGATAACCCCAAAGTCTCCTGTCTGTCTAGTTGTGTTTTTATTTCTTTAGTATGGGGATGAAGCCTGCAAGGTAGTGTCGCATCTGAACCATGGTGGGAGGTAACTGTACTGACTGTAGGCTACTGTACTGTACAAGGAGAATTTGAGGTATTTCCATCACCTGCTTCTCTACTTCAGAGGAATATATACATATATACACCACCAGGACCAGCCTTCACTCCTCACCTGCATCAGTGACCCTTGTCCTCTCATGACCCTGTCTCTGGTCCACCACTGGACCACTTTTGATAGATCCTGACCACTGCAGATCAGGAACACCTCACCAGAGCTGCAGTTCTGGAGATGCTCAGATCCAGTCCTCTAGACATCACTGTTTGGTTCTTGTTGTTAAACTTACTCAAATCCAGATGCTGGAACATTTTTGCTGCTTCGAACATGAACTCTGAGGACTAAACGTTCATTTGTTGCATTATTTTATTCATTTCATCTCTCAGTGGTCATAATTTAGTGCCAGATGTATAATGTAAATAAATGAGCTCCACATTTACCAGCTCTGATGTACACATTAATGCATTAATTATAATATAATAATGTGATATACTTTTTTCGTTTTTTATACTTTAACTACATTTCACCAAATTTGCATTTACTTTAAGGTCTTCTTGATAATATTTTTTTTAGACGAATAATATAAAATAGTGGTGTAGTGGTTAGCACTGTCGCCTCACAGCAAGAAGGCACTGGGTTTGATTCCCAGTGGGGGCCTTTCTGTGTGGAGTTTACATGTTCTCCCTGTGTCTGCGTGGGTTCTCTCCGGGTACTCCGGCTTCCTCCCACCATCCAAAAACATGCGTGTGGATTAGGTTAATTGGCTAATTTAAATTGACCGTAGGTGTGAATGTGAGTGTGAGTGGTTGTCTGTCTCTATGTGTCCTGTGATGAACTGGAGACTTGTCCAGGGTGTACCTGCCTTTCACCCTAAGACAGCTGGGATAGGCTCCAGCCCCCCCACGACCCTATGTGAGGATAAGCGGTAGAAAATGGATGGATGATACAAAATTAATACATCTTCAGAGCTTTGAGAAATGTACAGAATGAAAGTTAAAAAAAAGTATTGTGCTTGTGCACTAATTATATAAATACTATTTTGTGGGTCCAGAAATGTTCTAGCCACTTCTAGCAAGGCTTTTAACAAAATGTTATGAACAGCACCTTTAACTAAAACTTTAACTTAAAATTTTACTTATAACAGAGTATTTTACTCTGTGGTATCAGTACTTTTACTTCAGTAAAATATCTGAATACTCCTTCCACCTCTGCATTTTGCATCTTGCTTCCTTTTGCAGGAACCAAATCTGGAGGTTGCAGGTTGTACAAACCAGATCTAAAGCTGATTTGTGGTCAGTCATGGTGCTCCTTCTCCCAGTACGTGTGCTGCCTCCAACAACACGTCAGAAGTTTCTCATTAGAAAGCATAAGATAAAATACATCTGTAAGCCAGAGGACCCCCTCAGGACTTGTTGGAAATCATGTTGAACCTTGTTACTGCTGCTACCCTGGTCAGTTTGGCCGATGTGAATATCACTGTTAACCTGTCCTGCAGAGCCGTTTTATATGGATCTTTGTCTTTGCTGTTGTGATTATATAGTTAACATGTCACACACCTTTCAAAAGCCGTTGCTATTTTTAACAATAAAGTGAACCCTATTTTAAGACAGTGTTATGGGCGAGCTTAAGAGTTGACTTCACTAAAAGTGAATTTTCTCATTGTTGCCCTCAGTCCTTGCATGATTTTTTTTTTTTTTTTTGTGGATTTTGACAAGGGCCTTTTGTCTCAAGCAATAAAAATGTCTCATTGGCACAGAACAGACCTTTTAATGTTCTTCTCTAATAATAGCCTTTTAATATGATAATTTAAGTGTGTCTAAATATGGACCTGTTTTTAGTCTGTGCTCACAAATGAGTGCTCCTGCTGGTTGATACTGGTTTGGAAATGCTCTTTAACATACTGTATATTATTACAATCATTATCACTGATAATGGAGTTTTTTTTTTTAAATATAGGGATTTTTAATAGTGATTTTAATGAACTAAGCAGTTGTTTTAGTTCATATCCATTTTATTCATTGTAAGAATAGAGATGTTGAACCAAAAATATTATCCACAAGTCCTACATTTTTATGAATTATGTGTGAAGAGGCATGCCATACTGAAAAATTTAAATTTATAAAAGTACAAAATATTTGAATTGAAATCATGATTAATTCCAAAACATAGTATTTCTGTATTTTCTGACACATACCAGCAGTTTTTCTATCAGTTTTTCAGTTTCACTTTTTCTGTGTTTACACACTGAGTAGCAGCTAAACTTAGAACAATGTCTGCATAAAACTTCCATAAAACTTGAGAGTACGAAAGAGCTGCACAGTCAAATGTTTAGAAAGGGATAGTCATTTAGCTGCTGTAACGCAGCTGGAACTGGTGTCATTTTCATAACATTGGTCCTGTTAACGCTATGATAAATGAGTACCGTTTGCATTCATACAGGACAGTTTTTGTTAGTTCTGCACCACAGTGACTGCAGTTTGCTAATCAGCCTAATAGACTCAGAGATGATCATCGATCACTCCGGTCTGAGCTGCAGGGTGGCACATTGATCAGCCAGACTGTTGCCGGATGGTCTTGTAGGGTTTATGTGTAAAGCGACCACCTCATGGTTTGTGCACCATGTTTGGACAATTCAAGAGTGTTTACATCAGCTCTCTTGGCTTGAGCAGGCACGCCATCTGGGCCTGCAGCGCGTCCATCATGGAGACAAAATATTGGCCTTTTTTCTAATCTCATTTCTGCAGGGTTTATTCCAATCAAGAGCCTGACTCTGTTGTTGTCCACTGGTTTTGTTTTGTGCAGTTAGTCCTGAGCACATGGATGCTTTGGTAGGATATAGGTGACAGTGTAATCTGGAATATTCCTCCAAGAGGTAATTTAATTTAGCAGTTATTTTCCTTGCTGAGAGAAGAGTTTAATTTCATTTAATTTTTCCATACCAAAAGCCTTCATACATTTGACACAGTTGAACATCATGCATATATTTATTATTTTATTCTTTAACTATTTCTCTTGCTATTTATTTTTTTTAATTGTATTTCATTCAGTATTCAGTTTTATTTTGTAATTGTACTTCATTCAATATTCAGTTTTATTTTCTCTGCTTAAATAACATTATCATCAGTAAGTGGCAGGTCCTGTATCCTCAGTTTACTTAATCAGATTAGAGACAATAGAAGCAAAGCTGCTTTGCCCTGCACTGGCGCAATACTCCAGTTTTCTCTTTGAAAGCAAAAATGACCCTTAAATGGTACAGTTCGGGTTACGAGCAGCTTCCGAGTGAATGTTGGAAATGTTGCTTCTGAAAGATGCCGTGCAGATTGGGCAGCTTTTTATTTTTGGTAAAAGAACAAAGTGAAGTATTGTTTGTGTGTGACTGCTGAGAACACAACATAATGAAAACACCAAGTAAACACTTTGCCATCACAAAAGACTGTAAAAGTTGTTTGAGGAAGATTATAGCTAAATGATAGCTAGATGATAAATGAATGGATACAAAAAGACATACAGTCCTTCTCAATACAATACAGAAACTTAGCAACAAGATGCTCCATGCTCATGTTATAAGTTAGTGACAGTTGAGGCAGTTATGGATACATGCACTGGATATACTATGATGTTCCTTCATACCTCTATACACCTAAGACCCTTGATTACCAATAAGTTAATAGAATAAAATGGAATAGAGTTACTTTATTGATCCCAACCTGTAAAATAACATTGCAGCAAGAAATGAAAACTTAGCCTAATATTAAAGAGCAATATCAAAATAGAGAAGGTATTACTATTTACAATATAAAGTACAATATGAAGATACAAAACAGAAAAGCAGGTAATCTCCATATTCAAGAGGCTGAAAACAGTATTTTGAAAGTGTCTTCTGTCTTCGCTACTTTAAAGATTAATAGTTATCAAAATAGTTGGCAGTTATTTTCCTGTTGATTAGCAATCATTAACTAATTTTGCAGTCCTATTAAAAGATTTAACCCATCTGCTGTTGATACAACTTATTGATTAATCAGTTTGTTCATAGACATAAAATTTAATAATGTTATAGTTTTTATATTTGATGAATAACTTAGTGTGCCCTGCGATGAGGTGGAGACTTGTCCAGGGTGTACCCTGCCTTCCGCCATAAGACAGCTGGGGTAGGCTCCAGCCCTATGACGATAAGCGGTAGATAATGGATGGATGGATGAATAACTTATTATTAGTGACCAATTCTTGATTTATTTATTTTAATTCACTTCCAGCCTGCTGAAAAGTCCAAAACAAAATTTTGAAGACGAGGCCTTCAGTATAGCTCTTTGACTTTTTTTTTTTTTTTTTTTTGCCATTTTATAATGTAATTATTATAATATTGATCTAACAAACAAATCAATCTAAGCCCATGCCACCCTCTTTCAGTCAGACTGCAGTCTACCTTTATTAACTCAGAACATTCTAAAAATAAAACGTATACATACATAACCAATGATTGCTGTCACTGGAGCCAAATTAAATGAGATTCACTTAGCTGAAATAACAAAAGGCCATAATTCACACAGCTCTAGCATTAGCTGGGGATTTGTAATAATTGAAAAGGTCAACTGAGTTTTTAATCTGCTGCAAATCTCCCCACTTAATAATATCTAAAGTAAAAAATCCAAAGCAATTTGCCTACCATATGCCAGAAGACATGTCTGATAGTATTTGTCCTGCATGTGTAGATGTGTTAGTAGTCATATTTTATCCATCCCTGTATTTATTTCTTTACTTTCACCCTGGATTTCCTGTTGTTTAGTCTAATGGAGAAGCTGTTTGGTTGGGATTTAAAGCTGCTGTAGAGTCTCTTTCCATCCCATGCTGCATCACACACAGTAGTATAGACAGGTTGTTTAGTTGTTTTTGGTTGTGATGGTGGTGTGTGTGCAGGGCTGTCTAATAGCCACAGTGTGACCAGGGCATTGGCCCTCTCTGACATGGGCTCGGACGAGTAATCTGTAAGATCAGCAAAATGTAATCTTCTTTAGTCAACGACCCGTGTGTGTGTGTGTGTGTGTGTGTGTGTGTGTGTGTGTGTGTGTGTGTGTGTGTGTGTGTGTGTGTGGGCGTGTTTTGCCGAACATATGGGGACATAAGTCTGATAACACACTCACATTGTGGGGACTCACGCTGACAATGTGGGGACTCACCGTACTTATGGGGACAAAGTGCAGGTCCCCATAATGTAAACTGTTAGATTTCAGGCTGAAGACTTGGCGAACATTTAATGTTACTGTAAGGTTAGACTTTGGTTAGGGTTAGGATTAGGATTACATGGGTAGTGGATATGGTTAGGGTCAAGGGAAGTGTCTAGGAAATGAATGCAAGTCAATGTAAAGTCCCCACAATACACAAATACACAGCTGTGTGTGTGTGTGTGTGTGTGTGGTCATTGTCTCAGTAAAAATCACTTTTTGTGTATTGTAATTGTGAAGCACAAATTAAAGCTATTAATATATTCAATTTGGTTATGGATATAATATTAAAAGTGTTTTTATTTGTACACCTAAAATCCCAACAGCTCTGCACTTGGCTTTAAATGGAGATGTGTTAAACACTGAGAACTTTTATCAAACTTAAACAAATCTTTTTGGGCTACACCATTAGATATAAACCAGCAAAAGGAAATGAATCAGCCTCATTTTTGATGATTAAATAGCACATAATCACTAAGGTGCTGTTTTCTTGTTATTTTGCTTTTGTCAGTACTGTAGACTTGTCTTGTTATGCTGCTCTGGCTATTTTGAAAGAACCAGTGATTGTGACATAATTATATTTAGGGCCTTGTTTAATGGAAACATAATGGAAAAATAATAGCAGTGTTATTATTAATGGTCTATGTAAGTCTGTGTTTGTGTTCTGAATAGAGAGTGATTTTTGTTTTCATCAGAAAATTAAATTATTTGTTTGGTTTTTTTTTTATTTCTACTTGAACATGTTTACATGTGTTTATTTGCCTCATATTGTTTAGATAAAACTGTTTCTAAAGAGCCCATCCCACTAGACTCTCCAGATACCCAAATGTGTGCGTGCGCACACACACACACACACACACACACACACACACACCATTTTTCATGATATGTTCCCTTTAAGAAAACTAGCTGTACAGTTGTACAGAAGCTAGGCTGCTCCTTTGGTAAATGGCAGTGCTGGATGTTGAAACAAAGTGTTGTGAGTTGGCTTTGCATGATAAGCTGCAGCGTTTTACCTCTAATCCCTCGGCAACATTTAGTAACATGACATCTTAAAATGACTATCCACTCCATATGTGTGTGTTTTTTCTAAAAACAGAGGTGAGCCATGGCTGAACCGAACCCCTCCCGTCCCCAGAGGAAGATGTCCACTGCTGGGGAGAGTGTGTACAAAGTGCTAGGGCTGGAGAAAGGAGCGACAGCTGAGGACATCAAGAAAGCATACAGGTAAGTCTGAACATGTGTTTGTGTCAATTATTACTCTAATTAAGATGTTTGCTCAGAAAGGATTAGTTTCTCCAGAGCAGGCAGGCAAACAAACCACATTGCACTTGTTACTTGAGGCATTTCCTAAATCCTTTGCTCAAATTAGTGTAATCCTGTTCTGACTGTGTTGGCAAATTCCCCCTCATAAGTGGTCAGATTACTGAAAGACATTCCTCCACTGGTTATTGCTAAAGAGCATATCTGTCTGTCTGCAGGCTGACACTTATTATTTAATCAGTCTTATCAAATCATCTATAAAACTCAATCTAGTTTTCTCAAAGAAAAGAAAATATATTTGCATATTATATTAATGCTACAATAATTCTAGGTAACCGTGACAGAGCTTGGCAGAATGCTCAAGGCTGGAATATACTTCTCCGACTGCGTAATACGTTATCCGACTCCGTAGCTACGGAGCCCCCTGGGGCCCCCACACTTCTCCATCGTGATGCGTGTTGTGCAGCCCTGCCGTGAAATGCACCCCCTCGGAAAGTGAAGCTGTTTGCCTTAATATCACAGACAAAAGCAGGGGAAAATACTATTTTATGATTTAATTATTTGTGAGGGAGATAGAAGAGAAGAACATTGGTTGCTTTCTGTCTTTAAAACTCCTCTAGAGAAAAAATAACATGTTCTTCTCAACACAAAATCGGATAATAGCGAATGCAGCGAACAACTTTCACTGTGTTCTGTGGAAATATACGCCAGTCATAATTACTAAATGAATTAAATGGATTTTTGAGTAAGTTGAATGTATTTAGCTTGAGTTTCACAAGGTTGAATGATACTTTAGTTCCTGTCCTGTCTGTGCTGCTGCAGAGGAGACCTGTCTGTCTGTTTCTGTGTAGGGAGAGGGGCTGCATTTCACAGCAGGGTGCAGCTAGAGGACCAATCACAGCCCTTGTAGTCTCATTCTTCCCTTGACGGATTGACGGACAGTTAAAAAAAAATGCCTGCGCCCGGAGAGGACGGAGAGGCTCTCCGTCAGGCTCTCCAGTGACACAGAGGGCTCTCCATCTCTATGTACGCCACTTTATGGAGTACTATAAATTGGCCTTTAGGGTCATGATCTTGCTGCAAAACAAACTTTTGACCCTCAAGTTCAGATGAAAGTGTGTGATGCTGGACGATGGAGGGGTACCGTTCCCACTTCATAATAGCCTTTACTTCAAACAAATCTCCTCCTCTATCACCTGCAGAACATCCCACACCATGGCACTACTAGCACCTCCTTTGTTGTGAGTGTCAGATATAGTGCTTTGAGACGTTCACCAGTGTGTCTGCAGACATAGACTCTGCATTTTCAACCAAACTTGCTTTCGGCTGTCCAGAGAACTTGTTTCCAGTCATCATAGTTCCGACTTTTGTGAGCTTTTGCTCACTCATGATCATTTTTCTTCTTCTGTGGGTGATTTTTTTTTTTGCAGATACATAACCCTTCAGACCAGCTTTTCTCAAACGTCTTTTCACAGTTGTCAGAGATATGGATTTTGACTTTGTCATGTTGATTTCCTCCCTTATTTGTGGTGATTTTTCACTGATCTCTCTTACTGGTGACAATGATATGTTCATCCTCTGCTTTTATGGTCACCCCCTTTCTTCCAGGCCTTTTTCTCTCATCATAGCTTCCAGTTTCGTCAGAGTGCAGTTGGACATCTTTAGGCATTTTGCAGTTTCTCTTTCAGTGTATCCATCTTTCCTAATCTGTACTCTTGTTTCTTTTCTCAGTTGCTTCTTTCTAGCCATCTCTGTCGTAGTTTGTCAGAGATTTGAACACAGTTGAGTTTTATTGAGATTTTTGTGTGCACTCTCAAAAGCCAAAGTGATATTTTTTTAACTTGCAAATCTTCTCAACCCTAAAACTAAGCCCTTCTCTTTTTTGTTGACATTTATTCAGCAATAATAATCAATAATCAATGAAGATGGTACATATCAATGAAGGCAAAGTCTGATCATGCAGTAAAAACATCCCAAAATACATAAAATTCATGCTGTTTTTAAGAAAGGTATTAGAAACTTGAAGTTGCTTCCGAACTGAGCAAACAATGAGTAGATTATTGTTGTATTATTTTTTATGACTACTTATTAGTTGCAGCTGTATTTCTTCAGCATATTTATTTTAACTTATTATATGTATGTCCATGTAACTTTATGACCTTGTTGTGCTATGTTATTTTTTTTTTTTTAACCTTTTGGAGGAACCTCATAGTCATACTTTTTTTAAATAGATAGTGAAGTGAATTTAATTAACAACTGTTAACAAAGCTGAAGACATGTATATCTTAAAACATTTAAAATCTCAACCTGACCCCTGTTTCTCTCTACCCGCTTGACTCTTCTTCCCTCTCTTACCAGGAAACTAGCATTGAAGTACCACCCCGATAAGAACCCAGACAACCCAGAGGCAGCGGAGAAGTTTAAGGAGATCAACAACGCCAACTCCATTTTAAACGATGAGACTAAGAGGAAGATCTATGACGAGTACGGCTCTATGGGACTTTACGTGTCTGAACAGTTCGGAGAGGAGAGCGTCAAATATTACTTCCTCATGTCCAAGTGGTGGTTTAAGGTTTGTGTTTGCTTTCTTTACAATCCACATAAATGTAACCTTTAGATAATAAATGTGTCTAAACGTTGGTGTTCTCCTGCCTCGTAATGTTGATAGGAAGGACACACTAACATAATATTTAGTTACAACCGAAGGTCGCTGATGCTTTTCCCTGGTATGTAGCACTGTGGAGAACTGATATTCATATAATATTCATATAAATTCATAACTTTGTCATTATCAATCCTGTTATGGGTCCCATTCTTTATCCCTGTGTGTTAAAAATAGTAGTAGGTCTATACAGGTTTTCAGCATTACATTTCAGCTGTTGTATTATGTCTCAGTCTGAACACACAACTTGCCTGGAAAACAAATATATATTCCTGTTTGGTGAAATTACAACAAACATTTTTGCTTTAGAAAAGTAGGCATGTATGCCTAATAACATTTGAATACATTACAATACTGCCTTTCAAAAAAGAAATAAGCTTGAACCAAATCACAGAAACAGTGATTTAAAATAACAAAACAAATAAAGAAAAAAATCACCTCAGAGGCATGCAAACAATTTGTTTGTTCTCAGTTCTTATCCCCAATGAGAACATGAATGAAAAAGAAGTTTGAATCATTTAATTCTTCTTCTTTTGGAGCCAAAGCTCTCTCAAATGTAAATTATGTGGTCTGTGAATCACACTGTTTCTACCTCTGTTTAAATTGACCTTGTTACATAATTGAAGGAAAGAAGACAAACCTAAATACAACAGCTGATTCCAACTGTTGAACACAATAACTGCAACTCATCTACAGTTCAGCACTGTGCGCTACCTTTTAATAAAGCTCACAGTGCGGCAGGAAGCACTGTTCAGCCACAGTTTATATTGTCCATATTTCATTACTGGCTGCTTCTTTTCCTCTAAATTCTGCTGTGCTAAATTGTGAAGTGAAAGATTTCTGGTGTCATAATCCGATCACTGAATTTGAAAATCAGACTTCCAATTTTATTGTCTCTCTTATCCTGGGCCGTTAAGTTTTATGATGATTATGAATTAAGATTATCAAGCTCCCTCCAGCCAAAAAAAAGGATAAAAAAACACTGTTAATGATAATTTGAGGTGTTGCAGCTTTAATAAATACGAGATAAACAATAAATAGGATCTTCCTGTTCTGAACTGACTGTGTTTGCTTGTTACTTCATGCAGGGTCTGGTCCTGTGCTGTACAATGTTCACCTGTTGCTGCTGCTGTTGCTGCTGTTGTTTCTGCTGTGGGAAGTGTAAACCGCCTGACGACGATGAGAACTACCAGTATGTGGACCCTGAAGACCTGGAGGCTCAGATCAAAGCAGAGCAGGACGGAGGTAAGAGGCTTCCTGGGCTTTTGTGTGACGGTTTGTATTATACATTGTTTTCCTGCTTTCTCTGCTCTTGTGTCACACATCCACTCTGAACAGCCTGTTAAATGAACCTGTAGACCAGAAATAAACCTATAGAACCACACAGTTTAATTTACATTGGATCATAGATTGACATAAGCAGTGTATGAGGTTCTTTTACTGTACTTAATCCAATGTTTTTATACTTGATTTGTAGTTGTAGTCTTGTACAATTATACATGATGAAAAAAAATAACTCTGATTTACTTAACTTTATTTTGTGTGAAGTAATGAGCTAAATTGAATCGTTAATACAGCTTACAAAAGAGTGAAGGCTTTGATAAATGATGGAGAATGTCTGACTGCACCAGTTATTTCAGTCACTGCCACTGGGGCTTAAAGCAGGGAAAACTAAACATTTCAGTCTTAAAGAAAGGACAAATGTCTTTCTTGTGTCTTCTTCCTTCCTTCAGGCCTTAAATGCAGAGCTGAAGCTTTAGAGCCGCCTGTTGTTGTTGGTCTTCCTCCACTCTTGTGTTTGTTCCTGAAAACTCTGATGTTTCTAAAAACAAATGTCCACGTTGATTTTGGACAGGTAGCAGGATACTGGCTGAACTTTTTCAGGAAGTCTTTATAGGTCAAATGAATGAAAATACTAACTTTATTTACATAACACCTTTTGAACCAAAGATGCTATATAATGTAATGAAATGCAAAGCATCATTTTCGGTCAGCTGTTCCACATTAAAAAGTCTTAAAATATCTTAAATTAAATTCCAGGTAATTAAGGTCTTAAATTGTCTTAAATCAGAGATTAACTGCAATTCTGCACGTTATTTTGTTCACAAAGTTCTAGTCTTTGTTCTTGAAAGTTGTGAAATATAAGTTGGAGAAAACGGTTGTGTTATGCCTTCAGTTCGTTGTTGCAAGTTTTAAAGGGCTGAAAAATTTCCATAAAAATTATTTTCTGAGGTTAATCGATTACTGGATTTTTTCCCCTGCTAAATATCAATATCAGCATCAGCCTTAAAAAGTTTATATTGGTCAGGACTGACAATGAATTGATTATTTTCTACCAAAGAAATAGTTATGACATTTTGGGTCTTAAATTATATTTGTTGAGGTCTTAGAAAGTGTTACATTTGACTTTTAAAATGGTGTAAGAACCCTGCTCTCTGTTTCAGCACCAGGGTCAGAGTTAGTCTCATGCTGACACACCTAGAAATGCATCTAAAGGCTGTCTGTAACCCCGCCAGTGAATTTAAGCAGGATTCATGTTCTCGTGCTCCCATCCCCAACAGGTTACACAGTAATCATAGGCCAGCCCAAATCTAATCTGGGTCCAGAGAGCCCAGAAGACCAGAGTCAGCCCATCCCCCTGCCACTAGCCATGCCTCCACCTGAGCCCCGGTCACCAGCCTCTACTAGTCCAGCGGCGGAGGAAAACCCCGGAGAGACCCTACCTGAGTCAAAATGACTCGTAAGAGCCGCCTCGTCTAAACTTTAGTGTCGCATCACCGTTGTCTTTGATGTGAACGCCTGTCTGGCTGTACGTGGCTCATTGTTGCTTCTTCACTCATCCATAAAAAAAAAGACGTGTTCTGTCAGATGACCACTGCTCTGTCACATTCATCACGCTCAAATCGTCTTGTGCCTGCATGTTGTGTCCTTATGCTTGTTAACGCTGGTGCTTGTTATCACTGAATTGATTGCCTGACTTGCTATTCACTGTTTGCAACATCTGTTACTTAAGCTTTAAGTATTAATCATTTTATTTGGAATTTTGATACTTATTTTGTATTTACATTCTATACTTATTTTCATTTGTATTTCTTATTTTTATACTTATTTTATTCTTGTACACTGAAAAGGGACAACCTCTACGCTATAATGACAATAAAGGGCATTTTATTCTATTCTATTTAGAGAGATCAGATATTTTATCAGAAATGAACTGCAGTGCGTTGTCTAATATTCTTCTGTCTGCATGACCACATAACACCTGCTTTAACAACTGAATTAATATGCTTTTTTTCTGCCAAGTTACATGTTGTATTTCTTCCATTTTCTTTTCATTATGTTAAGGTAATTTTAAATTGTAAAGGTTTGAATTGAGCTCTAAAAGTGATTTTGTCCAGCTAGGTTTAAACACATTCAAAGGAGAAATTAGATTTAAATGTGATAATGTGGGTTCCCTCTTCACGTCCTACAGGAAAGTGACGGTGGGGATGAGTCTCAACTAGCAGAAGCAGGTAGGTAACATGTCTTTTTATTTGTTTATATGCAGGAAGACATAAATGTTGCTATATGACTCCTACTTCTCTGCCTCTTCAGCCTTTCAAGCCCCTACTATGATCCAGCCACATTCACCTGCTGCCAGAGAGCCGCCAGGCAGTCTGGGCCCAAGCCTCAGTCCTCCACCTTCCCCTCACCTGCTCTACCCCCTGGACAACACCTGTAAGGTCCCCTCCAAGCAACTTAAGACATGGAGGAGTATTCATGCAAATTAAACATCTAGCTGTGCTTTGAAACTTTTAGTCCCCTTCCTCCCTCCAGCTCAGCTTGGCACCATGTCTGGACTCTTCTCTATCTGTCCTGGTGATCCCATTTCAACCAGTGAGGACTGGGCTGGAAGATGTGACAGTGAACATATAGTGGAAAGGTGATCCTCATTATTTTTCCACTTTCCAGACCAGGACTGGGGTTATCTCTGTCCCAGTCTGCGTTCTGGACTCATGACCAACAGGAGTGCTTCTTTACGTTTTTGTTGGGGGGGATGCTACTTGTGTTGTCTTCAGAAGCCTGCAGCGCCACAATGTAGGTGGGTGGAGGACCTTCAATTTGTTTCCTCTTCCTTGTTCTAACGAACGTTCACATTTAGTTCTTTAGCCGTTGCAATAACACCCTCAAACGTTCACCCTTCATCCAGCAAAGTGTTGATGCCAATTGTTCAACACACTCTTCTTCAGAAGGAGGACCAGCAGTCTCAAGTTTTCAAATCGTGACACATTTTACATGAACGCATGGATGTGAGGCAGGACTGAAGGGAAGAGATGTAAGGCAGCAGAGGCAACTCGACAGATTCTGTCTTTTTTAATGTGAAATGTCTGAGCCTAAACCTGGAGCTGAAGAGTGGAGCATGGATCAGGAGTGGAATTGGGGCTTTCCTCCCCAAACATGCATGCATTGTCTTTCAGGATGCATGGTTACAAACACACCAAACACTTGAACCAGCCCGTTTGTCAACCCCACCTCTGCTGAAAACAAAAATACAACCCCCCGTATAATCTATTGAATTAAACAGACAATGATCGATGCCATACCACAGGAAAAAAACAACACGTTTTGTTGTTGGGTTCTTTCTTGTCAAGCCAACAGCTCCATGTAGCCCAGACAACCCATCATAAGAAGTCTCTGGAAACCCCGTTAACTCTTCAAGCCACAGTTCACTTTGTCAAAGTTTCTTTGTAAATATGGATTTGGGTCTATGCACCTTGTGGCACAGGTCATTTCAAATGATTTTTAACCTCAGTTCAGGATGTGAAACTTTATCTGTTTTTAGATTTACTTCCAGAACAACATAAACATCAGCTCATAAGTTACTTTATAATCAATAAACTCAGGTCCAGATTCACTAAAAATGCATCATAAGGGCAGCCTTCTGATTTTCATTCATTTTTACGGCCCTCAAAAAAAGGAGCACTGACAGTAAGCATGCACCTTCTTTACTGCATATTTCAGGCACTCTTTTGTTTGGATTGGATCAATCCTTTATGTCACTCCTCTCTGCACCATAAATCTTCTTCAACCTGTTCTGTCTTGAGTTTCCAACATATAAAACCATCTCCTCTGCTTCATGACGTGATGGTGACGACAGTGATGTGCCTTGAACAGTAATAGCAGCAGTGACTGGACACTTGATGCAAGATTGTGATGAGTATAGTGTCTTGTTTAGCCTGTGGCTGTGGCTCTATTGCTTGCTCTGTGTTTGTGAAACCTTTAGTGAATCTGGATCAGTGTTGTTGTTTCAGTTGCTCACAGCTAGGTGGTGACAGCACTCACCATTTTATCTTTGGATCTTGATTGAGTTTAAAAGGAGCATTTGTCAATCACAAGTACTTTTATTCAGAGTAGTTCATGTTTACATTATCTTTGCAGCTAAGAAGGGGAGGATAAGATCATGTCATAATTATCTCATTATTCAAAATATGCTTAAAACTAATATGGCACTAAACCATATTAGAATAACTTTACCAAATATGTTTTTGTTTTTTTTTGGTGAAAAAAAAACCCCCAATCATAAGCATAACTAAAGAATATAAAAGCCATCAGCATCAATGTGTGACTCAACTTCTCCTGAGTTTTGTTTTCGTGCACTACAGTCCTGTTGTCCCATCCTCAGTGATTTTTCTCGATTTATTGCTAGTCAGAGAGCGATCAACAGTGATTTGACTGACTGTTTCTCTGTTTCCTTGGCTGGTTACTGAGGAAGGGGACAGGCTGTGTTAGTCATGAAACCTTTGTTTTGCTATTAATATTGTAACATGACTTGGGAGAACAAACGTTAATTACTCATCAAAATGTCTTACAGACAAAATGTGATTGACACTGAAATGTTTTCATGGTATACATGACAACAGTTCATGAAGACGTTGTTAAATGATTAGTTTGACATTTTCTGGGACATTGAAGCATCACTGTCCATAGGAAATTTACTGTTCTCAACAAAGAGAGCCCAGTAGCAGAGCTGTAGAGCTGCTGATAGTTGGATTTTGTTACCTTGCTTTTAGCTGCAGGCTAGCACTTTCTCCATTTCCAGTCTTTGTGCTAAGCTAAGCTAACGATCCACTGGCTGCAGCTTCATCATTCACTACACAGACATGACAGCGGGATCTACCTTTTCATTTAACGCTCAGCAAGTGTTCTATTAAGCTCTTCCTTTAAAATGACTCTTCTTTGAGGAGAACACAACATTCTGTCTTATTTTCCTTCATTTTGTCACCGTACCGTGTTATGTCTCTGTTGAGAACATTCACACCTCTTTAAGAACGTTTACTACTGTCAGTAAGTTGATGTGCTGTTGACAAGCATCGTCTAGTGTTGAGTACTGTTGTTCATAGATGATTTGTTTTTGCAATTTTTAAACAAAATGTTGTTGCTTTCTGGTGGCAGGGTGAAATTCAAAAGGCATTCCTTTGTCTTTCACCTCCAATAAACAAAGGCCATAGTGTGTCTGTGTATCAAACTAGAGCTGCTAAAACTCCTCCACTATCAGTATTGCCTGGTGAACTGCAATAACCTAATGTCGATCTACATGTAGGACCAGCAGCAGAGCTCATTGTTTCATTTTGTGAGGAACAAACTGTTCTTAAAGCAGCTTTATTTTGGCTCCGTCTTTGATGGATTATACAGCCGTGGTCAAAAGTTTACATACTCTTGTAAAGAACATAATGTCATGGCTCTCTTGAGTTTCCAGTTATTTTTACAACTCTGATTTACAAGGAACAAGTCTATGTCAGTAAGCCAACAAATTTAACTGAACTGCACCAATTCTGTAAAGAAAGAGTGGTCAAAGATTCAACCAGAAGCTTGTGGATGGCTACCAAAAGCACCTAACTGAAGTGAAAATGGCCAAGGGACATGTAACCAAATATTAACATTACTGTCTGTATATTTTTGACCTAGCAGATTTGGTCACATTTTCAGTTGACCCATAATAAAGTCATAAAAGAACCAAACTTCATGAATGTTTTTTGTGACAAAGTAGTATCTGTTCCAATCACTCTATCAGAGAAAAATCAGAGTTGTAGAAATAACTGGAAACTCAAGAGAGCCATGACATTATGTTCTTTACAAGTGTATGTAAACTTTTGACCACGACTGTATATCTGTTTTTATTTCTCAGTGGAACTGTCTGCAGACACAAAAGTCATCATTTCAACCTACTTTTTTTTTATCTTGTGATCTCAAATCAAAACTGTAAAAGTGATGGAGCACTGAAAAAAAAACATTATTTATTATTTTTGTAATCATGAACTTATTGTAAATAACTAAAAAAAAACAGTAAAATAACTGACAAAATTCCTTATTGTGAATGGTTTTGTTAAATAATGTTGTTTTCATGGTTATACGTTTTTTTTTTATTTATCACGTAGAAATACCTTAATGTAATATTACTAAAAGCGTGGGAAGGTTCAACTTGTGAGCGAGGAATCTGAAAGTCGTTTGTGTGTCGACTTCAAATAGTGGTTTGGATGTTTTGTGCTAACCTGAGAGCATCCACTGTGTTTAGTGATGCATACTCCATGCTGACCTATGCTAAAGCAGTTAGCATGGGACTAAGGTTCTTCCAAGGACGGTGGGTTATTGTGGATCTGTGTGGGACAGTCTACCAGTCTGCTGTATTTTTTTGAAGAGTGATAAGAAAATATTAAATTGAAAAGAACAACACCACAAAGTCATGGACTCTTTTGTGGTTCCCTGAGGACGATCTGTAAATGATTTCTGAAATTCAACCAAATAAAAATGGGGGATTTGATAATTTTCTGTCTATTAATTTCTTCTCTATTTGCTCTTGTAATGCTGCTAGATGAGCAGATTTATGTAACGGCATTTATTTCCTTACTCTCAAAGTATTATTTTACATTTCGATTGTCAACATATCCCATGAAAAGACCAAAACCACCCATGTATTGGTCCAAGACTGTTGGAAACTGTAGTTATCAATCCAGACAATGGGTGATGAGACTGTTTTCTGTGGTGGATGAATGCATGTTGAGTGTCTAGAGAGTATTTGTGGCAGATACTGCCATGGTGCATGTTGAATTGAGTTAAAACATTGCTGTGTTTGTATGTTTAGCCTCCCCTGCAGCAGCTCTCCACTCCTATAAATAGTCTAGTAATCCCATTAATAGTTTCGTTTACTGAGCCGACTCCATTCTGTGGATTAGAAAACTATGTCTGTGTGAGACAAAGGTCAGAGGTCAGGGGACGAGAGTGTCTCTGCGTCTTATTGTGGAGGAGATTAGGGTCAAACCAACCAAAGTTTTTTTTTTATATGGAATCTGGTTTGAATGACTGTGATGAACTGGAGACTTGTCCAGGGTGTACCCTGCCTTTCACCCTAAGACAGCTGGGATAGACTCCAGTTCCCCCGCGACCCTATGAGGATAAGTGGTAGAAAATGGATGGATGGATGGGTTTAAATGAATTCAGTGTAATTATATATTAATGAAATTTGTCTCAGCTCTGATGTGTCTGTCATCAAGTATTTGGTCACATTCAGCCGTTACTTAGCAAGAATAGATTTTAACTTTAAGCAAATTATGTGGATACTTTAACGTTTTTGGTGTAGCTCTGTGAATTTTAGAATCATAACTTTTATAAAATAACTTTTTTTTGTATTTTATGGACTGCCACACTTTACACTTCCAATGCAATTGCATCCAACGACTATCCAAAATGTTAATATTTCTCATGTTCTTTTTTGTAAATTTAGTTGAGTTTTATAGTTTCTTTCTCAATAAATACAATAGTGTTGTTGAGTTAAATGTGTTACAAGTGATGCCACCTAATGTACAGAATAAACCTCAAATTATCCACCATATGTAGTTTGCCTGAAGTTGTAATGCTGTCATTTAAATCTCCCAAAGACTGAGACCTCAGTGTCCTCTGTGGTGCCTGAACTTGATAGTCATTCAGTAAATTCAAGCTTTCTACTCCATGAAATATAGAAAATAACCTGCAGAGTAAAACAGTAGTTCATTCAAAGGCACGTTGTCTGTATGCTGTAAAACTTATATAGAGTCCAGGCTTCTGGTTTAGCATTAATGTTCAGATTTATATTAGGATCTCATTACTAACAGGTTCTCTTCTGTTTTATTTTCATACTGCTGACTCAATCAAACACGCTTCACATTTTAAATATAGCGTGGGTTTATAAATATCAACAAATAGAGACGTATGGAGTTCGCGATTTAGTTTCACGACAAGTGGTTACGGGATCATCGACATTATAATTCATTTGGAAAAATATTCTGAATTTTTTAGATAAGTTAGTAAAATTGCATTTAATATTATGCAAGTAAAAGGTCTGTATTAAAATTGTTAAAGGGGAAGTGCAGTTTTTTTTACAAAAAAAAATCTAAAATACTATGTGATGTTGTCACATACGCATACAGTATGACACACAGGAAGTAGAGTCTGTTTACAGATTTTAATTTTAATTTTAATTGAATTTTTTGTCCCTAACTTGAGGGACAACTCCTGACTCAAATGAGAACAGTAATAGTGTAGCCCATCTTGTTAAATGTTAAATGTTATTTGAGAAAACAGACTTCTCCTTTAACATACACAAGTATTAGCACCAAAATATTCCTGAGCAGAAAATTAAGGCCCCTAGGTAAACCCTCAGCCACAGATTTCTGCTCTGACCTCCATATAATGAATTTCCCCTTGTTGGCCATTGGAAACAAACACATTTTAGTAAACCAGCTGATGATCATATGAACAGATTGGTCTAATGACTAATCAGAAATGCCATCATCCCTCTGGTGTTTGAGTCCTTTGTTCTGTGATCAGTATTGTGAGAGATAATAGCTATATTCACAGTTAGAATTGCAAACAAGTGAAGTAAAGGGAGATGGGCGTTTCAAATGCAGTTTAAATGATAAAAATGGTTGAAATATCTGAAAGAAAGAAAAGAAAACTGACTGATCTCAGGTTGTATTTCAAGGAGTTTAACATCAGTAGGCTACTAGCTGGAGGTGGGTGATTTCAACACTTGGCCCACAGAAATATACATTGCTGAGGACATTAAACACTGGTCTCGTTAATGTGTCGAGGATATTAACTTGGGGATCATGGGTCCCTCTGATCATAGATAAACTCACTGTTTTCATCGAAAAGGTATTGCTGTGACAAAGAGAAGTCCAAGCTGAGAAATGGAGCTGCTTGTTTATGCTGACGTGTTAAAGACCTCAAACATGGCAGCCAGAGGTTGCATTATGTCACCAGGAACCGCTCTGAAGTATCAGACTTCGTACACACATTATCATTTGAGCGGTGGTGGGGGTACTGACCACTGTCCTGATCCTCCACCACGCCCAGACTTTCCAGTGGTCCGGCTGAGGAACGCAGTTTAAACAGTAACCCAAGCCAGAACAAACTGAGGAGCTAAAAATACCAACAGTCAACAGTCCGGCTGCTGTGGGACTGAGATGAGGGCATGAGAGGGTCTTTACATGGAGACAGGCTGGCTGGGCTAAAAGGATAGGCAGCAGGGGAAAGAGTCGCTGTAAGAGCTAGAAAAGAAGACCAGGAGAAACAAAACCACATCTAGAAGACCCTCTGTCTTATTTTCCTTTGCTTGTTAACCTGTTCTGTCTTCTTGGACGTTTACCGACCGCTCGCTGGAGGTGATGAACTTTGCTCTCAGGCCTCCATCAGCAGGCAGTTCTGGGCCCGGAGCCGGCAGGGGAGCCACCATGGAGAACCTGGAGAAGCAGCTGATCTGCCCAGTCTGCCTGGAGATGTTCTCCAAACCTGTGGTCATCCTGCCCTGTCAGCACAACCTCTGCCGCAAGTGTGCCAACGACATCTTCCAGGTGAGTCTGGGGTCTGTCTCACAGAGCAGTTTCAATTCAAACCCATTTCAAGCACCCAGATTCAGGAACAGACTGGCCGAGCAAAAATCTGTCTATCAGTCTGAGTATCAAGCACTCTGCATGCTGCATGTGGATGGTATGTGCCCAAAACTTGTAGTTATCTTGGTGATACAAGCTCAGAACAAGTTATAGTTCCAGCAGGATATTAGTTTGACAGCAAATAAAAGCATCAAAATGTTCCTAGAAACTTCTCAGATCACTCCTGCCACATTATCTGGTTTCATGCTCAGTGCGTTCCAAAATATAGCTAAAAATACACCATAACAAATAGGATGGACCGTGTCATGGACCACGTTTTGTGTGTTTACATAATTTATTATTATAATGGATGGATGGATGAACATGTGCAGGCTGTTTAAACGCATTTCAGTTTTTTTGAGAAGGTGATTGGTCAAATTTATAAATATATCCGTTTTTACTTTGGTTGCACTAACATGCTGACCAACACGCTGCAGTGATGCAGCATTTCTCAAAATGTCACTTTATTCTGGGATTAGACTGTCAGCCATCTGCAGCTATGAACATGGTGAAATGAAAGGGTGATGATACTGATCTTTCTGGTAAAACAGTGAAGATCTTGGAGAAAAGAGACAAACCCATAAGGTGACAGCAAGAAAAGAAGGAATGGAGGAGAAATTAATGAGATGGAACACTTACTACATCATTTCAATCTGACTTTGTACATCCATCCATCCATTATCTACCATTTATCTCGCATAGGGTCGTGGGGGGGCTGGAGCCTATCCCAGGTGAAAGGCAGGGTACACCCTGGACAAGTCTCCAGTTCATCACAGGACACATAGAGACAGACAACCACTCACACTCACATTCACACCTACAGTCAATTTAAATTAACCAATTAACCTAATCCACAGGCATGTTTTTGGATGGTGGGAGGAAGCCGGAGTACCCGGAGAGAACCCACACAAACACAGGGAGAGCATGCAAACTCCACACAGAGAGGCCCCGGGCCGGGAATTGAGCCTAATTCCTCCTTGCTGTGAGGCGACAGTGCTAACCACTACACTGCCTGACTTTGTACCATTTAGTATACATTTTCTAAGTTACCTGTCTTGTGATTGTTTAAGTGATTGTTGTGAACTGATATGGGACATCTACTTGTTGTGCACATGGAAGACACATTTCTCAAATAGTTGTTGTGTTTTCCTTGAATAGAACACTATGACTAAACATCACTTTGGTACAGGTGTTAGGAGGATACCTTGCTTGAAGAAGTGCTTGAATTGAACTGTGGCAAGTGTTCAGGGCCCCACTGTGAATAATCCAGGTCTAACATGGTCTGCCATGTTTCTTGGCAAACCACAGAAAGGACTGTACGTGAGTGTGACCTGATCCCAGTATTATATGTTGTTCAAAACAAAACAAAAACACTGCGAACTGCTTAGCTTGAAAATCAGAGAGTAAAGGTCACCTCCTGACCTTCTCATCGGTCTCACCTGACCCATGTTACAGCCTCCCCTCCTTCAGACTTTCCCTCAATCCTTCCTCTCCTCCTCCAGTCAGCTAACCCTCTGTGGCAGTCACGTGGGTCCTCCAGCATGGCTTCCAGTGGAGCTCGATTTCGCTGTCCGTCGTGTCGCCATGAGGTGTTGCTGGACCGCCACGGGATCTACGGTCTGCAGAGAAACCTGCTGGTGGAGAACATCATAGACATCTACAGACAGCAGGAGTCCTCCAGGTGAGTGTGAGAGCAGAAGAGAGTGAAGTCCGGCTAAAGAATTCACACTTTGACCCACCATATATACATTTATATACATTTAAGTGGTGTATAACACACTATAATCTAATTATAAACAGATTTAAGGTCATTTTATTAATATAGATTATTTATCAGCAGTTCAGAAAACACATTTGAATCCCTGTTTACAATCATCATCATTTCAAAATTCCTTTTGGTCACATCTTCCAAACAGGTTTAGCAACAGAAGGTCTTTATATAGAAAGTGAAGTAAGACTGCATGTTATTGTAATCAAGTGTGACCACCAACAGAGAGCAGTGTTGTATTCTACCACCATTCTTCAGCTTTCTGGCTTCACTCTTTGACCGTACTGCAGAGATGATCATCTAAAATGTAGTTAGTTTGCTGTAGTTTAAGGCTTTGAGGCCTATTTGTGACTGTCATTTCTGAGACTTTGAATTCCTGGTTTTTTGCTTTTAAATGTTCTTTTGCTACTTGCAAATGTGTGTAAAAGTAAAATGTTCCAAGTAGAAGCCTCTTCAGTCCATCTGCCTGTGTTTTATAAGCGTGAACACTCACTACAACTCTACACTGATATTTAAATCATCCTCGTTTGGAAATAGAAGCTCAGTGAGTCATTGTTGGCGTTCATTCAAGACAGAAGGACAGGAGTCCCCTCACTATCTGTGTGGGCTAAAGTAGTTGTGATTGTTCACAAATGTTTTGCAACTTGTAGTTTTACATAATTTATTACGCGCAGAAACATTTCTCATCACTTAATCATCATTTCTGTCAGTGAAACCTGCGTCAGAGTACAAAATACCTTTACAGTGCATAAATGTTTGCTTTTATTAAATTGGCTTTGCTTTGTCGGATGCTCTCTATAGTGACAACGAGCAGTGAGCGCCAGCTGCCCATAAGCACCTCAGAGGCAAACATAGGAGTCTCATTTCTGGTTGTATGATGACGATGTGTAAACGTTTAGAACAGAGCGGACCACATTGGGACTCCTTGATTCATTTCTGACTTCTCAGTGAATTCCAGTGTTTTGGCTCAAATTTGGTCTAAAAAGGTGAATTCAGTTTAAATTCCACACTCCTGTTCAAAATGGTGAAGAGTAGTGAACTCAGTGAGAAACAAAGAGTCCAGTTAAAGTGAATGAAGTGATGCTGGAGGATCTTTGAGACAAACAGAGAATTGATCAGCTGTATGTCAGCGGAGGTAAACCAAGGTGGTTTAACAATACAGACAGTGTTGCCAGGTCTTATGGTGAATACACTATTCCACAATAAATTAAGCACATTATACGTGCATTAAAAATGATGACTCGTAGCAAAGAAGACTGTGCGTCCTCCTGTATTGTTTTAAATACTCGTATGATTATCTTGTTGGTAAAAAAGCAGAGTAATATCAGAGCTTCACTCTGTTCACTCTTCACTCTGCTTTTACTTTCACATTTTGCACTGTTAGCAGTGAGCCACCATCTCAGCTGTCACCATGTTGAGAACCATACAGCCCATTCACAACATCTTTTAAAGTTTGGTAAGTTTTGGTAATCTCTATGAATGTTTTGATGATGTCTATTATTTTTGTCTCTTCCAGGCTGGTGAGCATTAAGCCAGAGCAGCAGCAGCAGCAGCTGCTGTGTGAAGAACATGAAGAGGAGAAGATCAACATCTACTGCCTGTCCTGTGAGACGCCCACCTGCTCCATGTGCAAAGTGTTCGGAAAACACAAAGACTGTGACGTGGCACCGCTCAGCAGCGTTTATATGAGACAGAAGGTAAAGAATGACATGAAGTATAAGGTGTCCTCTTCTAACCAGCCCCTTTACGTCAGAGCCATAGTCCAGATTTTACTGTTAAAAAATACTTATTTTCTCAGTAGCCTATATACTATTTATTGTTTTTTCTTACTTATAACTTGTTTTGGTGCTTATAATGCTGCTGAAGTAAATTTCCCATATGGGGATCAATAAAAATATTGTGTTGTATGACTGTTGCAGTACTTCACACTACTTCAGCTCAGTCCAGATCACTCTCAGTGTTTACACTCTGATCCACTTTCCTTCATCCTTTCCACTTCACATCACTTCACTTCTCTTTTACAGTCTGTTACAACCATAAATTATCAAAAATATTATCTTTACTTATTATTGAATTCACTTATTGTATTCCCATTACTTAACTCTTCTCTCCACTTTATTTTACATCACTTTTCCTCACTCCACTGCACAGTTCAAGTCACTCCTCATTTCTCGTTTCTGTCCAGTTCACATCACTCCACTCAAACTCACACTTTAGATCACACTCGACTCACTCCCTCCACTTTTCCTCACTTAACGTCTCATGACTTTTCTCTAGTTCGGTTCACTTTACTCAGCTTCACTCCTCACCACGTCCATCCACACAGTTCAGTCCACTTCACTTTCCAACGTATATCACTCCACTTCTTTTCACTTCACTTTCAGGCAAAGCAACACATCAAGACTAAAAGATTTGCTGTTCCTGTTATTTAAGGAGTATTTTATTCCCATCTGAAGCTTGTTTAAAGGTCAGAAGACCGTCTAAAAGTGCATGTGGGTGGACTTCTTACTGGAGATGGTGGCCTTTATCTTACATCTCTTCTGTTGTTTCTATTTTTAAATCTTTCTTTTCTTACTTTCATCCTTATAAGACAGCAAGCCAAGGAACACACTGTCTTACCACCCAGTGTAAATGCATAGTATATAAGCAAATACTGTACAGTATGTTACCACTGAAATCAGGACACCTGGTTATCTAGACATGGACAAGGTCAGTTACAGTGATACCAGGCACATCATATCATAACACTTTATTCCATATGTGGACACATGACAGTGCAGCAGTTTTGTCATGCAGATAGCAGCATGTTATTGAGCAGCTGGCTTTGTTGACATTTCAGTGGCGGCCTCTCCATCTCTCACTCTGTCTCTGATTCACTCATCTGAAAGTCAGATGAGATTCAGGGAAGTTGTTGATCCTCCATCTTTATGAAAAGGTTAACCTGAAAAATAAGACAAAGCTTGGTGATTTAATGTTGGCCTACATACAGGATGAGTGTTTATTACACTAATAAATGACACTAAAGCTCTGGATATTATTTATAGTGAACTATAAAATTGTGCATGATGTCAAATGATACTCTGAGCAGATGCATGCTGGTGACTCATGTTGTTGTGCTTTCGGTGGTGACTAACGAGAAAGTATTTAGAGTGCATTCCTCCTAAAAAGACACACAAGCCTCCAGATATGAATTTTAGATAAGAACAACAAAAATGTTGAGAAACATTTATTCAAAATCTTGATCTGCATAGAAATACTGACAGATGTCATGATTTGTGGATAAAACTGAAGTATTTTCTGGTAATATTGTTCAAGGAGAATGCTGAGAAATTATTCATTATTTATTATGACCATTCAAATGTGATATGTTATTGTGTTATTGTAGCAGCACCATCTAGAGATAATAGTACAGCAGATAATATGTGTACCAAATGTTACCCACATCTAATCTGTTTGCAAGTTTCATGAAATTACTAAATGAATGTTGTTATGTTGTTTTCTGGATGTTTGCAGACAGACCTGAGCGATGCCATCGCAATATTGGTCGCCAGTAATGACCACGTCCAAGCAGTCATTTCTCAGATGGAAGAAATCTGCCACACTGTAGAGGTCAGGCACA
Source organism: Synanceia verrucosa (assembly GCA_029721515.1). NCBI lineage: Eukaryota > Metazoa > Chordata > Actinopteri > Perciformes > Synanceiidae > Synanceia > Synanceia verrucosa. The sequence goes on along the minus strand of CM056570.1, from coordinate 12,560,129 downwards.
AAAGACACACACATTTTAATAATTTATTTACTGCATTTCCACACAGAGAAGAATGATACAAGGACATGAAAATCATGGACCAATGACACAAGTCTCCATAACCACTACAACAACATCTGGTAAAGTGGCAGACAGATGTGGATGATAGTGGTGATAATATTATGACATCCTCCCTAATATAGTGTTGGTCCCTGCCTGACCTCTGACCCCTGAAGGTTTATTCTGTGGTATCTGACTCCTTTCTACACTATATTGCCAAAAGTATTCTCTCACCCATCCAAATAATCAGAATCAGGTGTTCCAATCACTTCCATGACCACAGGTGTATAAAATCAAGCACCTAGACATGCTTTTACAAACATTTGTGAAAGAATGGGTTGCTCTCAGGAGCTCAGTGAATTCCAGTGTGGAACTGTGATAGGATGCCACCTGTGCAACAAATCCAGTCGTGAAATTTCCTCACTCCTAAATATTCCACAGTCAACTGTCAGCTGTATTATAAGAACGTGGAAGTGTTTGGGAACGACAGCAACTCAGCCACAAAGTGGTCAACCACGTAAATTGATGGAGCGGGGTCAGTGGATGCTGAGGCACATAGTGCAAAGAGGTCACCAACTTTCTGCAGAGTCAATCACTACAGACCTCCAAACTTCATGTGGCCTTCAGATTAGCTCAAGAACAGTGCACAGAGAGCTTCATGGAATGGGTTTCCATGGCCGAGCAGCTGCATCCAAGCCATACATCACCAAGTGCAATGCAAAGCGTCGGATGCAGTGGTGTAAAGCACGGCGCCACTGGACTCTAGAGCAGTGGAGACACGTTCTCTGGAGTGACGAATCACGCTTCTCCATCTGGCAATCTGATGGATGAGTCTGGGTTTAGCGGTTGCCAGGAGAACGATACTTGTCAGACTGCATTGTGCCAAGTGTAAAGTTTGGTGGAGGGGGGATTATGGTGTGGGGTTGTTTTTCAGGAGCTGGGTTTGGCACCTTAGTTCCAGTGAAAGGAACTCTGAATGCTTCAGCATACCAAGACATTTTGGACAATTCCATGCTCCCAACTTTGTGGGAACAGTTTGGAGCTGGCCCCTTCCTCTTCCAACATGACTGTGCACCAGTGCGCAAAGCAAGGTCCATAAAGACATGGATGACAGAGTCTGGTGTGGATGAACTTGACTGACCTGCACAGAGTCCTGACCTCAACCTGATAGAACACCTTTGGGATGAATTAGAGCAGAGACTGAGAGCCAGGCCTTCTCATCCAACATCAGTGTGTGACCTCACAAATATGCTTCTGGAAGAATGGTCAAATATTCCCATAAACACAGTCCTAAACCTTGTGGACAGCCTTCCCAGAAGAGTTGAAGCTGTTATAGCTGCAAAGGGTGGACCGACGTCATATTGAACCCTATGGATTAGGAATGGGATGTCATTTAACTTCATATGCGAGTCAAGACAGGTGAGCGAATACTTTTGGCAATATAGTGTATCTTCAGCCGCATTAACTTCTCTGCTCTGTTGGATCGGACCACCAGGACCAGCCTTCACTCCCCACCTGCATCAGTGACCCTTGTCCTCTCATGACCCTGTCTCTGGTTCACCACTGGTCCACCACTGGACCACTTTTGATAGATCCTGACCACTGCAGACCAGGAACACCTCACCAGAGCTGCAGTTCTGGAGATGCTCTGATCCAGTCCTCTAGACATCACTGTTTGCTTCTTGTTGTTAAACTTACTCAAATCTTGACGCTGGAACATTTTTCCTGCTTCTAACATCAACTCTATAAATGTTCATTTGTTGCCTTATATATCCCAGGAGCCATGATGAAGAGATAATCAGTGACATTCACTTTTATTTCTCTACATATTATGTTTTGGATCAATCTTCCACTTTGTATTGAAGCTGCTGCACAGCAGGATAAATCAGCTACCTAATAATACAGATGTACAGTATGCCCTTAAAGTACACCTCCATGATATATAAGACAAGCAGACATTCATTCAGCAACAATGTTTTGTTGTATTGTATTATAATTATGAATAATGAATGTGTATCATAATCCTCTGTGTCACCTCAGGAGAACGGTCAGCGTCAGAGAGAACAGCTGACAAACCGCTTTGACAGCCTGGTGGCCATCTTGGATGAGCGGAAGCAGGAGCTGGTTGGACTCATCACCAAACAACAGGATGACAAACTCAAACGTGTTCGAGCTCTCATTCGTCGGCACAGTGACCACCTGGAGGCCGCGGTAACGCTGGTGGAGTCGGCCATTCAGTCGATGGAGGAGCCTCACATGTCTTTGTTTTTACAGGTGGGTGACGCTTCAGGCTGCATGGTATCTCGTTCCATAGATGTGATTATGTTTTGATCAAATGAAATACGGAAAGTACCTTCTCCAACTGTATTTTATTAGTTTGCAGAAAGCTCTCATAAGCCAGCATTTAGTCCATTATCTTATATTCATTTACAGCAGACAAACTACTACCTTCATTTTCAGCAAATCTAACAACTGAATTAATGAATTCAATCAAAATCAGAAATGATTAAATAGTTTACTGGTGTCTCTCTGCATGTCTCTGCTGCTGTTTATTTGATTCTCACTGATCTGGGTAGAAAAAAAGAAAGAAAATTGTTAAAAAAGTTATGAAATCCATATATTTTTTTAACCATATCATAGAGCTGCATGTCTAGAACACATACATGCAGACATATGCTGTGTTTGTGAAAATATTCTGATAGATTCAAATAAAAATATAGTTGGGATTTTGTCTCGCTACATACAATTTTAGTTTGGATTGGATTAGACTGTCATGATCAGTTCCAAAATGTGAATTTTGGCATAATTTACCAAACATTTAAATACCTTTTGGACATTTGAAGAGGTAAAAATGAACCTTTAATGAACTTTTTATTATTTTGAGGGACCCCTCAGTGTGGGAGCCACCAAATATTGTTCTGTATTTATACTTCACATTCTGATGAATAATCTAAAGAAACTCACCTCATACATCACATGCTCCTCTGTCAAGTAAAGAGTCCTTCCGCCCATTGATGTCCTTTGAGCCACACAGCTCAGCAGTCCCCAGGCCATGTCTGCTGCTGCTGCTGCTGCTGCTGATGATGATCAAGGGCTTTATGTTGCTGTAGCTTCAGGGGGAGGAGGATCTGCCTCAGTATCGGCCTCTCCTCTCTGTCCCCTGAGCACAGTGGGTCTCTGGTCTTGCACAACAACCACAAACATAAGATTATTTCATACTGCTGCAGAGAGCAGTTTCTCCAGTTTACCATAGCGATCAACCAATTGATCCAAAATGTCTTTTCTACAGCAGCAGAATCCTTTTAAATTGAAGGGTTAAGCTGAGTTATCTATTCGCTTATGCAACTAACTACTCAGATCGTTAATTAGGTTCTCATTTCATTTTCATATGGACTAAATGCTGTTTTTAAGGAGACTTTTCTACCCATGAAAACAACAAATCTTCGGGTGAAACACGGAATTTCAGTCACTCTGGATTTCCTGTGGTGAAATGCAACAGCTTGGGTAGTACAGTAAATTTAGTAAGTAAGAGTTTATTAAGTGATAGAGTATTTCATTAAATACTTAAATGTCATTATTGCTCTCACTGTCCTTGTGTGTTTAGCTTCTTCCGCATCACTCTGGAGTCTTATGAGTAACTTCTGTGTCCAGAAAATTCAAGTTAAAGCGGCAACTAAGGATCTATTGTCAATCCAAAGCAACATCCTCTACTCACTGGTTTAGTTTGTCCAATAGTCTAAATTCAAAAATACTTATATTAGAAAGACAGTGAATTTATAAAGCAATAATAATAGATCCTGAACATCAAACATGGTGTGATGAAAACAAAGCCTGCCAAAGTCAAAGAAAATGATGCTCCCAATAAACCGTTTAAAGGTGTGTGTGCCCTCTTGTTTTGTTTTGTATTAAAATAAAAGTCAGTGAATAGTTTGCTCGATCAACAGACATGGATTGTGATTTTAGTCATTTAAGTCATTTCTTGTATGTTAGCTTTTGCTGCTTGTATCAGTTTTATATCATTGTAAAAATAATAATATAATAATAGTAAATGTGGTTGATCGAACAAAACAAGTAATTTGAAGATATACTGACATTTTGTGGACTAAACAATCAATGGCAGCCTTAATTTTTATTGATTGATTGATGAAAATAAAATAAAATAAAATTAGATTAAGGGGCGGCATGGTGGTGTAGTGGTTAGCACTGTCACCTCACAGCAAGAAGGTACTGGGTTTGAATCCCGGCCCGGGGCCTTTCTGTGTGGAGTTTGCATGTTCTCCCTGTGTCTGCGTGGGTTCTCTCCGGGTACTTCTTCCTCCCACCATCCAAAAACATGTATGTGGATTAGGTTAATTGGCTAATTTAAATTGACCGTAGGTGTGAATGTGAGTGTGAGTGGTTGTCTGTCTCTATGTGTCCTGTGATGAGCTGGAGACTTGTCCAGAGTGTACCCTGCCTTCCACCCTAAGACAGCTGGGATAGACTGGATGGATGGATAAATAAAATAAAATAAAATAAAACAAAAATAGACAGGACACATACTACAATCCCACAAGCACAAAAAAGAAAAAAAACATGACAAAGAATACTAAACTGCTTGTCAGTTCAGGATGTGTCACACTACTTTACAGTGTCACCAATACACCTACTGGATCACTCAGGAATACCTGGCAGGTCCAGCTCACAGATGTACACAAAAAAGGAGTCCCACATCTGGAAAAACTTTCTGAGGGAGCCCTTCAAAACGCACTTGATCTTTTCAAGTTTAACAAAACAAACTCTTATCCATAGTGTGTGTGAAGGAGGAGTTGTAGATTTCCACTTTAGCAAAATCTGGCATCACAAAGCCACAAGAGTAGCTTCTGAGGCAGAAAGTGGTACTGTGGGTGGAGATACACCAAAAAAGTGCAATCATTGCATTTCCATCCATCCATCCATCCATCTGTTTTCTACTTCTTATCCTCTCATAGGGTCGCGGTGGGGCTGGAGCCTATCCCAGCTGTCTTAGGGCGGAAGGCAGGCTATCATTGCATTTGTTTCTAACACTTTATGGGTAACCTTGGATAAAGATCCAAAGATTTCTCTCCAGTAGGAGCTTAAAGCAGGACAGGACAGCATCTCCACCAAGGGAGGTGTGTGTTTGTTGTGTGATAAAGTCAGAAGAAGCCTCAGGTGTTTCCGTTTTATGTTCACATCCTCTGTCAGAGCAGGCAGCAGACATCCTTACAGCTGACAGTGTTAAAAAAAACAAATTCATGTTTTTATTCTCACACGTCTGACAGATACTTTTCACTGATGTTGTTTGCACAGACATTGTGATTCATGAAGTCTCTTTGTCCTTTCTGTCTGTGTTCTCCACTGTCACAGAGCGCCACAGTGATACTGGAAAAGTAAGTCCTGTGTTTCTGATTGTGTCTGCAGTGAATGAGGGTAGCTTTTAATAGTTCTGTAATAGTGTTTTAATGGTTGAATCTAAAACAAAAACATTTTGTACAGTAAATTTAACTACCTACAAAGTTGATTCATTAGCTCAACCTCCACCAGCATTAAATTCCTGTCAGAGGCAATACAGCATTACAAATACTTTTATTTTCTAACCAAAGAGTACTCCAGTAATTGAACTTACATTCAGGGAATAACGAGAGACATTTTTTTTCAAGTAGTCAGAATAATTGTAACCTTTATTATAACTCTTTTATGACATACTACACTATGACCTTTCTATGACAGTTTTATGACTTAATAAAAAGTCACAGGTCAAGGATTGCCAAAAGTGATCAGTCCCTGGATTCAGTATTCTGTGAAACACCTTCTGTTTTAATAACAACCATCAGTCTGTTTGATCATGTCTCTACCAGATTTGATTCAAGATTGTTTTTATGTTTATTATCATGTGAACAGTAAGGGAACGTGTCTCCCTGCACAATGAAATACTTCCTTTGCTATCAACAATGAGCAATGAATCAAAGAGTAAAAAATAGATACAAATATTTTAAAAATGATAAATAAAGGCAGCTTAAAGGCAAATAAGGCAGCAATGTGACCAAAGGAAAAACGAACAGTCCATGCTGGGGGAGGGTGGGGTCTTTGAGGGTGGAGGCAGCTCTCCTGTGGACTTGTACGTCTTGATTGGTGAGACTTTTGGTAAACTAGGTAGCATCTATTGTATTTTCCTTTTAATCCTGACTAAATACCAACATAAAGCTGCCTCCACCTGTGGGTGTGTGTATATGTGCTGCTGTGTAGTGGAGTTCAGTCTAAAAAGTTTAATTTTGCTCTCATATAACTTTTTGGCACATTGCATCATAATGTTCTGCATGTTTTGAGCAGACCTTAAACATGACGCTTTTTCACAGAGGCTTTTCAACTTTCTACTCTATGACTTTTTTCTAAGATATTTTCTTTACGCCGTACTGTGAAGTTTACGATGATGGTTTCTGACATGCTATGCTAAAAGTTCGTAAGGCATGCTGTTTTTTCATGCATTTCTTGGAGATTCTTCACAATAATTTTCAACCTCCTACACTATGACATTTTTTTAATGAAAATTAGACTGATTTACTGCTTTCATTACTTTTTTCAACATGCTATACTGTGACTTTTAATGACATGTTTTTACATACTGCTGTATATTGTGACTATTGATGTAAAGCTTATATATTTGCGGACATTTTTGTGACTTTTTATAACATTTCCTGACATTTTATTAAGTTACTATTCATTGAATGACATAATTAGACTGGTTTCATGTTTTTTTCCCCACACTTTAACTTTCTCACAAAATCTTCCACATGCTGTACAATCACTTTTTATGACAAGCTATTGATGGAAAGCTATAATTAGACTGGTTTCATAACGTTTTTCAACCTCCTACACTTTTTTTTAATGAAATTTTGCTATACGATGACTTTTTATGAAAAGTATAGTCATTCTACACTGTCACTATTAATGGACTGCTGCAATTAGACTGTTTTCAGTCAGTCAGTGAACTTTTTTTACTTTTTCATGGTATTTTTGACACACTATACTGTGCTGGCGTTCATTAGCTGCTGCTCTGTCCCTGAAGCTCAGCTCTCAGTCTCAGATTTAATCCAGATCTTACACTACTGTTGTTACTGGCTGGACTGTGGCTCTTCTAACAACATTTTCTACAATCCTGATAACGACACACAACTTTTCCTCTGTACTCTGCTCACCTATGAGGAGGTCCCTACTAGTTAGCGTCGAGACGCATTAACGGTGCCATTTTGCCTCCTGGGAGACTTCAAAATCCACATCGACAACACCTATTGAATTTTACAAACCGTTGCAGTGCTTCATCTTCATGTAACCCATCAACTTCCCCTTTGACACCAGTGGTCACATCCTGGACTTGGTCTCCACTGGTCTCATTAACTTACCCACTCTCACCCTCTATATCTCTGATCATCTGGCTATCATCATGGACTTCCTCACCCCAAAACTCAAATCCATCTCCACCTCTGTGCTCTCCACCTCTCCCACAGACATAAACACCAACTGGAAAGACTTTACAGAAAACTGAAAAATGAACAGTCCACCTTCAAACCGACACAGTACAAAGACACTCTCAACAACACAACCTTATGTTCTCACCTCATCCACTCAGACTCCAACAACCCCACAACGTTTTAATGACATTTTTGACATGCTATATTATAACTTTTCATCACATTTTTGGACCCTCTATATTCATGGAATGCTATAATTAGACTGCTTTCTTAACCTTTTTCAACATTGTACACTGACTTTTTTCATAAAGTTTTATTTTGAACACCACGTGTGTGTTTGCGTTGGCAGGATGGCAGTGACGGCCAGGGCATCTGACATGGAGCGTCCAGAACTTGGTTTTGAGAATATGAACCACTTCGTCATCGATACTGATGACCTCGCTGACATGCTGAGGAACATCGACTTCTCATCTGGTACGCACTGACACCGTTTGATTATTATTATTATAAATGCATTAATGTGAAAGAATGATTTTCAGGTTGTGGTAAATCTATTTTAAACTTTTATTAATTAATTTTATTTATGTCCCAAAAAAGTAAAAAATATATCCAAGTATAACATAGAAATCATCAAATATTTATTGTTTGGTAGAAGTTCTGCAGTCCCAACCCACAGAGTGACATCTTTACACTTTGTCCAACCAATAGTACAAAATTCTATATTTTTAAGACTGAATTAAAAATACTTAAACATTTTAAGTGGAATTGGAAAATCCTCACATATGTAAAGCTGGAATGGGATGGTTTTGCATTAAAATAGACTTTAGGATTATCATACTAGATATTAAAGAGTTTAAAATGTTTATTAATTTGCTTAGTGAGCCGAAATCAAATTTCCCATCTTTTTGTATAGAACAGAAAATAAAATTTTTTTTTTAACCACACCTGAAACAATACAAATTTCCCCTTAATGAGTAAGAGTAAGACCCCCAGGAGGTGTGTGGGTCTGCCTCATATCTACATTGGGGTCACATACTTGACTTAATACCAGTTAATTGGGGACGGCATGTGTAGCTGTGGACAAAGTCCATGTCCCCAGTTGTTCAAACCTTGATTTTGGGTCAGTGGTTAGGGTTAGGGTTAGGCAATTAGTTGTTGTAGTTAGGCTTAGGGTAGTTTAAGGAAATCAAATTTTGTCCCCAAAGAGGTGTAAAAATGCCTAAATACTCCAAAGGTAAACCAGTGTGTGTGTGTGTGTGTGTGTCTTTAGGTGTGGGAGATGATGGAGAAGAAGATCTTGAAGAAGGTGGAGAAGAGTCAGATATTGAGCCCTCCTCCAGGGTTTAATACCAAATGATCTGATATTCTCTGAGAGACTAGAAGTGAAAGGTGTTTGTTCCTGCTCTGAATCTCCCCGTCGACCTGTATTGATGAATTGATCGGGGTTTTGCTCGCCTGGGGATTTGTGGTGTGTTTGAATTTGGTTTAGAAAGTGTCGGGCTCGTCACATTAATTATTCAGCTTCCAATCATCAGCTGGAGAAGAGGCACCCAGAGCTCCTCTTTTCATACTGGAACTGACTCACATCAGCCCCAAGGATATATATGTTTTTATATATTTTTATTTAACTGATTTGGATTGTATTTGTAAATTTAGTCCTGCATTATTTTGTGTATTTTATGTTATATAATAATACTAATCTATCTAAAATTTAAATATAAACATAATACTTATATACAAAAGACTATAAAGACTTTCCTTTATTTGTTAATGGTTCACATTGTTGCCTTAAATAGTTGTTTACAGTGGGTAATTATTTACTTCTTTGGTGCAGATAGTATAATGTGTTGTAATTCCTGGTTTTCAACTAATGTTGTATCTTTGAATCTCTAATTATTATTTGTGTATTATAAGTACTACTGACTGGAGGAATTGTTTGAGCAGTGGTTTAGTCACAGATGATATGTGGTTTAATTCAGCAGGTGGCCAGAAACGTGACTCCAAATGAATCCTAATGTCATGTCGCTCTGAAACTTCTGGATGTGTAAATGAACAAGACTTTGCTAACAAGTTTGTCCCATCAGCTTAGAAGATGAGTATTTCCAGTGTTTGTTCACAACTGAATTTTGCCGCAGATTTAAGTGGAATGAGATCTTATATACGACAGAAATCCCCAACATAAAGTCACTCCTAAGGTCTTGTACATCATAAAACGTGACTTATTTAATATATTGTATAACATATTTATTTAGTGGTTCATTTTGCAGACAAACAATACTCTAAAAATGCTTCAAGGCCTGCTGACGGCTTTCAAACTGAGTGAAGATGTTCTTGTTTCTTTGCTGACGAGCTGATATATTTGGAAATGTTCACAGTCTGGAGTGAGCAGCAGCTCTCTGTGTATCGTACAGAGGGGATGTGTGAAATCATCTCCAACAAGAGCACTTATGTAAAAAGAGAGAGTGAAGGATTCCCCTCATCTCCTGTCAGGAAGGCGACAGCATCAGTGTGTTCGTGCTGACTCAGTCAAACAACAACAGTCCTCCTCCTCGCTGTGCTTGTGTGACATTAGGGAGAGCAGCTGGAGAGTCACTGGGGATTGTTTCGTGGCGTGGGATGATGATGATGATGATGATGATGATGATGACACTGATCTCATGATATTTGTTTTGTTCTTCACTCGGGGTCCAGCACTGAAGAAATGTAAAACAGAGACTGAAATAGAGGTTTGTCATAATCCCCTGGAAGAAAAGCACCAGAGTGAACTCAGCTTCATGAAACAACAAAGACAAAAACACCTCAATTATTGCTTGAAATTATTATTATTATTATCTTTTATTAACGTATCCATCTGTGTTTCCTCCTGCAGCAGCCTCCCACACTGCTGCCTTTTGTTCAGTGAAACTGTATTGTGTGTAAATATATCTCTCTGTATAGCTCAGAGCAATGTATACAGTGGATTTAGCACTGTGCTCTGCTTTGTGGGAGGGAATGTAAAATGTTTTTTTTGTCAGGATTTAAATCCCTTATATGGCTTTGCTGTCACAATACTTTCTAAAGGCTTCTTTAAAAGGCTACAGTTCTATAATTATTTTCAAACGTTATATAAAGAAATGAAACTGTGTGAACTGTGTGGAGAATATAAGACAGACATTCATTCATTAACAGTTATGTTGTGAATTAAAACTATATTGTCTTTATTATATTTTAGATAGAGGAGCAGAATTGTCATTTTTAATGGATAAATACAGGAGATGCAGGATGTAAAGCTGAAACAGTAGGTGGATGAACGTGTTGCTTCTTAAAGGGACACTATGTATGTATGTATTTAAAGTATTTTATTACCTCAAATCAATGTCTTCATTCATAAATAGATCCTCATTGGTGTAAAATAACATATGCCAACAATCTGACTTATCCTCCTGGGTGAAGAATCAGTTATCTGTCTTTACATAGAGCGGGTCGCTCATACGGAGGCTTCCATGTCTTTCCGGTCTATGAAAAACTAAAAACTGCAGAGAGGGACATAAAGCACTACCTGCTAGTACCCATAGGACAAAATGCATTTCCGCGTTTTACTTACCCGACACTAAACTAAAGCCTGCACTGCACTTTTGGTCATAATACAAGATCATACTTATGCCGCGCCGAATCCTCATCGCCAAAAAACATAAAAGGACCATAAAATGACTGGAGCTCCGGGCCGGGGATCCGCGGTGAGTGGACGCTTGGGAGTTGACCCATCCCGCTTACCGTAGTTCCAACCATGTTGCAATGCACGCAAAGTCAAATTTAACCACTAGATGGGAGAAAAAAAATACATAGTGTCCTTTTAAGGGTGTACATGACCCAGCTTTGTTAAAGGATGAGGCTGCCTTCTGTTTTTCTTGTCAACAACAAAACAACAACAATGAATCGATCTGTCTAACATGTATTGTCTGAAAGCCTGATGTGTCTTATTCCTCTGAGTCATTGAGCTCCATTGTCCAAAACACACATCAATGAGCAATGCTGCTCCAAATACTGAGCTGAGCACCAAATGTGGATTAATCCGCTTCTGAAAATAGTCCCTGATATATCTGCAATCTACTGCTGTTAGAGTCACGTTCTCAAACAGAAATAACTCAACAATTTTTGGATGGATTGCCGTGAAATTTGTAACAAATGTGCATGGTGGCCAGGATATGTATCCTGACGACTTTGGTGATCATCTGGCTTTTGCCATGAGCGCCACTTTGAGGTTGGCATTCATGGTTTTTCGTGGAAATTTCTCAACTGTGCCATCATACATTTAGCACTCTCATCATCATCATCATCATCATCATCGTTCCTGACAAAATATAATGGTACTCCCATCAGCTTCAGCTGTACTGTGTGTTTAGTGCTAACTCCCAAAATAAACAACAGCACTTTAAAGTGCCCTCTTTGGAGGCAAAAACGTGTTTAAGTGCCACTCGGTTGGAAAAAACACACTAAATTGCCCTCTTTGGTGGAATAAACACACTAACTGCCCTCTTGGCTGGTTAAAACATGATAAAATGACCTCTTGGGAGGCAAACGTGCTCTGAAGTGCCCTCTTCAGTGGCGATAATGCACTGTAGGTGCCCTTTTTTTCCTTTTGCCCCTGCCCTTCAAGTCTATGCAAGCCACTGGAAAACAATCTACATGGTAAACACATTCAGCTCAAAGAACCAGATTCTTGTCAATAATTGACCTTAATAAACTATAGAATAATGTCAGAGTTATCATTAAAGGGTAAGAAAATAATCAATAGATGTTCTAATGGAGTGTGTGTGTGTGTGTCGGACAGGTGAGGGGATGTTGGGATTGAAAAACTGTATTAGAGGTTAAATCCATGCTTACATATACACACACACGTATACATATATATATGTGTGTATATATATATATATATATATATATATATATATACACACATATATATATATATGTATATATATATATAAATACATATATATATATACGTGTGTGTGTGTGTGTATGTGTATATGTTGGTTTGTACTCTTCTATATAATTTGATATTGCATGGCTTTAACAGGTGTTTGAACACCATTGCTAAATTCAAAAGTTATTCTTCATCACATGAAAATACACACCAAGTCTGATTATTTTCTTAATGCTGTTACTCAAACGTTCTCATAAGGAAGTTTATTTTGCATCCTGGGATTCTGAAAACCCAGAGTTACACAATTTAGCTGCATGCATGAAGCGCTGAAATTTTGAAATGTGATCACTGAATAATCTCAGCCACCAGGTGTGGCAGTGCTAAATCACTTAAAGTTGAGGTTCTGCTTATGAACAGTTTAAAGTTATGATGACACACATGCTTGTCATTTCCTTGCTTCTAATATTAGTACTTAAAACAGGCCACCATGTTGTTAGGATTCATCCTCTGGGCCACATGAATACCAAACTAAAATCAATGAATGTAACCAGTAGAGATGATGCTGTGAAAGTGTTGTTAGATGGACAGAAGTGCAACAGATGACCTTTGTTACAGTCCTTTAACCACGAGCTTAACAAAAATCTGTACATTTCCACCATTTAGATTTTTAGTATCGTCATTTAGATTTTTAGTATTGCCATTAGGAAGGACCTCATCACAGATGGAAATATTATATGACACTGAAACCATACAGCAGTCACAACAACAGCATTTTTAACATCCAACTAATACACATTCATAATCGGCACAATGACAGAATCAAAAATATTTTACTTCAGACTTTTTTATTACAAATATAAATGGCAAAAAAGCTTTTTCTTCCTTTGCTTAAGATAAAATACGTTTTTTTCTCTTTTTCTCTTTTTGGGGGGTAGCATGCTACAAGTGATACAGTACAGGTGATAGAACTGAAGGTGACTAAAGGGACAGAAAAGAGGGTGTAAGGAAGGTGAAGGCTGGCGGTTTTAGATTAAATTAGTGTTTCTTTTGTCTTTCCTTCCACCTTAAATCCTTTCCCAAACATACCTTTACATTACAATTGATAAATCAGAGTGGACTGAAACAACAAAGATGGAAGAGGGTTGGATATCCACGCAGAGGGTTTTTGAATATTTCCACCCCCTGCAGATGTGAATGGCATTTGCTTCCTTTTAAAATGCTCTTTATGGGTTAATTTGTGCTCAAGTTTTTACTTTAACTGACTAGATGTGATCTAAACTCCTTTAAGATGTGAGAAGTCACACAACCATGGGACAAAATTAAATGTTTGATACATGAACTATTCAGAGGAAGTGGTGGGTAAAAAAACAATAGTGACAAAATTTGAAAGATGCTGCGAATAAATAAATTCAACCTGTAATTGTTAAATATTTAGGCCATCACTGTATTAATCTGATATTTTCATTTCAACCATCAACTCTTGATCATCAAGACAAAACAAAGCGACTCATTTCCCGATCAAACGTGTCCAAATGTTAAATTGTGAAATGATACAGGTTCCCTTACAGAAGTCCAGTGATAGCGAGGGGGGAAGTTCATGTCCATATTTTCCAACAAAGTCTTTAGATAATACATGAAAACTGACATTTTACTCGCGGATATTGCGATGCGTAAATTGGCACATCTGTGCGTAAAATGACGCGGAGAGGAAGGCAGGTACACAAATAACAGGTAATACCAGAGGTCTTGAATACTTAGACAGCGTAATGGCTGTTTAATGAGGCATTTAAAAAATAAATAATCAGTGCTTTACTTCCCGACCTCGTCGAGGACTTTGCGGTTGAGCTGAGCCCGCTCCCTCTGGCTCTCCATCTTGGCCATCTGGATCATATTCCTCAGCAGGTGGAAGGTGAGGTCGATGGACAGAGGTGGCTCCTCGCTCCTTTTCAGCAGCATCGCCGCCATCCTCGCCTCCTCCTCATCCTCCTGCTCCTCACTCTCCTGTTCCGGTGGGAGCAGGTGCCGAGGGTCCGCGCGTCTTTCTTGGAGAAACCTCAGGATGCCTTCCCCCAGTAGATCCGAGGCGCTGCCGTCCCCAGCTCCGGCCGCTCTGAGGAGCGCTGCGTCCATTTGGTGCGTCTGGAGGCGCCCTCCGTCATCCAGCCAGGCGGGGAGGACGCGCGGTCTGCCGGCGGCGGGACGGAGGTGCGAAGAGAGGAGGACCGAGGAGAGCAGCAGGAGCAGGGGGACTGGCTTCATGTCCTGCATCCACAGGGATTCATCAGAAAATACAGCAGTCAAACTAACTAAACCCTACTTTTGCTGCAGTTTATTCGACTGTTACATTTCTACTATTTTCCTCTCATGCATATATGAGCAGCATCAAGCTAAAATGTGAGAAGTAATTAGTTAGAAGGATATTTGTACTGAGGGGCATTTTCACTGTAGTGCGTCGCTAAATCTGGTAAAAGTACAGTATGGGCCCTGGCTGATCCATATTATAAACTGTATAAATGAATCACTTTCCCACAGAAACAAAACAAGCCAATAAGCATTTATTTAGGAGATTAAATTTCTTAATTATCTCCATCTATCTCTGCATTTTAAGATTATTTTTTCCCCAACCTGTCATATTTTACAGTAACACAAAAAGAGAGGTGAGGTACTCACTTTATTCTCTCCAGGCGCTGCAGGACGGATCTCAGGTCGGAGGTTGAGTTGAAAAGTCCCTGTGAGCGACGACTGGAGAGGACGGAGGGTTTTATGCATCCAGTCTGCAGCTTTGACGTCAATGCAAGCACCGACACCAGTTTGGAAACTGGACAACTATCGAGACAAGACAGTATAGTCCTCAGGGAGAACGATAATGGACAGGAAATAAAAGGGGGATTCTGTTTAGAGGATTATTTCCTGTCTATGAGGGGCCTCTGAGGGGTACAAGAGGAGGAGCAGGAGCCCTAGAAGGGGCACCAGGTGGGCTTTAGTGGGTGGGGGTGCTCAGAGGTTGGGAATTCCTTCATAAAGTCTTATGTGCTTTCTTGGTGTTGGATGTGATAAATAACACTCTATTGTTGTTTCATGTGGATGTGCATGTTATGTAACTTGAATTAATTGAACTGAAGTCTGTGACATGTGATAATCTCTAAACTTACCTCAATAACACAACTGAAACAATCAGTGTGTCTGTTTTAGTGCATTAAATCTCTCCTCGCTGCTAACATCATCCTTGTCTCCCTGCCCTATGAAAACCCCATAGGACAGGTAGGAGAACATGATATAATCAATTTGTCCATGGAATTTGCCAATGCATACAGACCATCCCTACTCTGCACGGCTGACAGTGAATTTAAGGCATGTTTGCAGGTATAATTAAAGAAGCATCCACAGTGTTAATTTTCATATCCTGCCGGTAATTCATTTAATATCTCATCCCTTCCAAACAACCATCCAATCACTTTTTGATACATTGCTGTTAACAAAACAACAAAGCATCCCTTTAAACTTGAGCTGTCCATGGTGCTGAACTAGCTGTCTAAAACCTGGAACTTATCAGACATGTAAATGCATATTGTGATAAATTATGTACGTAATTTTAATATATTATGGCTACTAGACAAAAGTTTCAGAGATGCCAGTCGCATACTTTACTTTTTTTTTTGTCACTTGGTGACAGTTTTGGTGCCATTTGCTCAATCACACCAACACTGAGCTTCTGAGTGACAGTCATCCTACGCAAAAAAGGACTTTTCCAAACTTAAATTGTTGCGTTATTAGTTTAGAACATTTGCTATAGAGGAATAAAATATTTGAAACCAAGTTTTCAGGGTCTTTAAAGAAGAAAAGTGCTGCCCAGATGCAGTGTAAAAATAGTGTTCATTTGTTTTTAATGTAATTTCACTGACCTTTGAGTCCTGTCATGAAAAACTTGACATATATAAGAATAGAATTTTGTTTAAGCATATTTGTATATGACGGTAACAGATCACAATCTGTACATCAACAGATTGTGATGTACAGATTGCAACAAATACCATGACTAATGGTATTTTTTTTACTAACGTGTCATTGCTGGTGTTCATTCAGAGTCCAGCTGTAACGACTGTAACACAGATAGGCTCCATGAAGGCCCATGGTCAGGTTAAAGTGCTAAAAATCATGGACTGATTATTCAGTTAATTACTTCAGTTTGAATTTAACAACACAGTGAGTCACAAATGGGTTCAAGCTTTCTGCAGGAGAGAGCTCGTTTCCCTCTGGAGAGATGAGGGGAGAGGAGGCTATTTGGCAGATTTTCAGTGGATCCGTCAGACAGTTTCTGCTTTTCTCTGATACAGAGTGTGCATGTGAGGAGAAAAACAGTGACAGCTCAGCTCAGCAGCCTCCGAACACCCAGCCAGAGCTGAGTTACCCACAAAGGTGAGCGAGGTCAAACACACCACAGTCAGTGCCTCATGTAAACCTTTATTAGCTTTTATGTCCATGTTAACAAAATGTGCACATTTTGTTGAACGACTCCATAATAAAAGATAAAGCATAAACATTTACATGATTGTCGATGCACAGATGAGTCCTTTTTGTGGTTTAGTACAATGTAATGTAACAGAAAATATTTCAACAACGATGACTGTTGAAAGAATAGTTCATCTTTTTGGGAAATATACTTGATTTCTTGCTGAGAGTTGGAAAATAATGTAGAAACCACTGTCAGGTCTGTCTAACAAATATAACGGTAGAGCCAATGGCTATTTTAGCTGAGCTTGGGAAACACTCTGAAGCTTGTTAAAGCAGCGACAAGTCACTTTGTTCTTTGGGCAGACTAAATAAACCAGATATGATGAATTAATTAGTGAGCTTTAGACGTGATGGGAGTTCCCCCTGTGTTCAGTTAAGCTGGGGTAGCTGAGGCAGCCTTGTATTTACTGTGCAGATGAGAGAGTGGTGCCATTCAACCCTCAGTGAGACAGCAAAGAAGTGCATTTACAAAAATGTTAATTTTCTTGTCACTCCTACAGCATTTAAAAACAATTGTTTTGATTACTTCACCCACCGGAGCCTCGCATTGCATCCTGCTACTGATACAACTAGGTAGTTGTAGTAGAAGTACATAGATAAACCAAGTGAAGAGAAAATTAGTACTATATATAAATATATTATTACATGTTGTAAGAAGTTACAGATAAGAAACAAATGATGGAAATTAACAGCAAGAGAATCTAAGGATGATTCATCTGTCCCAAATGAACCTGTAACACTATTTCAAGTGAAAAACAACACATTGAATGGAATGAAAACTTTCCTTTGCAAACAGTGTGTGTGTGTACGTGTGTATGTGTGTGTGTGTACGTGTGTGTGTGTGTGTGTGCCAAATCTCATTTCCATAAATAACAAACTTTCACAGACACTGATGCAAGTTTGACTTTCAAGTGTGAATGTGTCATTCAGAGCAGACAAGCACTTTGTCCCGACCTTTATGAGTGAGTCAGTCACACAACGGCCCATGTCGCTCACATTGTCACCATCATCATCATCATCATCATCATCACCATCATCATCATCATCATGTCAGGTCGGACTTGTGATCATCGTTCACATCTTATTGGCCTTCCAGCTCAGGTAGGAGTTCCAAGCGACAGCAACTATCTGGACGACAGCCAGTCTGCAAGCAGGAGGCCATTTTGACATGTTTAATTTGATGGAAATCAACAAAGACAATTATGATGCTACTTCTTATGGCATTTAGATTTTCATAACTGAAACATGACAACAAACAGCAGTACTGAAGTACTTCAGGACAAAAATAAGAAAAAAAAAACTAAGAACATATTGGTAAATTTAGATTGTGTGTTAATAAAGCCACAGACTCTTACCTGTGTTGGAGTGGAATGAAGTAGAAGTTGGCAATCTGAACTGGGGGCCACAGCTGAAACATGACAGATAATATGGGACAATGTGAAGCTCAATATGGAGGTCAAGCGAAAATTTGATTTGGACTTAAGAATGTAAAAAAAAAGAAAAAAGAAAAACTTACATAATAATTTGATATCAGGGCATCTGTGTAGTCCTGTGAACAAAGTTTTTAAAAAGTTATATACCAGCATCATGGGTCATTTTTAAACTGGGCTGTTCACAAAATAACCTTAAGGTTATCTACTTAAACTTGGGGCCTCCTGCTGAGGTATTAAGACTCCGCCCTGCATCAGACTCCATCACTGAACAGTTTAAGCTGTGTGGTGAAGTGAGAAATGGTGATGTGCTGAAACTCCAGTTGTTGGGGAGTTTCATTCCAAAATCAATGCAGGATGGAAGTTTTACAGCCAAAAATATGAGCAGATACTCATGTAATTATTGAATAACTGGTAATGATCGACATCTCTGTCATCTCCCTGCAGATGCACTATATTTTAGTCACTTTATAGCGTGGAAAATATTTATTTTCCTTTAATGTTAACCATAGCGCATACATTACACACTACTGTATTTCAAAGTACTACTTAATTTCAAACAGAACAGAATGCTCTTCAAAATCCAACAAGGGAACAAATATAAGTAGTTTCAACTATCGCCTAAATGGTCTGGAAACCTTTAAAATATGCAGCTCCTGCCTCTGTCCATGGTTCTTAAACACAACACGTTAGGTGTAGTAGTATTTATAGCTAGGGCTCAGTACTGATCTTTGATACTTTTCTGTCACCGACCAAAAAGCTCCGATCCTATCGGGTATCAAAAAATGAAACGTATTTCGGTGCTAAATTTCGATACTGTGTCTCTGAACCATGCTCTCAGATGGCACTGTGGATGGCGGGACATGTCGCCTTCAGATTCATAGAGACACTGATCCGTCCCCCCACTTTCCCAGCATAAGGAGACAAACATCATCGGTAAAACATTGATGTTTAATGATTAATGTCATTCTGTCTGTTTCTGACATAAACAGTAGCTCCGTGTTTTGTTGTACGTCTGTAAGGAAGAGCTGGAAGCACTAAACTTTGAGGTTATGATGATCTGAGCTCCAAGTTCTGACTTCCAGTGAACACACCATAAGACAAACTCTCACTCCCCAGGGTCCTAAAGAGCAACTTGTAGCAGCCTGTGCCTGTTGATCATCATCAGAACATTGTCTAGTATGTCTACCATGATAAAGCCCAAAGTATATAAAAATAAATTATTGAGTTGAAATAATAAAAATAAACACACACACACACACACACACGATACACACTCTTACCACACAAATTTTCCTCTGTCATCGACTTAAAGGTCACCTCAACATGTCTTGACATATAAAAACAAGCCAATGTTCCAGTAACATTTTTTTCCCTTTCAGGGTGAGACTGTTTTCTAATTATGACAAAAACAAGCTACTTTGCCACCTGAGGTGAAATTACCTTTCTTTCTCAGCTGCTTTCAGCTGGTATCTGATAAATGAACACGTCTGGCTCCTTTCCCGTTCACACTCTAAACCCTCCACTCTAAAAACTGTCACCTGCAGAGGTTCCCTGATGACTCTGCAAAAAGTACAGATCCAAACCTTTGTGGACTAGAACCATGAAGAACCTCCTCCAGATCAACCAGGGTAAAGACCTGCACCAGTGAACATCCAGGGGACGGACATTGAGTTTGTTAAACCCTACAAGTACCTGAGTGTTCATCTGAACGATAAACTCGACTGATGACCCCACCTGTGTTTAAAAAAAAATCAGTGATGGAGATGAACAACTGACAGACTGGACAGAGTGCAAAGTGCAAAAACAAACCTGATCACTCAAATCACCAATAGAAATGAGGGCTTTAAAAGGATTCAAAACCAATCCTGCAGTGGAATATACACTCACCGGCCACTATATTAGGTACACCTGTTAGTAAAAGGTTGGACCCCCTTTTTCCTTCAGAACTGCCTTAATACTCATACTTTCAACAAGGAATTAGAAACACTCCTCATATATTTTGGTCCATATTAACATGATAGAATCACTCAGTTGCTGCAGATTTGTCGGCTGCTCACTTATGATGAGAATCTCTGTTCCTCCACATCCTAAAGGATCTATTGGATTGAGATCTGGTGACTGTGGAGAACACTGGAGTCCAGTGAACTCTTTATCATGTTCAAGAAACCAGTTTGAGATGATCTGAGCTTTGTGACATGGAGCATTATCCTGCAGGAAGTAGCCATCAGAAGATGGTCCACTGTGGTCATAAAGAGATGGACATAGTCAGCAGCAATACTCAGGTAGGCTGCAGAGTTTAAACCATGATCAGTTGGTACTAAAGGGCCCAAAGTCTTCAAGGCTCCAGTGTTTTGCTTCACAGATGATATTCTGCATTGCTTGGTTGGGACCAGTGGTTATTTGAGTTCCTGTTGTCCTTCTATCATCTCCAACCAGTCTGCTCATTCTCCTGTGACCTCTCATATCAACAAGGCTTTTGTCCCTGCTGGACAACCCGTCCACTTCTGCTCCACTGTGCTGTTCACTACACCTGACACCAAGCAGATTCTGTATGCCTACTGAGATCTTTATTATAACTTAACACTTAACATTGTCAGTGTATGCACACACACACACACACACACACACGATAAGAACTTGATAAGAAGTAGTGTGAAGTATAGGACACAGTGCAGCTAACGGTTCCGTCCCTGGTGGAAACAAGATACAGGTAAATAACAGGTAAACAAGAGAGCCAAAGTCTACATTTCACCAGTGTTCAACTTTAATGATCACAGCGGATGTTTTAGTGCGTGGCACTATTCATTTTCACCTCACGTTTCCTCCGTGCCAGGCTGCTTCGTTGTAATGAGCACATTTGTCATTTATTTTGTCCTTTCTGACATTTACCAGGTTGGCCTTTCAGCTCTGATGCGCCTCCTTTTGTAAATAATTGATGGTGACCAGCGGCATGTTGGGTAAGCAAAACGCGGAGACGGACGTTTGAGCAGCTGGCACCAAAACAGCTTGACCGGGCATACAAATAAACACACACACACACACACACACACACAGAGGAATGAGTCACTCCAGCTACTTCCACAATCATCCCCCCTTCTGGTCTTTTCCTCCATCACAGGAAATAGTTTCTAATAATAATGAGAGGTGAGTGGTGGAGGTCAGATACTGTGCCTACACACCAAACCTCTCTGTGTACTCTCATTTACCTGGGATCTGCTCACACAGAAAGAACACAGATCTCTGGTCAGTTGGTGTCAAGTCTCAAGTATGAATACAGAATACAAATGAGGTTGAATAGACCAAAGTGTCCAGTGACGACTTCAAACTTCTGTAATGACTTAGCAGCTGGTTCTGAATCAGTCTCAGTATAATGCAGATCAGCCTCTGAATGAACTACAGAGGCAAAGAACACTGTCCGTGTCTATCTAGCTATCCTTTATGACTGTCATGTAGTGGCTGTAGCTGATTCTGGGGCAGGATGAGAAAACACCAAGTCAACACCTGTATAACTTCTGCACTGTTCTCAAGATATTTCAACAATCACAAATTGGCGCACAGCTTCATAAATACAGTCCCTAAGTGCAGGACGGTCCACAGCTGTGTTGAACACTGGAGCAGGATCAGTGAGAAGACAAAAGACTTTGATAGAGGCAAGTGCAAAAACAAACTTCATCACTCATCCAATAGAAATGAGAGATCTAAAAGGATTCTAAACCAATCCTGCAGTGGAATATACACTCACAGGACACTTTATTAGGGACACCTTGCTGGTAAAAGGTTGGACCGCCTTTTTCCTTCAGAACTGCCTTAATTCTTGGTGTCATACTTTCAACAAGCTGTGGGAAACAGATTTTGGTCCATATTAACATGATAGCGTCACTCAGTTGCTGCACATTTTTCTGCTTGTTCACTTCTAACCATCTACCATCTGAATATTCAGCTGAAATGGAGAGTGGTCAGACCAGACAATGTTTCTCCATCTTCTATTGTCCAGTTGTGGTGATCCTGTGTGACCTGTAGCCTCAGTTTCCTGTTCTTAGCTGACAGGAAGTGACTCCAGGTGTGCTCTTCTGCTGCTGTAGTCCATCTTCTTCAAGGCTCCAGTGTTTTGCTTCCCAGATGATATTCTGCATTGCTTGGTTGGGACCAGTGGTTATTTGAGTTCCTGTTGTCCTTCTATCATCTCCAAGCAGTCTGCATATTCTCCTGTGACCTCTCATATCAACAAGGCAGTTTCCAAAAATCCACACAACTGCTGCTCACTGGATATTTCCTCTTTTCTGGACCATTCTCTATGAACCCTAGAGATGGTTGTAGTGAAAATCCCAGTAGATCAGCAGTTTCTGAAATACTCAGACCAGCCTGTCTGGCACCAACAACCATGCTACATTCAAAGTCACTTAAATCCTCTTTCTTCCTCATTCTGATGCTCTGTTTGAACTTCATCAAGTTGTCTTGACTACGTCTATATGCCTAAATGCATTGAGTTTCTGCCATGTGATTGGCTGATTAGCTATTTCTGTTAACATGTGTACCTAATAAAGTGGCCAGTGAGCGTGATATCTCTATTCTATTTATGAAATAAATTATGAGACATGGTTTTACATCAGTGAAGGAATCTATGATGGCGGCTAAACCAATGCTAGCATCCTCACCTTCTCTGGGTCTCACAAAGACACAGTAGAACCAAATATCATCAGCGATAAGTACACATTTCTTTGCGTTTCTCCTCTGAGCAGCTCATGTTGACACGCGTCTGCTACTTCAACTCTGTGAAGCATCAATGTGAGCTCGAGTTTCTGTGGCTTGTGACTCTAACAAACTTATCCTCTGCAGCAGAGGTGAATCTGAGGATATATTTCTAAAAGTAATGAAAGAAGTAATGAAGTAATATTGATTATAACAAGAGTCATATAAGGTTATTCATGAGGTTATACCTCATGAAACTGAGAGAATGCAGAGAGCGTGCAAACTAAGCTGTCATCTAAAATATAAAACATTTCCTGGTTTAACACTTTTTTGTTTACTACAAAAAAAAATGTTCTTTCACAGTATTCATGTATTCAGTATCAATCTACAATGTAGAATAATAATAAAATAATGATAAACATTTTTTGACTGGTACTGTATGTTGTACAATAAGATGATAACTATGGTGACAGGCCTAGCTGAGGACAGATCAGGTCAAACACTGAACTTTCTGACTGTCAGAGTCAACAGAACAACATCAACCAGCATGTTATCTACGTCCCAACATGGAATCAGGATATGACAATAGAAATGGAGTGACACTGTGTTTGCATCCTGCTGATTTCATGTAAAGACATACTGAAATGTAATTAACTCAAAAACAACCTTCTGGTGAAGGCCCACTGCTAAAAAAGTGCAACACAGAGGGAGTGATGATGAGCTGTGACACACCACACGATGAGTAAACAAAGGTGACTCACCCTCTTGAGTTTAGCGACGTTCTCCTCCACCGTCAGTCCGTTCAGAGCTCCAGAGATCAAGAAAAACGATCCCAGGAAACACGGGGCGAAACACAACTACAATACACGAGGAAACAGAGTGAGAACAACGCTCTAAGTGTCACTCATGCTTTTACACACTACGATGAGTGAAATCCTCATGGGATATTTATTTCTCTTTGGATTTAAGGAAAACCAGGACTCACTACTCACAAGTGAAGCTACATTTTTCTTCATCAGTGCATTAAAAGATTCATTCTATCATCCATCTCTCTATCTTAGCAGGAGGGACTCCTCTGGATGCTAAAATAAAATAAAAGTCTGACTGTTTACAAGTTTATGAGAAAGTGAGATTTAGGAAACATTGTAAACTTTTGTGGGTCAGATCAAAGAAACCTTTTAGAGATTGTGTCATCACTCCATGTCTGAAGCTCAATGATCAGTGGCTTTTTGCATTTTAAATCACTTCAATCTCCAACTCTGAAACGGATCTGTGTTCAGTTGTTCATGTGTAATGATTAATATACAGTCATACACTATATTTTAATACTCCTCTTATTACTGCTATTTTATTAGTGGCTTTTCTTTATTGAACTAATGTTGATTTTATGACCACCAGACAGAACCAGTCAGGACTGGTTCAAGCTTCTCTGAAATTATGAAACCAGTCTATCAGTATGAGGGGGTATACCAACTATTGTAACCTCATGTGATGCATATTAAACATATCACTGGAGGGAATTAACTGGTTTGTCATCATTGGTTGGCACCACTGTATTTCTGTGGCACTAGTGAGACAGAGCAAGCAGTGTACTGTGACTATTCCAGCAGAGGATCCTTTGCTTTAGCAGATATTTCAGTGGAGGGCAGGAGTTCAGTGAACTGAGCTCGTTTCCACCTTGTTCCTTAGGCTTCCTAAACTTTCTCGATCACCACATTCAAGGACTTTTCAAGCAGCTTTTCAAGTCCAATTCCAACACTACATAGTCTGAATGAATGAATATACTGTGATAAATTGCCATACTGACAACAATGCTGCATTTTTAAAAAAAAACTAATTCTAGGAATAAACAACACACCACCATATGTTGACTTACAAATATGCTTTGTGGCATCTGAGACCATAAACTCACGTTTACAATGTTTACTGAGGGAATAAATCAAGAAAGAAGCAGGATATTTTCAATTAGACTGCTATACAACCAGAGGAGTTGCCCCCTGCTGGCTGAGAAAAAAAAAACAGGGTTAAGGATTTTTTTGTATTGGCTTTGCTCTTAAGAAGCAGCTGCCTCAGGTGCTTTTCTCACCTGATCATGCAGCATTTTCTTCATGGCAGCACTTGTAGTCCCGCCAACCACCAGCCGGTCCAAAACTCTGTACCACTTGCCGATTACTGGAGCCTTTGTTGTAAACAAACAAAGAAAATAACAATTATTGAGGCTTCATATCTTCAAAATATATATTTTTTAAAACACACGATCATTTAACCTGTTCAAGAAATGGTACCTCAGTGGTTTCATGAAGATTGAACTAATTTAAATCAATAACATGATAAAGTACTAATGCGATGCAGCACGATACACACTGTTCTGTATGAGTTATGACACAGCTGTGTATTTCTTAACGTTGTTTTACAACTGGACTCTTGTGTGTGCGATCGAAACGTCTAGAAACCTTCTCTCTGTAATGAAAAACACGAGGCAGTTGATTGGCAGAACATAAGGCGATTATGGAAATATAAATAAACTTTGCTTACGTCAAAGTGAATTGTGCAGCTGTCACATGACTTGAAATGAGTGCATTCACAAACACACAAAGGCATAAAGAAATCCTGGGCAGCGTGGACGAGCATAAAAGAGAGCGACCAGTCAGCTCTTTGTGTTTTCTTGCCTCACCTGTGTCTTGAGTGTCCAGATTAAAGTGGATCTGCTGCATCCGTTCATTTCACTATTCAGTGCACCAAAAACCATCTGACTAAGACAGGGAGCTGGTTTGAGACGTTAAATAAATCAGTAAATATTTCAAGGCAATTCAATTATTGATCGCTGTTATTTTTATGTGGTATTGGAGCTGTGATGATTTCGAACGACATCTAAAGACAATGATCCTTATTTACTAATAATAATATCCACTCCAAACTCTCCCAGCTCACCGTGCCAGCCTCCACCTGTCAGTGGATCACAGACTTCCTGACCGACAGGAGGCAGCAGGTGAGGCTGGGGAGCATCACATCCAGCACCCAATAACAGCACTGGTGCCCCCCAGGGGTGTGTGCTCTCCCCACTGCTCTTCTCCCTCTACACCAATGACTGCACCTCAGGAGACCCAAATGTGAAACTCTTAAAGTTCGCAGACGACACAACAGTCATCGGCCTCATCCGGGACGGAGATGAGTCTGCGTACAGACGGGAAGTGGAACAGCTGGCCTTCTGGTGCGGTCAGAACAACCTCGAGCTGAACACGCTCAAAACTGTGGAGATGACAGTGGACTTCAGAAGGAGCCCCCCAACACTGCCCCCCCCCCCTTTCCATTCTGAACAACACGGTGTCTGCTGTGGAAACCTTCAGGTTCCTGGGATCCACAATCTCCAAGGACCTGAAGTGGGAGCACAACATCAACACCATCAGGAAAAAGGCCCAGCAGAGGATGTACTTCCTGCACCAACTCAGGAAGTTCAACCTGCCTCAGGAGCTGCTGATCCAGTTTTACACCGCCATCATCTAGTCTGTCCTCTGCACATCCATCACTGTGTGGTTTGGATCAGCCACCAAACAGGACATACACAAACTACAACGGACAGTCAGGACTGCAGAGAGAATCATCGGTGCCAGCCTGCCCTCCATTCAGGACCTGTATGTGTCCAGAGTCAGGAAACGGGCAGGTAACATCACCGCAGATCCATCACACCCTGGACACAACCTGTTTCACCTCCTTCCCTCAGGCAGGCGCTACAGAGCTCTGTACGCCAAAACAAGCAGACACAGGAACAGTTTCTTCCCTCAGGCGGTCACTCTGATGAACATTTAACACCAGTCACAGAGTGTCAGGAACAATCCCTGAACCATGAACACTCATTGACCTCACCTATATAACGCTTTTATTTAATAAATATATACATGATACATTCTGTATATACTGTAGACATACTGTATATGCTGTATATAACGACTGTACATCATTTTTCTGTATATAAGCCATCTTGCACTCCATAGTCACACTTAAGTTATGTTTATGTTCACGTTATGTTTATGTTACGTTATACTTATGTATATTTATGTTATGTAAGTTATGTTTATTTGTTATGTTTATGTTATGTTATATTTATGTTATGTAAGTTATGTTATTTATCTATTTCTATTTTCTTGACCTTCTGGTACGAGAGGGTACTGCAAAAAAACGGAGTCAAATTCCTGTATGTGTAGACATACTTGGCAATAAAACTGACTCTGATTCTGATAAGTTTGTGAAAATGTGTGACTGGACATAAAACAAAATTGAGTATGAAAAATCACAGTGTGTGTTGCCTTTTTCATGACAGTGTAGCTTACTGAGTGGTTTTAAGCTATGAATCTATTTAGTCGTGTTTACATGTTATGAGATGGTGTGACTTTGATCATTTGTGTGTGTGTGCATGGTCTGTGGAGACTGTAATTTGTTCTGAGAGTATAAAGAAATTCAGGACATGATTGTGTCCATTTCCTTCACCTTCACCTCTTAATCCACGATGCACCGCTGCAAATGCATTTCTTGATAGAAAGAAACGGGAGTGCATCAGTATGCAGATTGCAAAGAGCGAGCTCTCGTCTGTCAGTTCAAAATGTTTCTGATTTTCTAACAAATGCAGCTTAGTAGAACGAAAATGGCTTCTAGTCATATGTCTAGTTAAATGTTATCCTGCAATTTTTTAAACAAACTGGTTAAAAGTGACTTTTAATTTATGTTTGCATTCGCTAACAAGGCATGGGGAGGATAAATAACTTTCCAGGAAAACTTGACCTATTTTCTCATTTTCCACACATTTTCCATGATTGGAAAATTGGTCAATCATTTTCCAGGTTTTCCAGGACACATGGAAACCCTTTAAGAAGATTTCCACGCAGCAATTGAGGAATTTTTCATCACAGGAGGACACCGCTTACCACAAAAAAGAAACCAATGCCCATCATCTTGGCCGTCCGATGCATGTTGTGATGAGCCAATCCTCTCCTCTCGATCAGCTGCTGGGAGATGATGTCACCGACGCCCATTAAAGACCCTGGAGGACGAACAGGACACAGGAATACGTGTTCACAAATGGGAAAATCCAGAGCCAAATCTACATT
Source organism: Synanceia verrucosa (assembly GCA_029721515.1). Classification (NCBI taxonomy): domain Eukaryota; kingdom Metazoa; phylum Chordata; class Actinopteri; order Perciformes; family Synanceiidae; genus Synanceia; species Synanceia verrucosa. The sequence goes on along the minus strand of CM056570.1, from coordinate 12,531,979 downwards.
TGAGTAATTTTGTTAGTTGACAGCAGCTGCTGCATGAAAAGAGGCTAATGAGAGCGAAGCCAATCAATGATCATTGATTTTAAATACTAAAGAGGTCAAAAGCTCTGCAGAGTTAACGATGACCCCCCTGTGGTGTGTCGTCACCACAGATGACACGTTAAATGTCCTTATTTGATTGAACTGTCAATGTTAAAAACTGATGAATGGAACCTGGATGTGAGTTTAACTCCTGTCAGGAAGTGATGCAGCTAGGTTTCCCCTGACTCATAAACACACACATAAAACACCCATTCAGCAAGTGGAGGAAGTTCCCACCAGACCTCACAGTGTAATGACAACAACCTGTCCTGAAAATGTCACGGAGGAACTAATAAAGTCAGAGTGACAAAGTGGACAGAAAATATCATTTGTGCACCTTGAGAGCAATAAATTCTTTGTCAATGTGATGGGCAGTAAGAGAGCTCAGTGTGCCACTTAGCTACGTCAACACATCAAGTTACGCTGACAAAAAATAAAACTCCTCACAGACACACATGTCTGGATGTCAAAGTGAAGACATATACAAACATACAAAGAGAAGAGTCATCTCTTCAGTGCCTTCTTAAACATGAATCACATTAGATTGTTCTGATGAGGTTGGACTGTGATGGAGGACAGATGCTGTTTGTAGGATTTGGCAGCATCTAGTGGTGAGGCTGCAGAACGTAACCAAGTGTGCAAAGTGCCGCCCTGTAAATTAAAGATGTCCTGGGGACAATAAAAGCAAGACACGTCTAAGATCCAGTCTATGGGACAATTCTTTTTACTTTTAAAACAAAAATATACACGAAACATATGTGTTTTGATAGGTGTTCACATGTCAGGAAGCACTGACCAGAACGAGTCCAACACTACATCAGACACATGCGTACATGTACAAAATATAATATGAATATATCAGCACCTACTGTATATCAGTGTAAGAGCAGCAAATAATACAGTGTGTTTTGTTGTACAATAATTATTTTGGTAGAAAGTTTTACCAACAGGTAAAGACACAGTCACACATGCAAGAAAATTAACATTCAGCACTGCCATTCTGTGTGTGACCGAACAGAAGGTAAATAGCCCATCATTGCTGAAGTCAGCAAACATCTCCTGTCAACTTTAAATATTTACTTGTAATACACAAGATGTCATAAGACAGAAGTGCTGTCAGCTAAAAGTAAAATCCATGCATTCAATGCAGACTGGCTTGTTTCACACTGTTATATTACTGTAGAGCATTATAATGTTATAATGTTTTTATCACCAATGAACTCGTGCAAGACGATTTTAATTTTGTAGTTTGATGATGTGCAGCCTATTATAAACACTGTGTATACTGCTGGCACCACATGACGTGCCTTCATCTACTGGTGTTTAAAATGCACCACACTGGAAACACAAGAACGATCACTAGACCCTTTGGACAGAGGAGGAGTTGGAGAAGCTTATTGAAACATAATCACCCCTCAGGTCCTTGCTATCAATAGTAAATATTGTTAAACTTGTTTTATGATATATTATATGTTTGTTGCTTTTCAAGTTAATATTAACTTCTTTAGTTAATAGAAAATATGTCCAGTGACTTACAGACAAAGTAGGCTTCTTATAATTTATGAATGCATGTACATTAGGAGGTGGAGAACAGCTAGGGCGTCGTTCAGTCGTTAGAGGTTTAACATTTTCACAGTGTCACAGTCTGACACTGATAAGGAGAAAACCAAACTGCCCCTCAGTTCAAAGGCTTCCTGAACCTGAGATAAAGTGGAGCAAAAGTCCAGCAGCTGAAAAGTTAAGCCCCCTATTTTACTTCAATTCACTCATTTTAGTTCATTAAAACCAAAAAGTAAAATTTAAGACAGAGAAATATTTTATTTTTTTATTTCTTCCCTGGTCAAATATGATTAACTACATTTACTCACTGTAGTGATTCTGAGGTGCTTGTACTTTATTATTTCCATTGTATGCTGCTTTGTACTTCTGCTATACTATACTATTTTTTTACTCCATTCCAATATTAATTTACAGACTTTTAATGGCTGCAACATTCATGCAGGGGTGGACAAACTTCCTGGAGCTCTGCTTTAATCTCTAGTTATTACGCATTTCGGGCACACTCACTGCTGCACATCATGTTCAAATCTAAATCTAAAAATAACTGAAATTAATTTAATTATATAATTTGGACAAATTGGACGGGCCGGATCAGGGCCTATGTCTTGCCCATGTGTGTTTTAGGCGAATTAATCAATAACTATAATTTAGAAGTATAACTGAAAACATGAGCACTTTAGTTATAGCTTGGTAAGAATTCACAGTATAATGAGTATAAAGAGTTGTTCCTACCAGATGACACTATCTGCACTGTCCAGGGGTATTTGGCCATCAGTGCTTGGTAGGCTCTCCACAAGCCTGCCATTGTCCTTCCTAGAGGGAGAGAAAGAAGCAATGATCACCGGCACGCAACGTGACTCAAATCAAGCGGCCCCGCTAATGATCTGCCTTATATGGTCAACTGACTGCAGTACTAGTTACTTAAACAAAGAAGTCTGCATGAAAAACAATTCATTTACCGAAAAAACACCTTGAGTAAATAATTTCAGCGTTAGCTAATACCCTTAAGGCAGGAGTCAAAAAAACTTTCCTTACAGCTAAAACATTTACAAAATAACAAATTGCAGAGAGCTACTTTATCTTATTTCCACAAACCAGCTGAAAAAGCTTATAAGGATGTAAATGACACATTTTACATTGCAACTTACATTTGGTGTCTAAACATCAGTAAGACATATCAAAATAAGAAGACACTGCACATTTCTTGTCATTGTGTTGTCACATCTGTCCAGAGCATTGACATCAGTGGAGTGAATCCACTCAGGCTGACTCTGATTGAGTCATTTAAAGGTTCATCTGTCTGAACTTTGATTTCAAGACATTCATGTCAGAAAAGGCAGCCTCACAAAGGTATGTGGAGCCAAACAATACATTTTCAGAGCTGTTGTGTGAACATTCCTGTAGTTTTCTTGCTCTAATAAAGTCCAGAAATGTCGTGAATGCTGTAGAGATTTTTACTGGACATTATTCTGCAGCTCTATAACCTCCATTTCTGCAGCATCAAACACAGAAAAGTTCACACACCTTTCCTGAAATCTCACTTATGTCAACATCCATAAAAGGGTTGGCAATAAATGTCACACAAGGCTCAAGTTTTTCAAAATCACTGAATCCGTCTGCAAATTCCTCGGACAACAGGTCACAAAGTCTGTTCACATTTAAAACACTGGCTGCAGCTGCACCGCAAAAAATCAAAATCTTGCCAAGAATATTGCTCGTTTCCAGTAAAATTATGTCTTTGCACTTTCTTTTGCTTGAATTCAAGCATTTTTGCTTGAATTAAGCAAAAAAATCTGCCACTGGACCAAGTGAAAATGTCTTATATGATTTCTTGAAATAAGACATAATTTCTAAGAAACAAGGCCCTCCATCTTAGTCTAAGTTTTGTTCAAGGTGATATTGTCTGAAATTAAGTGCATAGACATAATTTGACTGGAAACTAGACAAATATTCTTGGCAAGATTTTGATTTTTTTGCAGTGTGTGTGGCACACAGTGGAAACTTTTAGCTTTTCACTTGTTGAATGCACAATGACATTTTTGCACTACACGCCTGCTGGTCACATCAGTTATGTTTTTATCTTTTCTTTGTAACTGTAGGTTCAGGTGGTTCATTTTCTCAGTTACAGCTGCGAGAAAAGCAAGCTGGAGTAGCCACTCTCCAGATAATCTAGATAATAGGGTGGTATCCTCCCCCTTCATTTCCAGAAATGCCTTGATTTCATCCAGCAAGGAAAGAAAGCGCTGCATCTGATGTCGGTGTGGAGGACGAGGTCCCCATACTGTGCTGCACATTCCTCCAGGAACAACCTGAAGCTCCTCTGTTGCTTTGCCCTCGCTCAAATCTTAACGACTTAAAGATCTTAACGTCAGGTGCCAGAACATGGTCAAAGAGTGATGGCCCATCATGGCCAGTGCCCCGTTGGTTGCTATTGACACCAGTTTTCAATAGAGATATTTTTCTGCACAGAGTAGTCCTTCACAGCATTGTAAATATCTATGCCTTTGGTTGTAGTTTTCAGTGGAAAAGTCATCAAAGACCACACGAGCAACAACAGCCAGCTGTGCGGTATCACTGGCGTCGACAGACTCATCACACTGAATGGAAAACCATTTGCACCCACTCATGTCCAATTCCAGCTGCTTCTCTGCATCTGCAGAAAGCGCAAACACTCTCCTTGTCACAGTGTCAGCACCAAGTTGAACATCAGCGACCGCAGACAAAATCTGTTTTACTTTTATGCTCTTTTCAGCCACAGCAGTCATCCCGCCATCCGTGAATGGCTTTTTGTGTTGTGATAAGATGTGCGCCTCTGTAGATGCGTTGGCCTTCTTCGTTGGTTTTGTGAACACTGACTGTCGTCTTTGAAGCTTTGTTTTCAGACATTTATCTTCTCTTTCCGTAGACTGCTACCTGCAGGAAAGTCTCGTGAAAAGTTGCCGTGGACTTTTGTGAAATGGCGCTCCACGTTACATATTATACCGACAGAAAGGCTTGCGCCGCAGATGAGATACACACACATTTGTTATTTACATTCGTGAAACAAAGCTCAGTCTCCCATTCCTCGTGAAAATAGTATGTTTTCTGCCTTTTGCTGCTGTGACTAGCAACTGCAAGCGCTGTCATGGTCACTAACTGGTTAATGGCACGGCACGAAATCACGTTCTGTCAGGAGGGGACAGGACAACTTTGCATTGGATCAATTTGATTGGGTAGAATTATTAACAGAGTTACAGAGTGGCAAATCGAATTTGTGTTTTCAAATTTATGGATAAATTATTTGACCATTTGGCGAGCTAATGGTAGTTCGTGAGCGAAGTGTTGGAGACCCCTGCCCTAAGGGGTGGACATATCGATCTAAATATACATAGTATCGATACCAAGATGAATATTGGTACCGATCAGACAAAGTTTCTACGAGCGCAGCGTCTCTCCAAATCCATCCATTTTCTCCGCTTATCCTCACATAGGTGTGCTTAGTTAGACAAGCACCGGTGCTCATATTCAAACCTACGGACAATTTAAATTAACCAATTAACCTAATCCTCATGCATGTTTTTGGATGGTGGGAGGAAGCCGGAGAATCGGGCCAGATATCAATCTCTCTCTCTCTCCAGTCAGAACACTAAGAGAAGCCTGTAATGGGGGAGAGAAAGAGAAGCAGTGTGTGGACTTTATTCACTGCCACATGTGATATGTGCAAAAACACATTTGCCACTGTGGTAACATCATCAACTTATTTAAACACGTGAAAACAGTTCACCCTCAAGAGAATGAGATGCAGAAGAGTTTGAGGAAGGAGGAGGAGAAGGGGAGACCCCCCCAACCCCAAACCAGAGCCAGAGATCTCACCACAATTATCCAGGTAATCTCCAGCATTAAGCAATGTTTTTTTCACAGTGATTAGAGAGGCGATTTTAGCAGACTGATTAAACTATTATCATAAATTCAGCCAGTTGGAAAAAAAAATCATTATTTATTCATTTTACTGGAACTCTGGAAAAATATAGCTTACACTTATATAAAGATATATTTTATTATGTATTATTTACTTATTATTATTTTAATATTTATTATATTATTTTATCATAATCATTATCTGCTAACTAAAGGCAAAATCACAAAATTATTCAATGATGATGACGTTTCAGGTAAAAAGTATCGGCTATGCTGGCTCAGTATTTACTTGGTATCGCCCATCCTGAATATCCTGTTCCACCGCTCGAATTAGGGTCATGATCTTACGTGGGAACCAGGGGGAGCTGAGCTCCACGAGGAGGGGTCTGAGCTCCCATGAAGGCAGTAATTTAGAGACCCCCACAAAACTCACATTATAATGCAAACCCTGCCATGCACTGGACTAAATGGGGGTGAAGAACTTAACCTACGCCCCTCTGTTAAATCTGTCAACGCAGAACTGCAGAGTGACCTTATGCAACCTAGCCCAACATTTAAATTACGTGCTGATGTTTACAAACAAACAAATATTTACAAAGAAAGGTTAAACTGTCAGTTTTTTGAATTGAGTTCTTCCTGCCCTTTGGCGACATTCTGCCTAAACTCATGTTATAAGTCTATCGTAGCTACAGGTTATTTTGCGTCTTAATTCACGTTAATAGCGTAACTATTGAACTCAGGTCGTTTTGTAGTTAACGGATAGCATGAAGTGCGTAACAATCTGTGCTATTCAAAATAACTTCTTACACTATTACTCTGTGTCTTTTTTTTCAAATGTTCAAGAAAATAACAAGCGACCTGCTACTAACTCACAGATACTATCACCACATACAAACTAAACTTTAAGGTCGGTTATTAGGGAAAATATAGATTAATGTGGACATGCCTGTTCATGTGCCCTGGCTCCACTGAGCCTCTGGTGATGCCTTCACGGCTCCTCACCAGCTCCGACTTTTGACTTCTACTACTGAAAGGTTTTCACGTTCATTCAGTCTCACTCACTTCGTTGAAAATTATAACAGAAACTTTCAGTGCTCAACAATTCGTTCAAAACACATAATGTTCCCATTAAAAATCAATAAAAAACTATTAGTCAAAGAAACCAACCAATATAATTATTTTGACTTAGTAAGAAAAATAATTAACAATGACTGTGAGATTAGCAGAGCAAACATATAGTTACAGCTACATAGCACTGACAAAGGAAAAACAGAAAGGCAGCTCACCTCACTGGGCTTCAATGCAAGCCGCCCCTAAACAGGTCTGTCTTTATATCTTCACCATACAATTTACCTGTCCTTTCTGCTCATATCACACAACACCAAGAACAGCAAAGTAACATATATTTCCTACAGCCCTTGAAAGCAGCATTACGACTGCCTTGTGCGTCACTTCCGCTGAAAGCACCAAACTGCAGTCTACTGCCCTCGGGCGGCAGTTTCCTGTACAGAACAAAAAAAAATTCAGAAAGCTATAAAGATATATTAAGTTTACAGTTTTAATTTTTTACAAGTGAACTGGGACGCTGCAAAACAAATCATATTATTCTCACAACATACATGTTCACTTGTTAGGTAACTAGAAACATTAATTAATGGCTGCATTGCATTCAGGTTCACAAAACGGTGCAGGGTTGTCAAGCACCTGAGCTTCTCCTTCGACAATAAATGTCAGGCATGCAGACAGTTCATCAGTCTGCATGCTGCATTTTTAGCATGTAAATGCGAGGTAATCATCTTCCACATAAAAAAGTAAAGTGTCATACAGTACAGATCAAAGGAACGGATACTTTTAAATTTATTCTAGTTGCAATGTGCTGTCAATTAAATCACATCTGAAATGAATGACACATTTATTCAAAGACTGTATTTAAGTAAAAGTTTGAGATATGTGTTGTTTTTTTCTTGAGTATTTCCATTTTTATGTTACTTTAACTTCTAATCTACTACATCTTGGTAGCAAATATTGTATTTGTTACTACTAACTACTGAATTATTATGAATAAACTAAGGGGCAATACATAAATGAAATGAAATTAGTCGACATTTAGACAGGAACATCGCCATTCTGCAGTACTTCATCTTTTACTTACAGTCTTTTTAAAATATTTCAATGCTGCTTATGTTCTTTTAATTAAGAATTAATTAGATGCAGGGCATGTGATAGAGTATTCTTACACTGTGGCATTTCTGCTTTTGTTTAATAGATCTAAGTGCTTCTGTGTGTACTACTGTGTGTCAGTGATGACAGCATGCACACTAGCATGGCACTGGAGCAGCCGACAGCAATGCAGCCATCAATAAATGAATAAAAAAATGGCGATAAACTTATATGTTCTGTACAGTGAATGTGTCTGCATTCAGTGTAATACACATTAAAATAATAATAGAATTGCTTGTGGAACAAGTTGGAGAAGAAGCAGAATCCCTGCAAACAATGTAATAAATAAATACAAACAGATGAGCACTTTACACAAGAAATGCTTCTGAGAAAATTTAATTGACTATTTGGTGATGTAGTTTTGTTCTAGCAGCAACACCTCATATATGAAATTACCATGAACTCACATATTAATATTGATTTAAAAGTCACACAGGACAACAGTAATGTAACCTTGACATAATTAGCAGCTAAAACTAAGTTAAATATTATTTTGAAATGTAACAAAGACGTTTTTCTGAGTGCAGTGGAAACGTAAGTTTAACTTAAACAGAGCAGACAAACTATTATGGTAACCAATGAGAGCTTAAAAAAATACAAATTAACAGATAAAACAAATATAACCAATAATATTAGTCAGTCTTCTTGTTCAAGTATGAAACCTTGTAGTTTCTTTCCGGTGAAAGTCGCCTGAGATATTGTTTTACAGTACAGACAAAGGGAGCAAAGCTGCTAAACACACTGATGATTCATATAAAAAGCTTCAAGTGAAAAAGACGAGGCGTCATTTTTCTGTTTATGTCAGGTCTTTGTGCAAAACAACTGATTGCATTTGTCACCAATTAGATGTGAAGCAGAGCACTGAGTGGTCGATGGATGTAGTTCAACGTCGAGACTAAAACTGAGCAATGCTCTAGCCAAAAATCCCCAGCTCACTTTTAATAAAGATTTTAACACCCTACTTTAAGGCAAAGAGACTTGCTGTGCAAAATCCTGAAACTCACAGATTATAAGGCTTTAAAAAGTAAAACAGAAAGAGTATGTGAATTTAACACCAAAGCTTCATGACCTGCTGTTTCAGCAACAAAAACAACAAAATAAAACACATTATTCACATTATAATCTGAGCATTTTTCCTCAATATGCAGCTTAAGTTGGCAGCAATTGCAGCACACCCTTTTTGAGGTTGCATTGGAATAATTACCAATAAGAGGACCGGACAGGAAACACCTGGGCCCCTTTAAACTCTCTGTCAACTTGAACAAGGGGTAATGGCACCAATGAGGAATCTCCATTTAGCTCTCACTGACCCAACAGTGAACTCCGTTCTGCTCGTCTGAGTAGGAAGCGGTTTGTTACAGCATCACCTCCTTGGTCTGGAGGATGTGGGTGGAGCAGGTTGGAGCAGTCAGGGATGAAGGAGAGTCTTTTCACTGCTTTCTAGTGCTTCTGTGTCAACCCAGCCCATCCTCTGCTCAGAAGTCCATCCCTTCATCGCTTTCACACCAGTCTGACGGAGCGTCGGTGCCAAAGTAACGATCTCCAAAATTACCTTTGGAAGCAAAACAAACAGAAAGAAGGGAAATTCAAGCAGGTCAAGAGAGAAAAGAGTAATGCATCCTCTCCTTTAGGCTACATCAGCAAACTACAAAAGATTCAGACCTTAAGGAAGTCAAACCTGCATTCTTTCTAATAGCCAGCAGGGGGCGGTAACTCTGTTTATACAGAAGTCTGTGAGAAAATGATCCTAATTCTCTCTTGATTTATTCCCTCAGTAAACACTGTAAACATGAGTTTATGGTCTCAGTCTCTAGTTTCAAGTCTTCTTCAACATAGCATGATGCTCATTTAGAATTATGGTCCCATTTAGAGTCACTTTAGGGAGGGGCTACCTGCTGATTGACAGGTGGCTATCACTGCTACAGCTGATGCGAGTCTTAATGCTGTTATTTCAGTCCCAGAATAATTTTAAAACCAGAATTACAGCAGCTGTTAACTCAGCCTATGGCTATGGTGGTTGTACAGCAGGCCAGAGCATGATGCATTATGTAGTGATGAAGAAAATAGATCAGCTGTATTTGCATTGTAATTAAGCTAGTGGTATACCTAATACAGTCCACGTTCTGTCTGTTTCTGTGAAAACCTGTTATGTACAAAAATAATATTTAATCTTTGCCTTGGGAACACTAACATACACAGTCCTGATGTGACAGAGAGGCACACTGATCAAAATCTGAAGAGACTTTTTTATAAGCAGGTATTGCTAATAACATAAACCCACAGAGCGCAGCAATGTGATTCAGTGTTAATCTACCCTTTAATTCCTCACATACAGATCCATAAATCTCATTTTATTATTGTCTTCCTCTGCCTGCTAATAAAGGTTAAAAGATGATTCATAAATCAGTGGCTCTGTCGTACATGAGTCCTTACAGCACAGCAAGGTCAGTTAGCTTCTCTCATTAAGGACATTAAGGACTGTTCAGGACTCCGCCCTGTTGAAACTCCCTCTTCTGAACACGTCAGATAATCTGTGGAAGCACCTTAAGATACATGATTTATATACACCTATCTATAAAAGTGACAGTTCTCCCAGATATTGAATTAACACAAACTATCATGTGTCAAACTGCTTCTTACATGCTACTAATGCAGCTGAGAGGGAAAGGGAAACGTCCTCACCGATGCCTGGTATGATGTGGAACTGGTCGTTGACCTCCTTGTCCACGGCGGTGGTGATGATACGGACCTTGGGGAAGGCATAGGCCACCGAGTGGACGCCCATCTCTGCCATCAGCAGGGACAACAGGAAGATCTTATCCTCTGCTACATCATGGTCCTTCAGAGGAAAAGTGTGGGGACGCACATTAAAAGACGACTGAATACATTCAGCAGGTAACCAATGGGACATCAGATATACTGAATAGTTGTAATTTAAAAGTTGCGTAGACCTACTAGCAGCACTCTGACAGCCATGAGAGCAGCGGCTCCAGTGGACACGGTGCTGTCCATCAGGATCACATAGTCCTCACTGATGTCTTTGGGCAGACGGAGGTAGTGAAGCTAAAGGAAGGAGACAAGGAGGTACAGAGCAGAGGAGTGGACAAGAGTTATGAATATGATAACTTCAGGCATGACTTGACACAAAAAAACTTCAAGACTTCAACATCAATGACTTAATTGATGTTTTAATTACTTGCTCCATGGATGAACAATAACAGGAATGTTGGGTTCAATATTACCCATCTCTCAACCCCACTCATTCAAAAATGCATCCCCCATCCAAAAATCTCCAAAGCCCCATTCAAAATGTGAAATGAAAAAAGCCACTCTCCCTCCAAGACGTCCCATTAAACATGCAAATCTTCCTTCAAGCAATCCTCTGCATTTTTGCTCAGTCAACCAATCCCACGACAGAACTGTCCAGCATTCAGGACAGTTCTGTTGTGGGATTGTTTCACAGGTAGTCACGTATTTGGCGCACGCCACATTTACTACATAACAGAAATGCTAGTTGTCAGTACTCTCTCTATATACGGCTCTGGCCATGCAGGAAGCAGTGTGCTCTGTGTATGTGATTGAGGAATGACATGGATATTCAAGTTTATCTGAATGACATCCTTTTATTTTAGTCAAGATTATGCTAAAATATACTTTCCTCAACTATATTTAAGTTCCCTATGAAAATTCAACCTTTAATTTTGAAAAAATTCCTGTTTATTTCCATAAATTCTCATTAATTCCCTTAAATTCCCATGGAAAGTTTCCATTTCTGAAAATTCACGGAATTTTGCAAACCACACTTGTGACTTCAATTGGACTCGAGTGTTTGGACTAAAAAAAAACAAAAACAAAACAACAATTGGGAACTTGAAATCATTAAAGCCCTGCAAAAAAGCTTTGATTTTAGCAGTTTTTCATAAATCAAAAGGAACAACCATCAAGACTCATCTCTAACCCCATGACAACCTTTACCATGTGAATCAAATACATCACCTTACATGTGGCATAACTATGCATACCTCTGGTTCACCAGTGTCATGGTTGGTCTGGATGAGGATCTTTCCCAGTCTGATGTCTTTACAAACAGCCATGAGAGCCTGCTCCATCGTCTCTCCTGCTCTTAGGATAGAGACGCCTGTGATCTACAAAAAGGACATCTTTTGGTCATGTTTACACATCTTATCTGGAGGACACCAGAAGACGACAAAGAGATGATCTTCTCAAAGCATCTGCAGCATAAAGGCAGACTTACTCGTTTACCGCTCAGTCTCTTGCCGTTATAGACGCCACCTTGAGGCGTCTCCACAGATACCGGCTGGAGAAGGAGATAAGGACAAAGGTTCAATGTTCTGCTGCTATTGATCTCATTAATAAACAACAACAAAAAACAGGTGATTAAAACAGTAAAAACACTGAATGAGGCCTTATAAACCATGTTATTATAAATCAGTTCTTCTCCAACACTGTACGGTGGAGACATCCTGGAGGAGCTGAGAGCCACTGCTGCTAACATTTGCTAAGGTTTTTTTCTTTGACAACTTCAGATCCAGAAGTCTGACTGCAATAAATTCAGCATGTGGTTGAAATATGTACTTAAATCGACCAAGATCTAAAAAAATGTAGAGTAAAAAAAAATTGGCTTAAAACTGGAGAACACATGGTCAAAATGGATATGACCTCATCTACAAGCAACCAATATAATGGATTTTTAATATAATTAAATGATAGCTTTTCCTGGGTATGATAATCCAAGTACACAGCGCAACAAAATCCGCAGTCATTTTAATGCAGAAAAGTTACTTATTATACATTTAACAATCAGACCACAGACACAGCACAAGCAACTTGTAACAATTAAACCGTATGTAGAATGAAACTACTAATGCTTTATTTTTGTCCAACAGGATTCAACAAGAAAACAGAAAGTGCAGGTCAGTTAATAATCTCCAAACAAGCACAGAAAAACTCACCTTGAGAGGCAGAAAGGAGAGAGCGTGCTCTATCAGAAGCCTCATTAATCTCTTGGAGTAGAAGATAAACTCGTCTCTGTTCGTCTCCTTGTTCCTACACAAACACCCAGAGGTCAGAGCAAAGAGGACGACACAGATTGGTAAGAAAACATCAGGAGGATGATTCATGCTAGGGGGTGAGAGTCAGGACATCACCACCTCTGCTGCCTCCATCTGAACCATCAGCATTCAGTTTTAAGCACATGCTTATTATCAGGGTCATTACAGTGTAGTTTGGGTTTCTACTGAAACATGTTTATATGCGTTAATGTTGAGTGTGTGTGTGTGTGTGTTCTGACCTGATGATGGTGTGCATGCCGCGGACCTGTGGTGTGCTCTCCATGACGCTGAGGGTTTTGGGTAGAGGCTGACCCTGGTGAGCCGAGGCCAGAGCCGATCTGTGACAGTGAAAACACAAATAGTGAGAATGAAGGGCAGAAACGATCAGGATGCATAAAGTAACACACTGTAGCAGTGCACCATTCCCTCGAGATAAAGGAGTTTCTTCATCAAATATCAGCATGTCAGTGGACGTTCTGATGAACTAAACTAATAAGTATCAGCTTTGTGTTTCCTTCACATTTATATTTTCCAGGGCACAAAAAGCATTTAGACGTTAGCACGAGCCGAATACTGTTCTAAACACAATAGTGTCAGTCACGCAGAAAAGTTTCCACACCAAATGGGAGCTGATTTTAAATAAAGCAGCTGACTAGCCACAAGGCTAACGGCTCAAATGACCTGTTTAAATTACCCCACTACATACAGTATGTTGCTTCTTGTACTATATAAAGCAGATGTTCACCATGATGACCACACTAAGTCATTGAACTGCACAGGAGCTCCTTCCACAAAGACACAAAAGTGACTATCAGGACATGGAGTCATGTTCTCTTGTGTCAGCAGGCACTGACTGTTAAAGGTCCCAAATTATGAACTTTTTTGACAATTTTATATAAGTCTCAGACATCCAACAATATTGTATTCAAAGTGTATTACCCCAAACTCAGCCCTGGTCCTGATTTCCAGCCAGTTAAACATCACTGTATTGAGCTCTGCTGAGAACAGGCTGTTTCTGTGTCTGTACCTTTAAATTTTCCTGAGCTGTGTCTGACCACGCCCCCTCTCTGGAGAGAGGAAGTGGCTCTTTCTCCTTACTGTGCGCTTCTGTTTACTTCTAGAGGTGTACTGGCACTGGCAAAAGAAGCCGCTAACATTACTCTACAGTGCATGGACAGTACCGTTAACAGTAGTCAGAGTCACCCAAATAACAAATAAGTGTATAACATTAGCTTCAAATGAGCCTTGTGCTCACAGAGCTTATGTTGAATGTCTCCTGATATTAATTACTCAAGGACACAAACGTTAGCTCTGCAGCAATCGCAGCTGTTAGCGGCAGTGCTCCGTCTGTCCGTCACTCTTTTGCCAGTGCCAGTACACATCTTGAAGTAAACACGGTAAGGAAAGTGAGAGCCACTTCCTCTCTCCGGAGAAGGGGCGTGGTCAGACAGCTCAGGAAAAATTTAAAGGTACAGACACAGAAACAGTCTGTTCTCAGCAGAGCTCAATACAGTGATTTTTAACTGGCTGGATTTCAGGACCAGGGCTGAGTTTGGTGTAATACACTCTGAATACAATATTGTTGGATGTCCGAGACCTATATAAAATTGCTGAAAAAGTGTATAATATGGGACCTTTAAAATCATAGACTGTATATACAGATGGACAACCTATCTCCACTTCCTCCCACTGTGCAAAAGTGAAGCTAAAAGATCCTGATACTGGAGCCGCTAGATGTTAACACCATAGCTGCTGCCTTAGTTTAGCCCATGTCCTATCCACTGGCATGGAAGAATGCAGGACTTAGGACATGCTCAAGATGTTTTGCCTTCACTTTTGGCGAGCTGTTCTTTACAAATAAGAGCAAAAACCTGACTACAGAGTGATGCAGTAGTCTACACACAAAAGCCATGGCATCTGTGTGAAACTGGTCCCAGATTCAAGTTTTAGACAAGCTGCGATGATCCAAAGGCAAAATTCTGACAGTTCTGAGTCATCAGTTTGTAAAAAACAACAGGTAATCAAGGTGTTGATATTTCACCTCCAAAGGTTCCATACTGAACAATTTCATCCACATTGTTTTCTGTTATTCATTATTCAAGAAGGTAGGTAAACAAATTGCTGTTTCTTATTATTAGTGGAAACTCTGGGTATTCCTTATTGTTACTGTCAGGTAGACATGTTGTGTACCTTCACCTTAAACCACTGAAATACAACGTAAGAAATGCAATTCCAACAACGTGGCAAATTAGCTTTCAAACCACACGCTAAAGAGCGATGAAACAAGTCGAATAATTTGTTCCTGCACATTTCAAACTTGTTTGCTGCATGCTTTGCCCCTACACTGAAAAAAATGCAGCATGCAGCCTCTGCTTTAACACACAGGACTGCAAATGAGTTTAAGACTTTCCTGCCAAAACAGCTTTAGCATGTCATGATAGGCAACAAAAGAGAACAAACAAGCATTGCAAGCTTTTCTATGGTGAGAGTACTCTGAATGTTCACTACACACTGGCCTATTTTAACAAGTTCACATGTCCAGAGTGCATCAAAACTGTAAAACTGTTCAAAACTTCAATGCTGAGAGAGGATGCACGAGGTGAGCCTCACATATCCCAGCGGAGCTTCCTCTGAAGAAGGTGACAGATTTTCATTTGATGACATTTAGAGATGAAAATTTCAGGAAGGGAAAACACATAAAAGGACAAGAAGAGAGAAATATAAAGGAGAAAAGAGGAGAAAAACAGCATGAGAGCAAAGAAACAGCTCCACTACATCACTGCTGCACAACACTGAACAAATACTTCCCAGTGCAGAGCCAAGGAGCAGCAATTCAGTTTGTCTTATGAGTGGGTTCACTTTAGGTGACTCAATTCATTCACACCAAGAAGAACACTAGAGAAGGGAAAAGTCAGACCAGAGATCTGCAGCAAAGAGATTAACATGGATCTGAGCTGATATTTTATTTTAACTGTTAGTACAATCACTTTGTGCCTTTTCCCCACCCCACCAACTAGTCACTGCAAGTGTTTTTATTCGGGCGTTGAAATGCTTTTCTGCCCAGTAGAGTTGCAGAATAACACAAAGCCTCAGTGGCTGATCGTTGGCCTGCTGCGGGGTGACTGCTGTTAGACTGCTGGCCTGGCTGTAGGTTGATGGGATCGTGTGAACATGGCCTGTGGGACACTGTGGATCCATCCGATGTTACGGAATTATTGATGGATTAATTTCACAGCTTCAGAGGAGTGCATGAAGCTGTTAACACACTTAGAGTTCTTAACAAATGCATCAGACCAAACCCAGCGTAACGTGTTTACCACCACTGCCCTAAATTTACAGTACTGCTGATTACCAAAATAGTATTTTCAACGTTTAATGGTTAATACCAAAGATGATTATTTTTGGTTGAGATGTTAAATTCCAGGGCGGCATGGTGGTGTAGTGGTTAGCACTGTCACCTCACAGCAAGAAGGTACCGGTCTCGAATCCCGGCCCGGGGCCTTTCTGTGTGGAGTCTGCATGTTCTCCTCATGTCTGTGTGGGTCTCTGGGTACTCCGGCTTCCTCCCACCATCCAAAAACATGCATGTGGATTAGGTTAATTGGCTGATTTAAATTGACCGTAGGTGTGAATGTGAGTGTGAGTGGTTGTCTGTCTCTATGTGTCCTGTGATGAACTGGAGACTTGTCCAGGGTGTACCTGCCTTTCACCCTAAGACAGCTGGGATAGGCTCCAGCCCCCCATGACCCTATGTGAGGATAAGCGGTAGATAATGGCTGGATGGATGTTAAATTCCAGTTATTTCCTGTCATTCCTGAACAGAAAAAAATGTGTTTTAGTGGTTGTTTGTTATTCTGGATTCATTTCTTCACTTCTCAGTGAATTCCAGTGTTCTGACCGAAATTTGGGCCTAAAAAGGTGAATTCAGTTTAAATTTGCAAAAAAATTAAGTTTGCATAACTTTCTAGAATTTTTATGCCGTTGCAACCTTGATGAACTCTACATTTAGTTCTTGTTTGGTCTCAACCAACTCCTGAGGTAAAGATTAGTCTCTGAGGCGACTAAATGCTCCACTACCTTCACCAGCGAGTCACTGACTGTTGCTCTTTGATGCTGTGTAGGTAGCAGACAGTACAATGAACTGACAATTAAATGAAAGATGGCAAACAGCAGTTTCAATGATTTACTTTCTCATGGATAAACTGCCAAAGTTAGACAGACGATTTGTTTTCTCTGTAAGACCCAGTATTTCCGTTGTAATGGATAATCACAGAGGTACACCCGCTGTAGAAGAGATGGAGATGATCAATATCTGCAGTGACAGAACACTCAGACCACAATGAAAGGCTTTCTGGGACAAAAAGCAATGTCCTAGCAGAAGTTAACCACAGCCTGACTGATTGGTTTGTTCATCAGTAAAAAGAAGAAAATGGAAAAAAGAAGACAGTTGTTCATTTTGTTTTGAAATGGCTGAAAAAAGCAGAAAGGCGGGAGAAAATTATAGCAATAAAATATAAAGCAGCAGTCATACCTCACAGTGATCTCACGCTGGAATGGTTACACAGCATTCAGCAGGGCAAGGAGGGTCGCAAAAAAAAACAAACAAAAAAAACATGAGATAAGACAATCTGTAACATAAAACCACAAAATAAAGCCAAACATTTACAGTAAGATAAATGCTTGTTTGTTAAAATGCAGCACTAAAGACATAAATAACAATTCATCCTCAATAATTCCTCTTCCATGATCTTCAGTGGGATTGTATGAACTAACTTGTTATTAAATATTTTGTTAATTAATGATTATAAAAAAGTTGTCATGAAGCAACACTCACTCTCTAAGGCTGTCTTTCCACCTTAAAGTTAACATATACATGCTAACATGTTGATGTTTAGCAGGTGTAATGTTTACTATGTATACCATCTAAGTTTAGCTTGTTAGCAAGTGTAGCTGAGGATGTTTTGAAGGTATTTGTTCAAGTTAAGTATTATATAGACGAGACATGCAAAAATATATATAGATTCATCAGCCACTTCATTAGGTATGCCTGTTCAACTTCTCATTAATCAGCCAATCACATGGCTGCAACTCGATGCATTTAGGCATGTAGATGTGGTCAAGACAACTTGATGAAATTCAAACAGAGCATCAGAATGAAGAAGAAAGAGGATTTAAGTGACTTTGAATGTAGCATGGTTGTTGGTGCCAGACAGGCTGGTCTGAGTATTTCAGAAACTGCTGATCTACTGGGATTTTCACTACAACCATCTCTAGGGTTCATAGAGAATGGTCCAGAAAAGAGGAAATATCCAGTGAGCAGCAGTTTTGTGGATTTTTGGAAAATGCCTTGTTGATATGAGAGGTCACAGGAGAATGAGCAGACTGGTTGGAGATGATAGAAGGACAACAGGAACTCAAATAACCACTGGTCCCAACCAAGCAATGCAGAATATCATCTGTGAAGCAAAACACTGGAGCCTTGAAGAAGATGGACTACAGCAGCAGAAGAGCACACCTGGAGTCACTTCCTGTCAGCTAAGAACAGGAAACTGAGGCTACAGTTCACACAGGATCACCACAACTGGACAATAGAAGATGGAGAAACATTGCGTGGTCTGACGAGTCTCCATTTCAGCTGATTCAGATGGTAGATGGTCAGAGTTTGACATAACATGAAAACATGGATCCATACTGCCTTATATCATGTTGCTGACCATGTCCATCCCTTTATGACCACAGTGGACCATCTTCCTGCAGGATAATGCTCCATGTCACAAAGCTCAGACCATCTCAAACTGGTTTCTTGAACATGATAAAGAGTTCACTGGATTCCAATGGTCTCCACAGTCACAGTGATGCTATCATGTCAATATGGACCAAAATCTTTGAGGAATGTTTCCAATTCCTTGTTGAAAAGTATGACACCAAGAATTAAAGTAGTTCTGAAGGGAAAAGGCGGTCCAACCTTTTCCCAGCAAGGTGTCCCTCATAAAGTGGCCAGTGAGTGTATAAATAAAAAAAAATAAGATGAGAAAAAACATATATTTATGTGTGCATATTGTATGCTTTTTGCTGTCATATATTTTTATGTCAGCATTTTCTGAATTGGAAACATCTGAAAAAGTTTTTTCTTACTTTTTTTGTTTCCTCTTTATTTTGATGAGAGATATATTGTATGAGTCTGTGGCTTGTTCTCCTCTTTTGTCTCATCTTTTTTTTTTGTATTTATTATCTGTACTTTAAGAAGTTTTATTTATGTGCAAATAAAATAAATACATCTGAAAAATTTTGTCCTGATGCTGGTGCTTTTTCCCTCCAACCCATGAAGTCCATGTTGTGATGTTTCACTGATAAGTGAAAACTTTGAACTGCTGGTGATGTTGGAGCAAACATTGCATCAGGTCAGAACCATGTGAACCATGTCACATCCTGCAGGTGTCGTACATGTGAGTGTGACAGGTGTGTTCAGCTAATGGGCATGAATTAATATGTCAGAGGTGGAACAGATCCCTGTTTGCTGCAGATCATAAAGCTGACAGCACAATGAGTGGAGATGGAGGACATCTCTCCTGGCTTTATGTGGTCATTAATCTCCGGTACCTAGACCTCGGTCTCACCAGGTCTACTGGGGCATAGAGCGCAGGGAAAGAGGGATAAGGAGACCATGGAGCAACATTAGATCTCAGTGTTATGAAGGATCACTGCAGCTCGCTGTGCTTATTTAGCTTCTATAATTGTGATTCCAATAAGATATAACGGTGAGAACATAGTAAGTCAATTAGCTTGATCATCCAGCAGAGGGGTGGGGAAGTGGTCAAGGACAGTACAAGACTTAGCACAGAGGTGAGACCTGGACAGAGGCTGCATTCATTCATAACGTAGATACTGCTAGAAAATACAGCTTCAACAAATAAAAAAACAACCTTTGATTACCCCATTTGTTTAAATGTTAAGGCATTAAAAAACACCACTAAGTGTCATGTTGAGTTGACTGACATTAAATTTAGTCAAGTGAAAACCAGGTTACATTCAAGAGGAGTTATTTGTTTTAAATTGCCCTGAAATGCTGCGTTCTTTGTCTACTGTGCTCCATTGTTGTCTGGTTATTTGTTGTTTGTATTTATTTCTGTTTTAACTGTACTTATTAAAACAAAGGCATGGTCTCAATGATTTCTCAAGAATCATATGATCATCAGATTGACCCTCAAAAGCACGACACACACCATGTTCACACTTTCATATGTTCTATAAATCTTGTCAGGGGATGTTGCCATGCAAGGACAGCTAATAGAGCTTCAACAGGTTACAATGAAAAAGGTGAATTTAGTGCAACAAACAGTTCTTATTTTGATCATTTTGACATTATTGAGTTTATGGTGGTTGTTTTTGAAATATACAGCTGAAGTAGCACTTTTCAGACTTTTCAGACTCACAGACAAACCAAATGTTTTGCTCATTCCTGTTCACGACCCAACAAACAAACAAAAAAGATCTTTACCTTTTCCAGCTGACTGTGAACATGCTGAACAATCAAATCCAGTGCAACAAAGTTCTCTCCCCCTGCAAATAAGACAAGTTTACAACACAAAGGACAAGAAGTTACTGCCAATTTTGAACCAAACCTGCCAAAAGTACTCACAGCAGCCTGATGTATGCCTGTATATATTGAAACAGAATAATATTTCTATTAAACCACAGCTCTACAGACCTCTGGGCACCACGATGTCAGCGGACTGCACTGTGGGCTCGATGTACTGCTCGAAGGCCGGCTTTACAAACTTATTGTATTGCTTGATGGTGCCGCTGATGTCCCGACCACGCTGTGAAATGTCCCTCTTCAGCCTCCGTATCAGGCGGATGTCAGAATCGGTGTCCACAAACACCTTCATGTCCAGCAGCTGGTAGATAAGAAGGGAAAAGAGAATCTAATCACCATTTGTTTTCTTTATTGGCACAAGCAATACGATATGCATCATGATAAATGACTCAACATATCGTTATATATTGCAATTTTTTTTTTCTTATCTCTAATTTTAGGAAGCCTGTTATAGTACAAAGATCACACCAGAAATACAGGCAAAAAATAACATATACAGCATGTAAAAGGCTGAGTATGTCTGTAAACATGGCCGGATCAGATATTTAAGGAGTTAATTGAATATTGATACAACATATAATATCACAATATTTTCATATACTGCTATTCTATATGTAGTTTTACAAAAAATACAGTGATTCCCTGTTTCCCAGAATGCACATACATATAGACGCACATACATATAGACTATTATGTAACATTAAAACAGCTCTTCGCTAAATGCTAAAATATGTACAATGTAGGTTTCTCCCTTTTGTTTCAACCCAAGGTCTGAAGAGATTGTCCTGCACAACCACAAAGGTACGTCAAGGCACTTCATCACAATCATGCAAAGAAAATCAAACAATACTAAATAAAACCCATAAAGAAGTCATAAACATTGGGTTGTAACAGGGTCTAGAATGGCCTCACGCACCCAGAGATAACACTGAAAGCTTCCTTGTCCACCCCATGATACATCACACTGTATGAGTGTTGCTTTTATTGTGTAAAAATAAGTAAGGAGGGATGACTGGCAGACAGAAAGATGTGCAGGGCTCATCTTTTAATGTTGTCAAACAAGGCCACACACTGTGCTGCTTTGCTGCAGACTGAACACCACAGCGAGTCGCTGACATGATTTGACGTTTTTACAGCTGAAATGGGACGCTGACACTTTTCAAGAGAAAGTCAGCTATATACAAACTGAGCCTCAACTCAGCAAAAACAGGGAAAAAAAATCAATGTGCATGCATCACAACAGAGGAGAAAACAAGAGTGCAACATCGTCACTCACCAAAAGATCTACTGACGACTATGGGTGATTTAGATGAGGATGACAGCGGGGGGTAAAGGTATAACTCAGCTGCACAACAAGCCCGTGGATTCTGTCTGCTGTAAATCTGACAAACTGACCAACCAGGAGACGACTTGTTGCCAGATAAGCATGGCTGTCAGCTTGTAGGAGGAGGTGAATGAGGGTTGTTCCCAAAGGTTAGAGAGCAAGGCTGCAGCTGTACATCATCTCAACATGCTCCAAGAGGAAGGCACTGATTTTTGCTTCAACAGTCAAACTGAAAAATGTTTAACACATTTATGGATGAAACTCTACAGCTCATCTGACAGGGAGTCTATCAATCTATCAATCAACCCAATATACTGTAGGCCTAGCCTACATTTCAATATTTCATTTCATTTTACACCGGTGGGCCCCTGTTCTTTGTTGTAATGTGAGTTGTAGAAAATCTTAAAAAGTACTAACAGTATTTAAGGATTGACAGAACATGAATGAATTTCTTTCAGTTTATGGAAATACTTCAGGTATCAGCATTCAATAAATCATGTCCTAGGAGGATCTGGATCTGATCCCAGCTGACACTGAGCGAAGACTGGTTCATCCTGGACAGATCAGAGACCATCACCAGTTTAGAGTCACCAGCTAACCTGACCAACTTTGAACTGTAGGAGGGTCTTGGTGGTATGCTAGTAAAGCAAATGTTCCAAACAACTGCAGCAGACTACATATTATGCTGGATTGCATTATGGGAAACGTAGGATCTAATAAAGACATGTCACCCTCTGCTGGTTTGATTCTGACGCTTAACAGTTGGTGCACTGATCCGATACCGGAATTGGATATCGGCTCCGATATTGAGTAATTTGCTGGATCGGATATCTGAAGAATGAGGACCATCCAGCATACCGATCCAGTCACTTCAATTCTATGTTTGCAACACCGGTTACGTCATCACGCAGAGTACGCACAGCAGCTAGTGATAAGCAAACACAGAGCAACATGCTGTATTTTATATTACATTATAGATATCTGTTTGCAGTGCACGTTACATGGAAGTGTTATTTATTTCTTTGTTATTTGTTAATAAATTAAGTACATTTATATCTGTGTTAATTTGTTACCTTTCTTTTAACAAGGCTAAATGTTTATGTCAAGCCTGATGCCTTCGCTCACAAGGCAAGGTATACGGTTCATTCATTCATCAGTAGTATTGGATCGGTATCTGGGTATCGACCGATGTGCTCAACCCAGGTATCAGAAAAAACGCATCGGTGCATCTCTGTTAACAATGTAATACTAAATCCTCAAGCACTGCTTTAAATACATGAAAAATAAATTCTGTAAAGCAGGGACACTGTATGCAAGATTTCCATATTATAGTTTTAGACTACATGCTGCAAATATGGAGTGCTGCACAAATTTATCAGACCACCTGTCATAAAGATGAAGAAATGTGGTTTGTTCTTTCTCAGTGAGTTCCCTGTGTCTCATCCTTTTGAAATACAAATCAAATTCTTTTGATTAAAAGGTTTGCACACACCGGTGGATTAACCATCACAGAAATGTAAAAAATATTTTGGTAGTCAGCAATACTGTTAATTTAGGTGACAAACATATGACACTGGGTGGTGGTCTGATAAATGTGTTAAACACTCAGTGCGGTCACATGGTAGGATCGGACTGGATTTCACCAAATAAATGATGATGTTGTAACTTGGCGGGTGGTCTGTCCCAAAAATCCATGTGCACATGGAGTTTCTTTAATTCAGATAATGGTCAGTGACCTGGCTGACGCTGCTACACTAGGTGGCGCAGTGTTGACTTCCTGTTGACGGCTACTTAACAACAACTATCTGGCAGCATGAACGCCGTCTCCTTGTCCGTCCAAAAGTGAGTTGTTTATTTCTTTGAAGCCATGGTAGTGTTTAACTTTTCCAGCAACAACATTAATATTTATGACGGCATCGGCGCCTCCTTCCACTTCTGGGTGAAATCCCCGGCGGACATTCTTGAGCCTGCACAGGACGTGAAAACAATACGATACGATACGGTACGGTTCACAAGAGCCACAACGCAGATAAAAAACGGCTTAATCCATGGGGTTCCTCTCATATTTGCGAATCCAGTATGCAGTGAATGTGTTTATTCCTCTGTGTGAGTGTGCCTCTATGGAGCATCTCAGTTTTTCAAACCACACCTCTCCATTACCATATCAGACCTGCAGCTATAATTGACTTCAATTCCAAGAATGGACACAAAAGGCGATTAATTACTGTGGACAACAGCTGTTATTAAGTGAATCAGAGGCTAATCAGCTACACAGCCAGGTCTCAGGGGATTCTATATGCCTTATCACCACAGTCCAGCTTACACACACACACACACACACACACACACTTCCTATCTTTGAGAGGACACTCACTGATGTAGTGCCCCTTACCCAAAACTCAACCTCAGCACAAAATTTGAGCCCACAAACAGACCATCCAAGATGTTCTCGCTCTGAAGGTCTAAAACTCAAATTGATCCTCACAAAGATAGACAGGTCAAACACCAGCTGAATATTTGGTGTGATTTCCATTATTTATTTATTTATTTTAAACATACTACGCCATTTTCACACCAAATAATACAAAGATAAATACATATTTATAAAGTGTTTTATTTTTCATCTTCTTTACATTTCAATAGTTATGGTAAAACTGAGTGACTGATATCTGATATTAATAAAAAGCCAACATCATCCCCAGTGACACCCGTGCACATATGAAATGTGTCATCGTCACACAGATAAATTAGCTGATTTAATGCCCCCCCCTCAGATATTAATCAGCTTGCTGGTCATCACTGAGCTGACAGATCCATTAATCCTTCTTACCTTCAGCAGCTCCTTGTTGGCAAAAGCCAGGATGCCCTCAAAGATGACAACATTGGCCCCGTACACCGTTTTCTGTCAACAAACAACAGGGCAGAGTCACATTTAGGCAGGTTTTTCCTGAAACAATACTCAACTGTCCATTTGTGTGGATGGTTGCTGTGACAATCCTTCTGTCCACACTTCCTTTAACTCAACACCAATGTAAGAGATGGAGGTCCAAGTTTCATGACGTTTAACAAAAGTTATACAAATATCCCAGGACAAAATGACATGGATGTATAATCTGAGGATTGTTTTAAATCAATTAATAGGTGCAGCTTTTATAACAAACAGACTGAGAGACAGTTTCTACCCAGAGTCATCAATCACAGCATTACTTCTCCACTCTATCTAACCATCCATCTGTCCACTACTGCTTATCCTCTCATAGGGTCGTGGGGGGGCTGGAGCCTATCCAGTGAGTAATTATGTGCAATAACTTTTTTGGAGCAATAAATGTGCCGTACCCACTGACCCTCTAAATATCTTATTTATTTATTTTTTAACCAAACCTTATTTATGATTTTTCCATTTCATTTTTTAATCTTTTACATTGCACTCAGTCCCATATGGAGCAGTGCTCCTAATGTCATTGTATGTCCTGTCATTTAATGACAATCAAGGCTTTAGATTTGATTTAATAACTCAAAAGAAAACGGATCCATTGCAGATATATCAGTCAAAGATGGGCTGAACCTCAACACATGCCCACGCTCTTCACCACTTTATTTGATCAACCTCATCGTCATCCTGCTTTACACAAAGAGCAAGTGTGTGTGAGAGAGATTAATCACCATCTCAATCAAAGACAAAATGGTGCTGAGTATGTCACAATCCTATTACCTTCCTCTGAGCGGCTTCATGCTAAAGTCAATGGACTGGACACTTCACTATTGATTTTTTTTTTAGAGTGAAGAAACAAAGAGAGAGAGAGAGAGGCAGAGAGCATCCAGGCGAGGATGTGTGAGAAAAGCAGAAAGTGAATTCTAAAAGAAACCGATGAGTGTTTATCGATTCGTTCATTTCCCTGTTCTTTGTCAGGAGATGATTTAGTGGGTCTTTAACATGTTTAACTGAGGGTGCCTGAAAGAAAGAGAGAGAGAAGGTAACCTTACCAGAGAAAAATAAGCAAGAAAACTCAACTGTGACCTCTCCTTCAGCGTTAAAGCCAAAGAAAAACACAGCCTGCAGCTAGCCGGCCGTGGCGCTGGCACCCTCGGGGGGCCTGAGGCTTAATTACATTCACCCCAGCACAGAAAAGCTACATGAAATGATTTCAGAGTCACAAATCGTGATCGTCGATTTCCCCATGCGGCATTGTGTCTTTCAGCCATGAAATTACTTTGCAAAGAAATAGAGAGAAGGTGTCAGAGTGCTACGCAGCCAAACTGATTCTTCACAATGCTAGTGGTCTTTGGCTGGGTTAATGTCCTGAACACTAAATCCCCAATAATAAGCTAATTAGCAGGCAACTCAATCGGCATCAGCTTGAACGAGTAATACCTCCCAAGTGGGGGGTGAATAATCTGTGAATTTATCCTGTAAAGTACAAAAAAAGGGAAAGAATTAAAATCTAGTTTAGTGTTTTTATTTTGATGATGGTGTATAATTCCCTACTGGTGGGGTGTCTCAGTCCTTGAACTACAATGAGAAACATATTTTACAGTATAAGACTTATTTAAATGTGTAATGTATTCTGCTTTAAAGACTTATCGGTTATGTTTTCTTTAAAGGATGCTCCATAACCAACATTAGGTAGATATAGGCTTATATAGCAACTTAAATAGCATAAATCAGATATCAATGACAGTACAGATCAGATGTCATGAGAACTTGACGTTGGTGCACATTTTAATGCAGTACCACAGGCTTGTTGTTAGAGACGTGAACAAACAAAGTAAAAACAGATGAAAAGGAGTGATAATCTTACCGGTCGACTGGTTTATGAAATACTATTCTTATTCACAACACACCGCACTGCATTATTGGTATTTTTAGTATTTCCCCTGGTCGTTGTTATGAGAATGCTAAGAAAACACTGAGGAATAATGTCCACTTATATCTATAGTTTAAACCAGTGTTAATTTCGTTGACAAAATGTTTCATTATAATGTTCATCAAAGACAGATTTTTTTTAATGATATATAATATAAAATAATATATAATATTAAAATATCTTTCGTGAAAAGAAATGGACAATTTTTCCTTGTGTTGATACAGCTTTAATTTTAAAATAAAAACATATCACAAGTGCTTAGTACATTCCATAATAACAGGTTTATAAAACTCCAAAATAATACATCACATTTTAGCTAAACTGTTAGATTTTCATCAACTAAATCTACCATCGAATGACTAAAACTAAATAGAATTCAGATGACTAAAATAGCATTTTTGTCAAAAGAATAAATCAAAATTTGCGTTCAAAATCAACACTGGTTTAAACAAAGACAGATGCTTTCTAAAGTGTCTGCAGAGACCAGCAGCTTCTTACCCATTCTTTGCTCCTGCAGTGAGAGGTGAAGTCGTACACTGGGACTTTGACGCTTTTCCCTTTCTTCAGCTTCCTCAGGACGGTGACCAGCAGCTCAAAGTCAAAGGCATCAGGGTGGTCAAAGTTATACTCATTTTTGGCTGCCAGCTCCTGCTGCTCTTTATTCAACACCTGCCACACAAAAAGCAGTTAAGTTTAGCTCAAAGTCCACAGCTAAATATCATACTTTTCATTTAATCTTAGTTATATATTAATAGTATTCTGTATCTCATAAGACTGCTTGTCAATGGGCTGAAATGCATATTTCATTTGATGGCAGAAAAGATAATGTTCAGATATCATATAACAAGAAAAAAAAAAAAAAATTGAGTATCTGAGTGCTCAAGATAAGAACATCATCAGATCAGAACATCCATCATGTCTCAACTCTTTGTCATTATAAAATTAGACAACAAATTGGGTGTTTCCTATTCAGATAATTGGCAGATGTTTTCATTTGATGCCTCTTTTTACTTCCAACTCCTTCTGTTTTATAATAATTATTTAAGTGTCACGAATTGATACACAAGTCTATTAAATTAGCGTTTGTGGTAATTATAGAGTCAGAAGATCAAAAATTTCTCCTACAATCCTGAAAATCCCAAACTAGTATGGGTCCTCATGATAATAATAAAATAAATTCAAATGAAGATCAGCAGACCAGATACGATGCTGCATTCTGAGTAAAGAAGCTGCACCAAAAAGCATGCTCTTATGTCCACCTTCATTTCATCAATACAGAACAATACTGTGCTATTTTGCGGCGCAATAGTGTATAATACAGACGCCAAACATTATTCTGTTCATGGTCATTTTTAAGTTCTTCTGAATTTGAACACTGTAAAGTGAAGGTGGATTTTCCTTTAAGAACGAACCTTCTCCATTTATTCACTCGCTCATGTTCAACAGACAAGAGGGCAGTAATCAATGTTAACTATTGTGTTCAATTGCTTATGGGTCAGGAGCTTTTATTATGCTGAAATCAGCACTGAGGATCTACGAGGCTGCTTTGAATTTCCATCAGTTAAATAGTTAATCGACACAGATGGGATATTGTTGATGAAAGCTAATTCGTTATGGTGTAAACACTTAAAACGCTCAGCAAGTCTTGAATTGATTTAACAAAGCACTGCTAGAATGAAAGCTTAATGAAAGCTCTTATTTATACGCTTGCTTACACTCTGAGAGCTTCACCTTATAGAAAGAGTCCATGGAGAGCAGCACCACCCAGGGGACGTCCAGCGCTTCGATGATCTTATTGGCTACTGTGGTTTTACCTGAAGCACTTCCTCCACACAGACCTTCAGCAGGAAAACACAAAGAACCACACCACCGTCACCAGTAAAGAAATGAGACACATTTAAACTGGAAATCAAACCACATATTTGTCATATTGTGACCATATTATCCTCACGTACTGGTATGACCATGTAGAGCAGCCACTCAGGAGGTCACCTGGTTCCAGCTCCTCTACAGCTTGTCTTATGTGATAGCAGAGGAGTATCTGTACAATATGTCCCACAATCCCACCTATTCTATAAACTAAACTTACAAATAGATCCCTTGACTTCTGAACTCAAGATATGTGAATGAAAACTCGGAGATGAACACAGTGAAAACGGTATAAAACAGATGTTGACAAACGGCATAATTTACAGTTGAATAAATCTTGTATATTGTATTATTATAATATTGTTTCATGGGGGCCTCTAGTGAGTTCCAACCCCATGATAATCCAGAAAACTCATATACTGTATTTAGTTTAGTGTTTGTAGAACAATATTTGTTATCACCTTGGTCTTCAGGAAATTATGAGGATACATTAATCAATATATACAATATATAATACTGTTTTTCCATCGGACTTTTTCTGCAGGTTAATGTCCATACTTTTGGTTATTTTCCAGGGAGTGTCCAGACCCAAACAAATATAATTGATTAGATTTTCAATATTCTATCCTATATCCTTCTTATTGATAATTATGGTTATCCTATTTCCTTTCCTTAATTTGCACATCGATCTTAGTATTTATTCTACATATTGTCTATTCTGTGCGTGTTAGAGAGTCTGTGCTCCTTCCTCACACTGCCAGTATTCACAGTAGCAGTAGAGAGTTTGGAGCTGCAGGTTGACAGTGTCAGACATGGTGTGGCGCTCAGGTGTAACACTCCTCCTCATGACACCTGACTGACGGTTCCTCCTGCAGGAAGTTCTCCTACATAAGCTCCACGTGCCTGCAGTCGCTCAATTCTGCTCACCAATTCTTAATTTCGAACACTAAATTTCCACAAAATGCATCGTGTACAGAATAACTTTAAAGAATGATCTGGTGATTGTCATTGATTTTGATTTTTTACATGTACAGTTTTATTTTCACACATATTCAATTAACTGTTAGAGGAAACTTGAGACCTTCTGAACTATCTCTGCAAAATAAACTCCATCTAGAATAATTGTTTGTCACAGTAATATATTGTCTTTCACTTAACCAGGTTGTGCCGTCCTGACCTGACACTCAAACTCTTCAAAACAAAATGATGCCTTCAAATGTCCATCAAACCCAAAAGCTATTTGACTTTATTTTATTGTGAAAAAAATCAAATAAAAGTAGCCAATTCTGATACTGGAGCAGAGTTTTTTGATATTCAAATAATTTGTACATCTAGGAACTGACAAATTGTAGCTTCATGGCAGTATGGATGCCGATTAGAAGTGGGGAAAATAATAAATTTTTCGATACATTGCAAATTCTCTCTGGAACAATTGTGTCTTGAAGCAGATAAGTTAATAATTTGAATTTTAAATATTAAATTAGCTGGCC
The DNA here is from genome assembly GCA_029721515.1 of Synanceia verrucosa. NCBI lineage: Eukaryota > Metazoa > Chordata > Actinopteri > Perciformes > Synanceiidae > Synanceia > Synanceia verrucosa. The sequence continues at coordinate 12,502,007 of CM056570.1, read as the reverse complement.
TTCGGCAGAAAACTCTCCTCTCTCTGCTGGTTCTCTGCTCCATGTGTGAACCCTTCACAAAGTTTCAGCTGTGATGGCGACAAACGCTTACGACCTGCACCGGCTTCTTTAAAAGCTGCTGTATGGCAGCATTTTGGATTTTACGAGATTGTGGGGAAGGTGCAGGGCAAATGAAATTACTTTGGAAACACTACAAATCTGTGAAACCACATTTTGTATGGTGATAGCACTCAGAGTTTGGAGAAAAGCGACCCATTGATGATGGCAGCCAGAGGACCACTGATCAGGAGGCAACACAATAGGACCAAACAGATAATAAAGATACTAAATCCATTGCCAAATTTGAAAAAAGAAACAAAAAAGAAAAATAACAAAGAAAAGAAAGAAATCTTTTTTTTTTTTTTACATACTTCCATATTTGTGTTTGAAAGCAAGATTACTGATTGACAATCGGTTTAGAATCATATTTTTCACCTCTGAATCGAAAGGTGCCAAGAGATTCATGAGTCACGACCCTAATGTCAGTCAGTCAAATTGCAATTTACATTTTTTATTTTTATTATCATATTTAATTTTTATAATTTATGTCCCAAAAATAGGGCAGAACTGAGGTCACAGTTACTATCAAATTCTAGTTCATCATTAAGTCCAAGTGGACAGGTTTAGTGTCAGCTTTTTAGAAATTCTTTCAGATGATCGTTTATTAGTCCCAAAAACAGGGAAATCTCTGGAGATTACATGTTCTTGGTGATGGGGCAAAAGAAAAAAAACTTTTGTGTGTGTCATGGAGGCATAAAAGGTATGTCTGGAGCCCTGCAACACCTCAACAGCCATCCTTCAGGACAACAGTCCTGGGAAGTAGACCAGAACTACATGCTGGCTGGCAAAGGTACTGTTTGTTGCTGCCTGCATGTGTGTGTGTGTGTGTGTGTTTGTGGACAGAAACAGCCTACGGAGCTACTTCTGTGGTATAAACAACTCTCTGTGAAGTGTTGGAAAAGAGGCTTTCTGTTGCTCAGATAAGACCCATCGAGGTCAAAACTGCTGACTGGGACTCTGACGTAAAATCACTGCAGCGGCTCCTCATTTCTATGTACAATCACAGCTTCAGACAGGTTCTACAGGGACTGGTTCTGACTTGCAAAATGATCCTATTTACTGTGTTCCTGCAGAGTCAGCATACGTGACAAATGTGTGGCATCTAGCAGTGAAGCCTGGCCTGTTGTAGCAGATAAAACTGCTTTTTCTATTAGCAATAAAACCAGATTCCTTCCTCTGGTATCTATGACGCTTCACACTGTTTCTGTCCTCCCCTTTTTCTATTCATTCATCGGTCCATCTCTTCTTCCCATCCCTGCATCTTATAACCCTCCCTTAAGCTCCTCCTTTAACCCTACATTCCTCAGTGAAAAAGAAAGCATGGTGCATATGGATATTCTTATTAGACATTATTCCCGATCGAGCATTTTACGACTGATGGGGGAATTAAAAGGCAAAGCCCTGAGACGTGATAATAAAATAATTGTAATATTTGCAGGCGAGCATTTCCCATTTTCATGCTGGTAATTTGTCAGTGTGTATAGGCCTTAAGCCTGGAGGAGGCATCGGGTATGCATAGCAAAGAAGAGAACACACCCAAAAGTCTGTTTTTCAAAATTTACAGAACAGTGACAATGAAGGATAGAGCACAGGAGCACCATGAGTGCAGTTGGACAAGAAGGGAAATTCAAGATGAAAGGATGTAGTTGCAGGACATACATCTGGGGCACTGATCAGAGTAGATACAACTGGAAAATTAGTGAAATATTCATTATGACTTAGTCATCTATGGCTGCAACTACAGATTATTTTGGTGTCTGTTAATAAGTCTTTATTTTCTTGATTAAAAGAGTAGTTGTTCACTCTGTAAAATGTCAGAAAATACTGAAAACCAACAATCAGAGTTTCCTCAAAGCCCAAGACAACGTCCTTAAATGCCTTGTTGTGTCCACAACTCAAAGGTATTCAGTTTTCTGTGACAGAGGAAGACAGAAACCAGAAAATGTTCACATCACAGCTTCCATTGACCTTGAGAGCAGCTTTGGTTCTCCCTTTCAGGCCTCGCTGTGTTCCCTGCAGTTACACTGTCTGGTCCTTTTAAGCAGAGCCGACTGCAGGACAGCCGAGTGTGAAATTGTAACCAAGTCTCTGCGGCCCATTGACAATAACAGATTGCATACTAAAGACAATGTCTCTCTGTCTCTCTGTCCCTCCCTCCCCACTCAGGCCAACCTGATGCGTTTTAACACGGAACATCGGCTTTATCAATGTCAAACACACACAGACACACACCATCACGGTTCATTTTAGCCACAGTGAAAGCTGAGCATCATGATCATACTGTATAGGCAGAGTTAATTTTGTCGACAAAAAAAAAAAATTCATTATAATGTTCGTCAATGACAGTATTTTTTCTGATGACAACGAGATGATGACTAGATAAAAAATGATCTATAACGACAACTATGATTAAATCAACTGACACATTTGTCAACAAACAAAAACGTTAAGGAGTAACGAATCAGTCAGTGATCCAAGAATTAATTAACACTGCCACACAGGCAGAATTCTTCCCTTTAAGTTGATTGATTGAGAAAATGAATCAACAATTAATCTTTTAATACAGACCTATTTTTTCTATTTTCTTATAATCTGGGTTATATAATTGCAAATAGGGGTGTCCGATATCAGCAAAAAAAAAACAAAAAAAACAGTATCGCATTATATCAGCCTGCATCTAAAATCTCTGATCTAATCACTGTGATAGCATCAGTCCATTCCAGACTCCACTCCAGCTCTTCTATCCAGCAGCAGAGTCCAGTGATCACAACAACAACTGAGCTAAGGTGCTAACAAAGTTGCAGGAGGAGGAGTGATGTCTGCTGTGTGCCAGGGTTTTTCATTAAAGAAAAAGACGTTGCAGCTGAGAGCAAACTTCTCATTCCTGTGGTGACAAAGAACCAGGAAGTTTAATACGACCAACCTCGTCAACTTTTGAAGCAGCATCACAAAAAAACAGAAGGAGGATTTTCAGGATCTTCTAACTTTTTTTTAAATTTTGTTCCATTCAATAGTAGAATATTCCTGCGTTTAAGGTTAAAACTGATGTAACCCATTGGTTAATAATAATAATAATAATAATAATAATAATAATAATAAATGGGTCAGTTTTTGTCAGACCTACCGTTGCTGACCATTCTTCTCTGTTTGAGTAACATGACCAAGCCTTTTCTAATATTCCATACTACAAAATAAGTAATAAAATACCAGTACTCAAGGCTGCAATATTGGTATCCTATCGGGACACCTCTAACTGTAAACTGGATATCTATGGGATTGGACTGCAGTTATTACTTTGTACACCAGCACAATGTAACAGGAATAATGAAAACAATCATTAGTTGAAGCGCTCTATCCTGCCAGGATAAGGAGCCACCATGTTGTTTATTTTGGGTCATGTGTTGTTGGATTACTTCTGATGTCTGTTTCTTTGCCTCCAAAATATTCGCTCTGTCTGACATTCACTTCAATTCAAGCCTGCATGACAGGAAAAGTCTGTGTTCAAAAATAAGTAAGTAATTCCAGCATATCCCATCACCCTGTTCAGCTCTACAAACCACAGCGACACAGAGTGCGTATGGTCGATAGATTGCTCTCACCAATAGGTTTAACTGTGACATTCAATACTTTCAGATTTTCTTTTGAAAATATTAACACAGACAACAAATGCTGTCGCTAATGCTGCAGTTACACTAATTTTACCACAGACTTGGCGGAGAAATTAAAGGGATGGGATACATCATATTTAGAATATTTTCACCACTTTACCTTGTCATCAGACAGCCCATTCTGACAGGGAACTACAGCCATTGTATTTATCTATGCTCTCTCCAAACCCACCAGACTCCATTAAAAAAAAATGCATTTTACCTTGCAGAGAGTAGTTGGTCTACCACTACATTGACCAGTTAGTTTTTATTATTGTGGCAGATTGGTGAATCTGACTTAACCCTTCAAAACACCAAAGTCACAGAATAGCACAAACTACCCCAGCTGAGCCTAAATAAACAGACAACAGCTGACTGACACAGGAAGGAAAACCACCAAAATATTTTAAATACAGCATTCACTTTGCTGCTACTCCTGTCTGTTTCTTTAACCTGGAGACATGCTGAACATCACCTACTGTAGGAAATACACTGACTATGGAGAAGAACCACACTTCAAAAGACATGAACTGTACAGGTCTTTAGTGATGGCTTAACTAACTAACAGTGGCACAGAAGTACAGCAGTAGATAGCAGTTGCCAGATCACTCACCAATAACAAAGGCCTCTTTGAAGGTGGTCCCAGTGACGTTGTACCAAGGTGGTCTGCCGGCGGTGTAGATGGTCCGTTTGTTTGTCCGCAGGAGTGGAGGCTCCGTCTTTGACTGGCTCGTGGTCCTCTTTCGAGGCGACAAAGACGGGGTCAAAGGGCAGCGAGGGACACGGTTTGGAAGGCCATCCAGGGAATCATCTCCACTCCCACTGGCACCAAATACAGGAAGCGATCAGAAGACTCGACTCTTTTGTATTTAGCTCACACTCACGGTGGTGCAGTGGTTAGCACTGTCACCTCACAGCAAGAAGGTATCGGGTTCGATTCCCAGCCCGGGGCCTTTCTGTGTGGAGTTTGCATGTTCTCCCCGTGTCTGCGTGGGTTCTCTCTGGTACTCTGGCTTCCTCCCAACATCCAAAAACATGCATGTGGATTAGGTTAACTGACTAGTTTAAATTGACCGTAGGTGTGAATGTGAGTGGTTGTCTGTCTCTATGTGTCCTGTGATGAACTGGAGACTTGTCCAGGGTGTACCCTGCCTCTCACCCTAAAATAGCTAGGATAGGCTCCCAATGAGCCTATGTGAGGATAAGCGGTAGACGGACGGATGGATGGATGGGTTGTAGTTGGAGCACAAAGAGACGGTATATGTCATGGAGATCAAAGCAGGAAGTGGAGACGATTACGATTAGAGAGCAAAACAAGCAGAATCTGGACAAAAAGTGGTGATTTTGGTGAAAGTGGCCGCTACTCTATCTCTGATAAAACAAGAATGGAACAAGGTAAAAAAAACAACAAAAAAAAAATTTCTTCTTTCAGTTGAGCTATTCTTTGTGTTCAGAGTCATAGCACAAAATATTCTTGGGTCTTGAAACTCAAAATGGGTAAAAACGCTGGCTCAAGGCAATTTCTGTTTTGAAAAACAGCTGGCACTCAATGAGTTAAATTAAATAAAAAAAGTTACTGAATAGTTTTCAGCTTAAATAACAGGGACTTATTTGCTGTGGTTAGTCCCTGTGACTCATTTCCTGCATGTTAATAATCATTTATAATGTGTAACACATCAGAAGCCATCAGAAATGCCTTTTATGCTCATAGTTGCCCCCCATGCTGCTGCTGCTGCTCCATATACAGGCAGTTAAGTCATGCTGTAGTATCTGCAGGCTCCAAAAAGCTAACTGTAAAACAGGACAGTCAAATATAGCCTCTTTCTGATCAAACATAGCAAACCAAAGTTTTGAGGCTATATATGGGCAGAAAATGGCTTTAGGGTTAGTAAAAGTCTTTTTTTTTAAAATTTTGTGAAAGTGCAGATAGTCTACTGTCCTGTGAAGAGATGAGAGGGAGTCACTCCTCTGTCTCTCTCTGGGCTCTTCTCTCCACAGTGAGGTCTCTGCTGTCGGTGGGGGTGAGGGGGAGGAAGGGAGAACTTGCCAATCCTCCCCAGGAAATCACACCGCTGCCCTGGACACAGCATGGCACAGGGTAGGGCCCCGTTCACATGAGTAAGGCTGTCATCACTTGGCCGGGAGGATTTTTTTGTGAATATAATCCTTTATTCTGGCTAAATACACCTTGGACGTACAAATGAAGGAAAGCAGGCCAACATATGCTTCCGTGAGAAGGCTTTCATTTAGATTCATAGACAGTTTGAACATTTCCTCCTGACCAAACCAGCATAACTAGCATTGTGTTCATCTACAGTGGGTTGCAAAGTGTCAGCAAAATCAATGTGAGTTAAGTGCAAGTTTCTCAGACATATTTGCATGAAAACTTTCATGATTTCTTCTTTCAGAAATATCAGCAGATGTTAGCAGAAAAATGTGTGCCTTGGTTAGCATTTTGAAATGATAATGGATAAAGTCTTTAGGAACTTTCTTATGCTTCCACACAATGGTGTTAGGCCAACGAACAGCTGTTTGCATGCAGAATAACATCTAGAAACCATTTAATGTTTGGATTATTATTACTAAGCCCTCTTCCTTTGACCTGTATCCATACAAAACATATGGTAAGTAGCTGGTTAGCTATGCCGAATGAACCAAGTCACATTGAAACGTAGAAAACTGACGTCATACTAATAACAAGAAGTCTTCCAACAGCATAATGTGCATGATTCATAAAATATTCATCTAAGTCTGGTGAGAAGGGCTCATAGAAAGAGACGGGACTGTTATAAAGGCACAGATGTAGCGACGTATCACAAAGCAAACAAAGCGCTGACAAACAAACAAACAAACAAACAAACAAACTCTTTTGTTGTTTTAGTGTTAGGCTATTTGAATTTTCCTGTGTGAGTTTGTCTTTTGTTCACTGCAGCCACGCTAACACATATGGCTGTGCAGGCTAGCTGCGTTAGCTGGCTAACTGGAGTCGTCATCAGTGCATTGCTCTCCTGCAGACATTTATTTATTCTAGTGTTACCTGTCGGACCTCGACATGGACCTTTCCGCCTCCATTCCTTCATCTGGCTGCTTCTCGTCCGGTTTAACCTCACAGTCGCTATTAGTTGCCTCCATGTCGGCTCTTCTTGTCTGCGCGGCGCGGAAACCAAACACTGCGAGCGTCATGACGTCGATAGACGTAAAGTAATGCGGTGTTTTATGTAATCGGAAATATGATCACTACCTCCTTTAAAAACCACCGGCTCATATCAGATCAGTCCTCTGCATTGTTAGTAATAATAGTAGCAGTTGGAGGCAACTACAATAGTTTTAGATTTTCATTGTAGTTTAGTTTTATTTTGTTTCGACTTTTTTCTCTAAATCAGTTAGTTTTAAATCGTTTTTAGAGCGGGTTTGCTAGTTTTTGTTAGTTTCATTTTTTTTGTAAATGATTAGTTTTAGTTTTACTTTTTTTAAATGTGTAAGGTTATTCGTGGGGTGCAGCATTAAAAGAGAATAAATAATAAAAGCCAACAAAAGATAACATTTTAAAAAATGTGTTCAGTCACTTTTGAACAATCGTCAAGGGGTGCCAGGAGTTTATTTCACTGGGTATACTCTGTCACAATATAAGGTTTGGATCAGTGCTGATTTAATAGCTACACTTTGCAGCTACAACAGCAAATTAAACAGATAAATCTGATTAAGATGGTCAATTTGACGTTTGTCCCACTGGGACCTGAATGCATCATTCACTGTCATGGATGATGACGAGAGACGTTCAAAGCCGCAAGTCCACCCCAACCCCTTTTTGGTATATCTACAGTCATGGAAAAAATTATTAGACCACCCTTGTTTTCTTCAATTTCTTGTTAGTTTTAATGCCTGGCCCAACTAAAGGTACATTTGTTTGGACAATTATAATGATAACAACAAAAATAGCTCATGAGAGTTTAATTTAAGAACTAAGGATTATTCATTTTCCATGGTTTTCTTGATAATAACCAAAATTACTTAAATTCTTACATCAATAGCTATGGCATTGTACCGCCAAAAACACTACTTTTAAGCATTCCATGTTTTCTTTTCTGTTTGCTTTAAACACATGATACACACAAGAGTTAATACTTGATTGCATAACCATTGTTTTTGATGACTGCAGCCATGCGTCTTGGCATGCTCTCCACCAGCTTCTGACATTGTTCTGCTGTCACAGCAGCCCATTCCTGTTGGACAAATTCAAACAAATTTTCTTTGTTTTTGGGCTTGTGGTTCTCCATTTTGAGTTTGATGATTTTCCACAGGTTTTCAATTGGATTAAGATCTGGTGATTGAGCAGGCCAAGGCATGGTGCGAATGTTATGGTTCTCCATCCAGGCTTTAACTGACCTTGCCGTGTGGCAAGGGGCATTGTCTTGTTGGAAAATCCAGTCATTCGAGGCAGGAAAGAGTTTTCCAGCTGATGGAAGAAGACTGTTTTCAAGGGTAGTCCTGTACTTGACCTGGTTCATTCGGCCTTCACACAATTGCATTTGCCCTGTTCCACTCAGACTGAAACAACCCCAGATCATGACTGATCCACCCCCATGTTTTACTGTAGGGCAAGACAGTCTGGGTTGTAAGCTTCTCCAGGCTTCCTCCTAACCAGTAAGTTGGCTGGAGTGGGCATCAATTCAAAATTGGATTCATCACTGAAGAGAACCTTAGCCCAATCATCAACAGTCCAATCCTTGTGGTCTCGAGCAAAGAGTAACCGGGCCTTCCTCTGCCTTTCATTGATGAAGGGCTTCTTGCGTGCTCTGTGTGACTTCAAACCAGCTTCAACAAGTCGGTTTCGAACTGTCCTTGCCGAGCAAGTCACATTTCTCGACAGTGCCCACTCATTTTTAAGGTCCCTGGAGGTCTGACGACGATTCCTGACACAGGAACGGATGAGTGCACGGTCATCTCGTGGGGTAGAAAGACGTTTCCTGCCACGGCCAGGTAGCAATTTGGTAGTGCCATGTTCAGCTTGTTTTTTTGTTGTAATGAACGGCTGTCTTGGAGATCTTCAGTTTTTCGCTACCTGTCTCTCACTCATGCCAATTTCCAGCAGTGCCAAGATGGCTGCCTTTGTTGCTTCACATAATTCTTTTGTTTTAGGCATTATGTGAGAGCTGACAACTTCTGAGTTGTGCTACGGCTTGAATGTAAGCAGGAAACCACTCTAGGCCTTTGCATGTGCAGTGCTGCTTGTGACATGAAATGGCCTCTTATATACCCTGGGAATCAATTAAGCTTAAGAATGTCAAATAGGACATAAAGTATTATGTGACCAGCTGCATTTTTTGTTGTGTTCATTTTATTATACGTTTAGTGGTACCAGATATTAGAATGAACAAGAATTTGAAGAAAACAAGGGTGGTCTAATAATTTTTTCCATGACTGTATTTATATCCAGTCTATGGTTGTAGACCTATTGTAACTTGTATATCTTAGAACCCACCATGTTATAAATTCTGTTATACTTGCTCTATACTGAAAGAGGGCTGAACTGTTTCACATGTAATAAATACGAAATAAAACTATATTTGAAGCCATTCTCAGTTGACATAGCCTAGGCTATATATATATATATATATATATATATATATATATATATATATATATATATATATATATATACACACACATACATGTGTATATATACACATACATGTATGTGTATATATACACATGTATGTGTATATATATATATATATATATATATATATATATATATATATATATATATATATATATATATATATATGAGAATCTGTAACACTACACTAAATATGCACTTCTTTGCCTGCATCTTGCTTCATATGTTGTGCTGTTGGCTGCAAATGTGATTACTTTTATTCGTTTGAGGTTGTCGGTTTAGCCTGTTTTTTCACCTGAAATGCATCTATTGTTATAAACACTGACACAGCCCTAATCTACTTCATGATTTCACTTTTAGGCTTTTATTTAGACTTGTAATGATCTTTTTAAATTATTTACACACACAAATTCTCTTTTTGAATATCACAGACATTTTCCACTTTCATTTTCCTCTGACACAGCCTGTATATATACTGTATTTTTTTGCACGGCATTTATCTGCTTTTACAGATTACCAACATATAAACTGAATTAATAATAAATTAATGTACAGTGGCAAGAATGCTAGAAATGTCCATGCAAAATTAAAATTAGTGCACTTATTTAACTGAACATCTGCAACCCTCCCTCACCTGTTCAGTTGTACAGAGAAAACTATAAAGTATAAAGTATATTCCAGTAGGCAACAATGTGAATTAATGTGTTTATTTCCAGTAGCGACGCAACAAACAAATGATTTAAATCTTTGTGAGTAGAAAGTATGGATTTTCGGATAGCCTATAGGATGCACCAAGCAGAGCTCCTGTTGGTGCAAACCGGCAGATCAGCCAGGCTTCACATCTGTCCACATGCACTAACAGCTGCAGTGTTCACTGTAGTGAGTACACTGGTGTACTGCTGATATACTACTACTGCTACTACTGCTGCTACTGCTGATGCTGATCCTGCTGCTGCTGCACCTCCATGTTCGAGGCTATCCCGCTCCATCCTAATTAAAACCCCCCTCAGAAAAGCTCAGTGTGTGGTTTCCTCCTCCTGCCCTGTCGACACACCGTAATGAAGGAATCTATCCGTTTCTTCTGAAGTCTCACAAAATGTGGTCTCGGCTGACTTTTACCGGCGTCGAGTGAAGACCAGGGAACCGGGACTTGTCGAGCCTCACCGGAAACTCCCGCAGCATCAGCACCAAAAAAAAAAACACCTTTCCTTGTATTTTGATTTATCCAAGTCAGGACACCGACTGACTGCAGGCTGGAAAATGGATAATACCGCAGCAAATTCTGAGAAATCTCAACTGATACACGAGAAGAGTGCGAAAATGTATTCCCTAAAACTACAAAGGTGGGTTTCATACTTATTTCAGCTGCATGGAGACTAATTCTGCATGTGGACATGATAAGTGTCCTGCAGAGCAGTGTTGAATTTGATAGGAATTCTTTAAAAAAAATGAAATTAAAAAATATTTAAAGCATGTTAAGTTTAAAGACATGCCTGTGTCTGTGGTTTGGTGGGAGCGGCCGGCACCGTGGCGCATGTTGAGCAGGCTGCCGCTCTTACTGGCTGTTGTAAGTGAATGAACAAATTCATTTCCATGCTTGGCTTGTTTCTGGACAGCATGGTGACAAATGGCCCCGGGGGCCAGTTCACTGAGCAGTGCTAAAAACTCATCATCTGTCATTAGGGGGGAGAGAATAAGGGTGCACGTCCAGTCTGCATGTGTGGACGGAAAGAAACCGAGATTAATAACACAGTAAATACATGGAGGAGCTTTATACCTGCAAGTGAAGGCACTGCAAATAAACTCCAACCAGGCTCTTATCTGTAATTATCTCATATGTTATCTTAAATGTTATCTAATATCTTATCTGATATGCAGGCTAATTATGAGGAAAACATTTGGCAAAGACATCCAGAAAGGCTATCATAATTAAAAAAAAGATACACATCTACTTTCTACTTTCTTAAATGCACACATATTACTATATATTATTATTATTATTATTATTATTATATGTGTTATCTGTGATCAGACTTGCATGCTGATTTATATCGTTTTTTCATAGAAATATTTCTGTTATCATTTAAAAAAAGTGTTTATCGGCATTGTGATTTTTTTTTTCTTAATATCTTTGCCAAGTGTTTTTATATAACGAATAATTACATGAATAACCCTGCGGACTTTTTACGTTTTCCAAAAGAAAAGATAAAAAAATTAAGAAAAAAAGATAGAAACCTGCATCAGATCCTGTTCAATGTGAAATGAGCTGCAGAAAGAAACACACCTGCTGGTGTTCAACATCTCTCAATAACAACGTCGGAAAATGATTTCTCGGATTTCTTCTTATTTTATAATATTACCAGAAGGCCTCATGGCGCGTTTGTGTTCAATATTTTTTACCATCAAGGCTGTGAAATAATCCTCTGATAAACTCCATCAGATCATTTTAATCGACAAACATGTTCTTCACTGACAGAATGAAACGATCATTCAAGTTATTATTTGTTGCTGCAGACATTTAGGCCTCTGATTATCATGATTATAAATAAATAAAATTAACACGGATTTATGATTATTTTATCATAGGGTTCAGAGAGAGATGACGTGCGAGAGGTGTGTGTTCATTACTGTGTGTGTGTGTGTGTGTGTGTGTGCGAGAGAGAGAGAGAGAGAGAGAGAGAGAGAGAGATGTACATATGGCATCCCATTTGGGATTTTATGCACCATTTGCACTCTGTGTGTGTGTGTGTGTGTGTGTGTGTGTGTGTGTGTGCATTTTTTCCAGCTGGCAGCAAAGTGGTTTATAAGGAAGAGACATCACTTCTTGTTAGGACCATATCTAACCATATCTAAGAGAATATTCTCTATAACTATATCTCTACAGATTATTTTAATAATCTGACTGATCTTTTGGTATGATAGGCATTCTCTCTCAATGGTTACATTGTTTAATAATGCCTTATAGATCAGTTATGAGTCAAAAAATGATTAAAATGATTACTTGATCAAGTCAGTTGACAGACAATTAATTGACATCCAGCAACTTTTTTTCCAGAAATTATTCATTATTTCTCTTATCTTTTTTAATCAAATATCAAACATCATAACTGGAAGGATGTGTTACTGCACTGATGATGTCCAGCCCTCTCAATTTTCTAACATTTCCCACAGAAAAATAATTATTAATCCATTAATGAAGATAATATACTGTATCTGTTATCTGCAACCACAAAGTTTTTAAGTCGTCCATAGTTGTCATGTTAAGAAGTCATCAATTAAAAATTGTTGTGAAGAAGCTTGCGTTTATAAAAGTAAAAGAAAAATAAATTTTTCTTTATTGATCTTTTCTAGTTATTTTCTTTATTTACCTATTAATAATTTGTTAAGTTTATTATCATAGAAAAGAAAGAATACCAATACCAGAACACCATGAATGAAGTGTATGAAGTGTACTTCTTCCTCCAGTTTATTGACTCATTGATTAATTGATTTGTACACATCTAAAGACATCAAGTCTGCCAGATGTCCTGTCATATCATACAGAGAATTCATAATTATACTAAATAAAATTAGACAAAGGACAGTGATAAAGTGAAACCATGTACGACTAAAACTTCATCTGGCTGCGTTTTTGAGCCACTTACATAAGAAAGCAGATCTCAAGTGATGTTAAGAGCTCACTTAAATGGGATGAGACTTAAACTGAAAATAAAAATAGAGATTCACAGTTAAATAAAACATGATAACTAAACTGACATTTAAGTGATATTATATCCAGAAAATCAACCAGTCCCATTCCTACTACATAAAAATAATAATAATAATAAATCATACTGTGGCTTTATGATTTTACCCAGCTGGATCTATGGAGGCCTATTTGTTGGATCATTTATTCTCTGGAAATTCTGATCTTTCAAGCAGCACATGAAGGCAGCATAACTGTCTGAGGTCAGAGGTGTCTGATGCTGGGTTTATCATAGACCAGTGAATCAGGACTTCCCCAAAATATTTAAGATAAGTGTGACTTTATGTCCCTTGTGGTTTGAACAAACAGATCATATTCATAAAACCACAATGTAAAATATCTTCTCAGAAATCATGACTTACATATTATCCATCTCAATGAAGGTTTTACGCCTGATATATAAAATTGTTTGCTTCTTTACGCTAAAAACAGCTGAACAGTTCAGCTGAGACGATGGAAATGTTTTTAATTTTGATGGTGTTTTTTATTCATTCATAAACCAAAGTACTGGATAACCTGAGATACTGACCAGATTGTAGCATTAGATGACAAGTCAGATGATCACCGAAATCATCATGATTCACATGAGAACCACTAATGTCGGCACAACGGTTCACGCCAATCCATCTGATAGTTGAGATATATCAGTCCAGATGATAGCATGGCTAAAAACATGAGCCTGGGTTCAGACCTTTCAGACCCCACGAACAGGAAGTTGATGCTCCTGGAAAACCACAAATTGTCATTTTCACACTTTGTTTTTAAATAAATTAGGAATAACTTGTTAAACTGAGGGCTGTAAAAATGCTGGTAGGTCGATTCTGTTAGCGTTGGACATAGCCAGGCTAGCTGTTTCCATCCTTTATACTACACTAACCAGCTGCTGGCTGTAGTTTCAAAATATACGGATCACATAGCGTGGTATGAAATAAACACATTTCCCAAAATGTGGAACTGTTGCCTTCAAAGAAGATATAAAAGAAACACAGGCACTAAAGAGACACACCATACAAACTACTCGACAACTCTGAAATCAGTATATTTAAACCACAGACTCTATATCAGTGGAGTCATTGTGACATCACCCATTAGTTTGTGGACAACGCCAATGAAGCCCATAGTTTTTTCGCTATCTTAGATTACTGGGTGGTACCATGTTGTATTTTATGAAAAGTGAGTTTCTATTGATAGATAAGATATGATAAAAAAAAATGTAAAATAGATCTAAAATCTCACATTCAGGCATTAAAGACACATTAAAACAGGGTAAAAACACATAAAAATGACTAAAAACAGTGAAAACCATATTTGGTCATGAGGGGAGGAGCGAGGGAGCAGTGAGGGGCAGAGCCTCTGATCCTGGAAGAAGGTACCAACAAAAAATAAGGACCTCAGTTCGATTTAAACTGAAGGTAAAGTGGATAATAACATTAGTAACTACTGTTAATTGTATGCTTGTCTGCATTTAACAAATATTAGCATTAGCTTACATATAGTAAGAGGAGCTGCCTCGTGACTTTGCTGTAGCTGTTAGCTAACTGTTAGCTTAAATATTCGTCCATTGTAACTGCATCTAATTGGTTGTGAAAATGTTTGTTACCTAAAGTAGTGAATGTTACTGACAGCGAAATGAAAAATACGAAGAAAAGTTCACGGATACTTCACTGATGTAAAAAAAAGATATTAAAAGAGGCTTTAAACTAACCTTTCAGACCACAAACTCATCTTTACACTGTTTACAGAGCTAATACACCTGGAGAAAATGATCATTTTCCCATAGACTTCAATACAAACTGACTTCTTTTTGAAACCAACAGTATCGCCCCCTGCTGGCTGTTGGAGAGAATGCAAGTTTAAGTCACTTCCATATGGGCTTCATTGAACAGACCCTGATGTTGCCCACTGATTTCAACCTGCAAAACTCGATACAGTACATAGCGCATATACAGTATTCTGCCTCCACACAATCTGTGGTAACTGTAACCAACATAAGAGAAGGCCTGGAGGTATGCTCACGTGCACTAACATGCACTAACATGCACTAACATGCATTAACATGCATTAACATGTACTAACATGCACTAACATGCATTAACATGCATTAACATGCACTCAATGGCACACAAGGTTGGCCCAGCTTTGTCACCAAAACATAGAGAAGCTATAATGGCAACACACACAGAGGGAGAGTGACTTCATTCTCTGCTCTGGTAGACATTACTCCTCTGGTTATTTGCTGCTATAATAATCCTCTGGATATTGCATAAAGCACCTTACTAGATAGACATGACAAATTCAGTTGTAAGAAGCTGACTGGACCAAAGCGTATCCCCTCGACACATAACACATTGTCCTTTTCTGCTCTGCAGCAGCCCTCTGTTCTCCCTGCAGCAGCCATTGTTACATCCGAGACATAAAATACCGCACGATGCTCTGATACAGCAGACGGTAGCTGTAATTAAATGCTGGATGGTTACTGTTTTGGCGGACAGCTCGTCTGAGGTCTGTTCGTGTCATATCATTTCACAGCTCACTGAGTCCTGCACTGCTGACGCTGAGTGTCAACACTGCACACCTGCCCTGCAGGATGTTGACTAACAGAGGAAACCTCAAACACTCTGGACAGCTAACCTGTCCACTGCACTGTCATTTTGCCAACCGAGAATTTAATGTGGCAGTTAATGCAAATGTGACGGGACAGGATGCAATGAAGTGATCAAACCACCTTTTGCTTTGTGAAGCCATATGAGACTAAATATAAAGGCAATAACAATAACCATAAAGCTCTTTATTACATTTATATTGTATTTCTCATCAAAGTGTTTTATTCAGCGGTTGTATTAGTGTAGTTTGTATTTAAACAGGAGATAATGCATGAGGTGCCAGACATGAAAAACAAATAATTACTTTCTTACTTACTCACAGTCAAACAGGAGCTTAGAGTCTATTTGCTGAGATTAAGTAAAATCCTATGAATGTGTTCCTTCCTACTGGAGTTTAATAGTATAAGGCTCAAGGACACTGAGAAATAAAAATAATACCCCAAAACAACAAAAACAAATACGTGAAATTCATCAAATGTGGAAGTTGATCCAAATTTAATCAGTGCATTAAAAACTGAATGCTGAATGCTTCTCTACAGGTCAAACACTATTTTTTCACTAATTTAAAATCAGTAGTCTGAAACAAAACTATGCATTGGATGCAAAAGATCAGACTGTAGCTCAATTGCTGAAATCCTCTCACAACTTTTGTGTGATATCTATCAAAAAGCCACTCCTCAATTTTTGCATTGTCCTATGAATGTCCAGCAACACGTGTAAATACCTGATGTCATTTCAAAACAAACTTCAGCCCTTACACAAAACAACTTCGTTAGGTTTAGGCAAGAAAACTAATGAGTTAGGTAAGTAAGTATGTATGTATGTAAGTCGCTCTTTATACTTCCTGGTTCAAGATTACTCAGATTACTTATAATGTATTACAGAACAAAAAAAACTATTCTATTCTATTCTATGACTCTTTGTATTACTACGAAAACATCCTGACTGATCGCAGGTGGTTGAATAGGGGTGATTGTTATCAGCTCTTGTTGTTGCTAAATAAGAATGTTGCTAAAGAATCGTCTTTTATTAAAAATGTTTATTATATGAGGGTAATTAAATTCCAGTGTCATCTACAGTAGTACTGTGATAGATATATTTGGTAATTTAGCTTAAAAAATAATAATGTGGCAAATACATTTGCTGCACCTATCTAGCACTGATAAAAGATTTTTACGCACATAACATTGCTATCAGGCTTCAGAGCTCTTGAGTGTTGTGTATGTGTGTGTGTGTATGTGTGTGTGTGTGTGTGTGTGTGTGTGTGTGTGTGTGTGTGTGTGTGTATTTGCTTGTACGTCCCAGTGGTGTAATTGAACAGAATCTGTTTTTCACTTGACTGATTCTTTTCAGTTTGGACATCCCTTAAGACACCCGTGTGTGTGTGTGTGTGTGTGTGTGTGTGTGTGTGTGTGTGTGTGTGTGTGAGAAAAAGGCTAATCATGAAACACTGGTAATCTACCATGTGTAGTGTGTGACATTAAGTGTGTATTTCTGTGTGCGGTTATCTCGAGTGAGCCAGATTAGTTTTCTTCCACCTCATTAGCCACATCATTGCATCTCCCCCCTCACTGCACATGACAAGAATGGCAACCTGGGTGTGTGTGTGTGTGTGTGTGTGTGTGTGTGTGTGTAGTCAACATTTTGTTCTCATGGTTGAAATCCAGCTCTATAAAGGCCTGTGTGTGTGTTGTCAGAGGTGAAGTATATTCATACATGTATACTCAATACTGTGATCGGGTAGCGACAATAAAAACATCCCATAATACTCGATGCTGTTCTGTTTGATTGTGAACTTAATATAAAAATCTAACAATAATATGGTAAATGTAAATATGAACAACCGCTATGGATAATGATAATTATAATTTGACCAAAACCTTAGTTTGTGACAATGATATTCCCATCAGCTTCAGCTACAATTTGTGACAGGTGCTAAATGTGGTGGAAATTGTCAAACATCAGTATTTGGCATCGTCTTTGTGAGCATCACCGCTGTGCTGGAGTAGCCTGGAGCATATTTATATGGCTGTACACTTTCTCTCTCAGTGAAGGAGCTTTTAGTTTCATGGCTGTGAATTGAAGTAGGGGCGGCACGGTGGTGTAGTGGTTAGCACTGTTGCCTCACAGCAAGAAGGTTCCTGGTTCGATTACCGGCCTGAGGCCTTTCTGTGTGGAGTTTGCATGTTCTCCTCGTGTCTGTCTGGGTTCTCTCCAAGTACTCCGGCTTCCTCCCACCATCCAAAAACATGTATGGGGATTAGGTTAATTGGCTAATTTAAATTGACCGTAGGTGTGAATGGTCATCTGCGATGAGGTGGCGACTTGTCCAGGGAGTACCCTGCCTTTTTTCCAGCACCCACCCCCCCCAACGACCGTCTAAATCCCAAATAAGTTATGTTGACACAATGCTTAAATTTAAAGAATTAACTCAGATGTATAACTGCAAATCACCACATTAATTGATTTCACCTGGTTCTTCTTTACTGGATGTAATGACTCCGTTTCGCCATTCTTCCACTTTAATGAACACTGATTGTGATCCACTTTGTCTGGAAAATATCTGCTTTCACTAAGTGTTTGTCTTCCAAACAATAAAGTAGGGTACAGTGCAGCAACAGTTACTCCAAAGCCAATTCACTCAGTGCCTCAGTAATACGGTATATACTGTACTGTACAACACCCCACTGTCAGTATACTGTAGCATCATATATATGCTATACCATGTATAAACAGTCATGTTGGACAAACACGTACTCTTCCATTTTACAGAATTTCTACTATGAAGAAAAAAATTAATTCACTTCAAACTAGATAATGGTGGAAGAAGTATTCAGATCATTTACTCAGTTAAAATTACTAATACGACATTGTGAAAATACTCCACCATACGTAAAAGTACTGATGTGAAGTAAATTTATTTTTAATTTTATTTAATTGATATATTTTTGGTGGTGATCGGATCTGATTCAATAGCATCACCAAAAATTAATCAGTTTTAAGTTAGGCCAGTGAGGGCCAACTCAGAAAATTTCGTCAAAAACCGTCCACAACTTTTTGAGTTACTTTGCGAACCAACAAACCAACAAACCAACAAACAAGCCCCGGTGAAAACATAAATTCCTTCCTTTTTGTATGAAGATTTGCATCATGACCTACTTATTCTTCTTTAGTTGTTATGTATTTTGGGCAGTTTGTCCACTTAGATATTGTGCTTCCAGATCCCCCACACTGCTTTGAATTCATGGACATCGTATTATGCTATTACCACACTGTAATATTTGTGTAGAAACTAGTCCAGCTTGTTTCATGAACCCAGAGGAGATTTAGAAATGGTATAAATGGAGGAGGTGAACCATCTGTTCATAAACACATACCCTTCTGTATCCCTGCAGCTCCTTCCCTGATTCCAAAGAGCAATATCCTGACTTCCCCTTTAAAAACGGAAGCATGGCCGACACCATCGAGCTGAAGCAACCCGTCGGCAGCCACTGCCATGGCGCCAAAGCCTCGGCATCTGAGGAGAGCAGGGACAGGCTACTGGCCAAGAAGAAACTCTACATCGCTTCGGCTGTCTGCCTCGTCTTCATGATTGGCGAGGTCATAGGTAAAAGTTTAGAAGCTCAAACCTCAGGGATGACAGAGGGTGCAAGGTCAGATGTTTCCATTTATTAATAATAACGATAATCACCTGAAAATAAAGATCATTATGCTTTTCCAACAATGAGCTTCACAGACCTTTCCACCTTGTTTCTATTTATTTATGTATTTTCATATTTTCACATGGAGGCTACTCAACGAATTCCTGCACTCTGTGTATAAAAAGTAGAAGCATCATTGGACCAAAAGTAAAATATCTTAAGTCTTGAATGTTGCTTGTATCACATTTTCATTATAAATCACTATTTTATTTGTTTTGTGTTTTCTGAATATATTTCCAAAGCATAGGAGGGAATTCTCATACTTAACATTTTATGTATTGTATATGTAGAATATCATACATATGAATTAAATAAATGACAGTGTAAAGGACAAGGACAAAATGATTACTGCTGATGGGAAGAGCCCTCTTTGATGCAGACGTCAGTATAATGGAAACTCTGCAGAAATCTTCAGTAGCTGCTCATTTCTCTCCAACACAAACTACAAAGAGGAAAAACTTTTTCATTGCCAAGAGTGAGCTATAAAAGTGCGGCCCACATTCACTGGTTGATTGCCTGGATGTTTATGATGATATAAAAGAATATCACATCTCTTTTTTTTTAACCTGAGGCATTACAGAGGATCCAAGCATCACTGTATATATCGGGGTTTGTAGCTGCTCGACATTCCAGGTTTTATAAACCTTTAAATGGCTCAGATAGATGCAAAGGTTGTGTCACAGTTGGTGACACACTCCTTATTGGCAAGATTTTAATGTCAGTTTTCTTAATAAATTAAATCTGGAGATTGTGGTGAGTGTTTTTTTTTATATATATATAATTTTCATTGTTATTTCCTGGCTTCCTGCAGGAGGCTACCTGGCCCACAGCCTAGCCATCATGACTGATGCAGCTCATCTCCTGACGGACTTTGGCAGCATGATGGTGAGCCTGTTCTCCCTGTGGATCTCCTCCAGACCACCCACCAAAACCATGAACTTTGGCTGGCATAGATCAGGTCAGGAACAGCAGTTGGAAACCACTTACTTGATTTATGAGTGTAGTTCTGACCTTTTTCAGCAGGTGTTGGCCGAAAAGTGGGAATCACGATCTTGATATACCACCCAGTGTAAGCCTCCCTAAATTAACAGTATTTCTGATAACCATTTTTTTTAAAAATGTTTCTATATAAGTTAATCCACCCGTATGTGCAAGCTCTTTGATAAAAATAGAATTAAAATGATATTTTACCGTCTTATAAAAAAAAGCAGAAAAAATATCAAAGCACTTCATTATTATTTTTTGATTTCTATTTGATTTTTATTTTTCAGTCTAGATGTTTTGGAGGAATGGGGACAATGTTTTCTGAAATTAGTCCAGTATTGAGGGAAGACGCTGTTAACGTTAACTATCAGCTATCTCAGACTGGGACTCGTCATCTTTCTTTGTATAAAATTAATTATATAAAATAATTATATATAATAATTATTAATTATAATTAAATATTTAAAGTTGTGCTTTTTGTGATTTTTAGTGTTTTTTAATATAATCCAGAGTTTCTACCACACCCTCACATATATTTGTATCATGTGATTTGTATTTTTTTTAAATTGTGTGAAACAAATAAACAAACACAAACACCAACATTACTCTACGAAATTCTGGAGTTTAGTTAACACAGCGTTATATGGCTCTCTATTATGTTGTGTGTCTGATGTTGAAGCTCTGACGGGTGCAGCAGTCTGCTATTTTAACAGCCTGCTGTTCACACAGAGGTGTGTGGAGAGTGTGATATTACTACAGTAAAGTGATTAAGAGTCTCTCCTCCTCTGACCACAGAGATCCTCGGGGCGCTCATCTCAGTCATTTCCATCTGGATCGTGACGGGAGCTCTGGTCTATTTAGCCATCGAGAGGATCGTACGCAACGACTATGAGATTGATGGCCATGTGATGTTAGTCACCTCTGGCTGTGCAGTCATCGTCAATATAATGTGAGTGGTTCTCAGCATGATGTTAACATTGTACATATACACTCACTGGCCACTTTATTAGGTACACCTTTCTAGAAAAAGACTGGACCCCCCTTTTCCTTCAGAACTGCCTTAATACTCATACTTTTCAACAAGGAATTGGAAACTTTCCTCACAGATTTTGGTCCATATTGACATGATAGAATCACTCAGTTGCTGCAGATTTGTGGGCTGCTCACCTATGATGAGAATCTCCGTTCCTCCACATCCTAAAAGTTCTATTTGATTGAGATCTGGTGACTGTGGAGAACACTGGAGTCCAGTGAACTCTTTGTCATGTTCAAGAAACCAGTTTGAGATGATCTGAGTTTTGTGACATGGAGCATTATCCTGCAGGAAGTAGCCATCAGAAGATGGTCCACTGTGGTCATAAAGGAATGAACATGGTCAGCAGCAATACTCAGGTAGGCTGCAGAGTTTAAACCATGATCAGGTGGTACTAAGGGGCCCAAAGTGAGCCAAGAAAATAACCCCACCATTACACCACCAACAGCCTGAACTGTTGATACAAGACAGGATGGATCCATGTTTTCATGTTGTTTATGTCAAATTCTGACCATCTACCATCTGAATCAGCTGAAATGGAGACTCTTCAGACCACGCAATGTTTCTCCATCTTCTATTGTCCAGTTGTGGTGATCCTGTGTGAACTGTAGCCTCAGTTTCCTGTTCTTAGCTGACAGGAAGTGACTCCAGGTGTGCTCTTCTGCTGCTGTAGTCCATCTTCTTCAAGGCTCCAGTGTTTTGCTTCACAGATGCTTCAGTGCTACAGTCTGCTCATTCTCCTGTGACCTCTCATATCAACAATGCATTTTCCAAAAATCCACACAACTGCTGCTCACTGGATATTTCCTCTTTTCTGGACCATTCTCTATGAACCCTAGAGATGGTTGTAGTGAAAATCCCAGTAGATCAGCAGTTTCTGAAATACTCAGACCAGCCTGTCTGGCACCAACAACCATGCTACATTCAAAGTCACTTAATTCCTCTTTCTTCCTCATTCTGATGCTCTGTTTGAACTTCAGCAAGTTGTCTTGACCACGTCATGCCATAAATGCATTGAGTTGCTGCCATGTGATTGGTTGATTAGCTATTTGTGTTAACAAGCAACTGAACTGTACCTAATAAAGTGGCCGGTGAGTGTCTATTATATCAAGGCAAAATGCTTTATGATACTATTCAAAACTATATTCACCTCAGTTTAAATTAGTTTTTCAGTAAAGAACACTGGGACTCAAGACAAAGTACCTGTGTCTTCTTGCAGCATGGCCTACATCCTCCACCATTCCACCACCTTCCATGCCCACGGCAGCGGTTACCACCAGATTGATGAGGGCGGCCAGAGTCCCGCTGCTCACGGTCACTCCCACTCGCTCCTCTGTGGCCATGGCAACACAAGTGTCCGCGCCGCTTTCATCCACGTGATCGGAGACCTGCTGCAGAGCGTCGGCGTCATGGTGGCGGCAATCATCATCTATATTCGGGTCAGATATAAGATCACATTCATGTTTGGTTGAGATCAAACTGTGACTTTACTGATATTGGCGCTTTAAGTAAAAATCAAAACACTGTCCAGTCATTGTTTGTGACCCCCTTTGAGTGGAATAAACCTGGTTTTGACAGAATTCGTATCACTTTATGGCCTAATACTGTCATATACTGAATATACTGAATTTATTTGATTATATTTGGGATCAAAACAGCCCTTGTTTTGTATTTTACCTGAATATTCTCTGTATAATACATGGCTCATATCAAAAGCAGTCACTTTAATGGGTTATTTTAGTGTTTTCTTGTTTATTAAGAGAGTTAACTAGTTCTGTCATCATGCAAGATGTTCCCTTTTCCTTTTGCCCCAGGCACTTGAATGGCTGCTCACTGTGGAAAACACCATCTGATGCCACTCTCTAAAGGCTGCATAACCTCTTTTCTCTCTTTCAGCCAGAGTATAAAGTAGCGGATCCCATCTGTACATTCCTGTTCTCTGTCTTTGTTCTCTGCACCACTGTCACCATCCTCAGAGACGTCTTCAGGATACTCCTAGAAGGTACTGTACTGCACTTGGAGCTCAACAATATAAGACCAGTCGGTTTATGGGCTGTCTATGTCACCTGCAGGCCTCTGTTTCAGACAGAGGATGCATACAGGTATATTGAGACTGACTCTATGAAAAGATTAAAGCTTGAAAACATATTCTAGTAGAAATCCTGGAAATGAGCATGATATGACCCCTTAAAAATGTTTATGTTAGGAGAATGCAGAGATGCAAGACCACAAAATACTTACTTACTTGAAAATAAAACAACAGACAGAAAAATGTAACACATTGTCATAAAACAGGTTTTTATTTATACAAGGTTGAGGCTAAGAGATGATTAGGATTAATAGGAAATAAACTAATTAAGATGTTTGTTTAATCTCTCAACAAAAGGTGTTTTTAACTCAGAAAAACAGTTTGACTTAATCCCAGTCTATCTGGTAAACTAATGTAAACAGCCACAGCTTTGGCTCTGTTCATAAAAGAATAGAGCATGATGGGAGGAGTCTTTCCATCCGTACAAAAACTAACATGTAAAGTCTGGTGTGTATGGAGAGTGCATTCTTCCCAATATATAAAGAATATAAAAATATAATAAACGGAATATAAAAAATAATGAACGGAAAGAGGGGGTTCTTACGTTTGGTTGTAGTTCTTTCGCTTGCCTCAGTACCATTCAGTGGTGGTGGTAATGCACCTCTTAGTTGGTTTGCCAACCGCCATTAAACCCCAAAGAAGAAGAAGAAGAAGTAGTACCAGTCAGTTCTACCGGAGAGACTGTGCTAATGTGCTGTGCTTTCTCCCTTCCAATTTGCGATTATACTAGAAAAGAATATTTCAGAGACTGAAAATGGAATACAAAAGGTGGATTCTTGAGGAAGACATCCTTAATTTTGAGTTTGATGGTCAATGGAGGTTAGCGTTTTGAACCGGAATACACAGAAGAGGAGCTACAAGCTGCAGAGCGGGAGTTTACACAAGAAGAAGAAGAATTCCTTTATTAATCCCTCAAGGGGAAATTACATTTTTTCACTCTGTTAGTAACTTTTGTCAGTTGCACATTACACACACAAGTCATGAAACAAACACATGCACATGCATTGGCGGAGAGGTGTCAGAGTGAGGGGGCTGCCCCTTATCCCTTATCCCTGGATAAGGGTTCGGTGCCTTGCTCAAGGGCACCTCGACAATGCCCAGGAGGAGGAACTGGCACCTCTCCAGCTACCAGTCCACTCTCCACATTTGGTCTGACCTGGACTTGAACTGGCGACCCTCCGATTCCCAGCCCAAGTCACTACAGACTGAGCTACTGCCGCCCAAGGCTGTGATGTATCTGAAAAAATAGTTAGAGGATTTACAAAATGCATAATAATTAATAGGGAACATCAGTGTCAGGTTTGCATTGGCACAGCTAATTCTAAAAGAGCCAAATACCTCAAACGGGACCAATCTTCAGAATTTCTGTCAACCACTCTTTTGCATCGTAGACAACCTAGAAAGAGGGCTTAAAGTGTAAAATATAGGAATATGCCTTTAAGCTGAAAGCTTAAGCGGAAATAAATTTCAATAAAGACTGATAGAGGGCCTGTGAAGGTCACACACACGCACCAAATATTAATAGACTTTGCTGCAGGACTAAAATATGCATAATTTCATAAAAGGTTGACACCCTTTTTGTGGTTTTTAACAACGAGAACAAATGCAGACAAAGGGGAAAACAAAAAAAAAAAATAGTCAAGGTCAAGGTCACATGACGCTGGTCCTGTTCTGTGCATTCATGAGTAAATTTAAAACACACTTTTATGTCAAATGCATGCTCTATGGTGCTAAATGAATGCACAGACCTCTTTTCTTTGAAACTTGAATTGAAGTTTATGCAGAACAAAGAACCAGGACACAGATAGCCACATCCTGGTGACGTGATGCCACTTTTGGGATGTTTTAAAAATGATTTTTGCACATCATGGGACTTCCTCAAGATGACATTTTCAAATGTAGCATTCAGCAACAACAGCAACATGTCTGTGGTGTCAATGAACAACAAGATGGAAACGAGAGGAATCAGTCATCTGATATAATTTTCCTTCATACTTTATTTGCGATTCAGTCTCATTTTAATTTGGGCCTGTTTTGTTTTTCAGGTTCTCCGAAAGGAATAGAGTTTAACTCGGTGAAGGAGGTGCTGCTGTCGGTGAAGGCTGTGAAGTCCATGCACTCTCTGCACCTCTGGGCTCTGACTCTGGGCCAGGCACTGGTCTCTGTTCACGTCGCCATAGGTAACGTAACATCCTGACCTTCACCCACTGGTGAGGACTGAGACACAAGTGAGAGGGTTTTGTTCATTGCACAGAATGTTGTACAAGCAAATGAGTGATTTTGTGCTACATGTTAAAGGTGCCATGGCATGAAATTTTCACTTACTGATGTTTTTGAACATTAATGAGTTTCCCTAACCTTCTTAAGTCCCCCCACATGACTAGAAATGGTGAAATTTATAAACCAAGCAATGCCCTATACTGTACTTTTCCACTTTTGAAAAAAAGACAGCCCAAATGTGTCGCTATTGGATATTCCCTTTTTGATGTCAAGAAGGGAAAGGTTTCCACGCCCTCTCTCCAGGTTTCCACCCCCTTTGTCTGGATTTCCCACCCAGATCCTCCTCTAAAGTTACAGAGCAGCCACCACCGTTTCTCTTCGCTAAGTTTTGCAAACAAACCTGACAAAGTTAGGAGCAAAGCTACGGAAGCCGTGAATGGCCATGGATTTCGATTTTTTAAATGCACATTTATCTCATAATAACAACTTATTAAGTCGTTATCTCCATATAACAAAGATTGTTTTCTCGTGATAACGAATTAAGTAATAATATGTTCATCTTGGGCGGCATGGTGGTGCAGTGATTAGCACTGAAGGTACTGGGTTTGATTCCCGTCCCGGGGCCTTTCTGTGTGGAGTTTGCATGTTCTCCCCGTGTCTGCGTGGGTTCTGTCCAGGTACTCTGTCTTCCTCCCACCATCCAAAAGCATGCATGTGGATTAGGTTAATTGGCTAATTTAAATTGACCGCAGGTGTGAATGTGAGTGTGAGTGGTTGTCTGTCTCTATGTGTCCTGTGATGAACTGGAGACTTGTCCAGGGTGTACCCTGCCTTCAGTGTTGTGCATGAACGAGTTCAAAAGAACGCGTTCATTGAACACGCTCATTTTTTTGTGAACTTTGAACTGAACGCAATGCATTTTAAAATAAAGAACTTGAACGTGAATTTGTTCACATTATGCGTCATGAATGACAGACATCACTGTAAATGAACGTTGGAATGTGTTTTCCCTTGATAACTCGAGTGACTTCTGTTTGCTCTTTTGAAACGCAAAGATAGGGAAAATCCCCCCCCTGTATTCTCTCTGGCATGTCGTTGTCATTAGGCTACTGCCCGCAGGTGCCGCTCAAATCACATCAGACCAGAGACTGTAGAATACTGTGTGCAATGCATTATGGGAAACGTAGTGTCAGGCCGAGAAGAGTTGAATAATATATTGGCTTCCGTACTACGTTACCCGTGATGAATTGCAGCAGAGCGGGGTAAGCATAGCAACGCGTAGCTGGCAATGCCACGGGTGGAGAGTGGAAAAAGCGCTGCAATTTTAAAATGGCTAGTGGAAGTGATAGTGGCGCGGACAACACAGACACTGACTCAGCTTATGAATATTTAAGTCAATTTTACACTATTTCACACAAAGACCCAGACGGCAAAAACCTTACCTTTCTGTGTAAGATCTGTCCACCTGCGCTGAAAAAACAAGTTAGGACATCAACAACGTAGTTTTCGAATTTGAAAAGACGCATTGAGTTGAAGCATCCATCCAGTGTGTGCGCATATATGCAAGTCATCGAGGGTCAAAAGGGAGGAAAGGGAAAGAAGACCCCCTGCCAACCCCCCCAAACGCAAATTACACTGCCTGCAGCCTTCAAGAGTAGGTCCGTGATCTCATAGTGATTTTTAGGTCATAGTCTGAAAAAAAGTCTTTTTTTTCATATCTCACCAAAAAGTAAAATGAACTGAACTTTGAACTAGTTCAGAATTAAAATTGTGAACTTTGAATGTGAACAGTTCACTTTGAGCATGTATGAACTGAACTTGAACTAGTTCAGAAAAGGTGTGAACTGGCACAACACTGCCTGCCTTTCGCCCTAAGACAGCTGGGATAGGCTCCAGCCCCTCCATGACCCTATGAGGATAAGCGGTAGATAATGGATGGATGGATGTTTTGTCTTGATTTTAACTTGTAAGGGCTGCTACGAACAGCTTCCATAGCCATTGGCTGTAGCTGTAGCTTTACGTTAGTTTGGAAGCCCAGACTTCCCTCTTCCTGGCCACTTCTTCCAGCTCTTCTGGAGGGATCCCGAGGTGTTCCCAGGCCGAACAGGAGACTAGTCTCTCCAACGTGTCCTGGGTCGTCCCCGGGGTCTCCTGCCGGTGGGACATGCCCGCTAAGGTAACGTAAATAGAGGCTAACGTGCCGTCTCACATTGCATTGCTAAGTTAATTTAGCCTTCATTTATGTTACCTTAGCTGAAGCAGCCGGACAGATAGGAGTTTGCCTGGTGGTCTAATCCAACAGACCAGAGAAGTCAATGCTGCTGAAGATAGAAAGGAGTCACATACCACAGCACACCTTCAGTAGTCAGAGGTCATGGAGCAACATCATATATTGGTTTATATGTATAGGTATATAGGTATAGGTATATATGTATCGACCCAACGTGTTTTTTTCTTCCTTTCCTCATGTCAGAGGAGGGTGCTGACGCTCAGTCTGTGCTGCAGGAGGCCACCGATCTGCTCCACACCAAGTTCGGCTTCCACAGCATCACCATCCAGGTGGAGCTCTACTCTGAAGACATGAGCCACTGCTCCCACTGCCAGGACCCCAGCGACTGACACCAACACTGGTGCCAGACCAGACTGGACCCAACAGGAGCATGGAACGGCTCAGGCATTACTCTTCATTGTCTCTGAGTGAGCACACAGTGCAGCTTCCTGTTAAAGGGGTAGGAAGAGGTTTTTGCTAGATTTGTCGTGTTCGCCATGAAGTCACAAGACGGGAATCATCCATGTGTTGGTAGGAGAGTGCTGACGAAGGAGCTCCATGCTAACGTGGAGCTAAGCCTTGTAGTCCTTTAAGTGGTTCCCCGGTCCTCAAGTTTGTTTGGAGCTTTTAACAAATACTGAGACAATAATATATAAATAATATAATAATAATATATAAATATAAATGTCAATAATAAAATAAACTGGAATTTGAATAAAAATGTTGGTCCTGACCTGATAAGAACTGCTCCATCTCACCTTCTGAGCCTAAACAAGGACATGTTACAGCGTTATTTAAGATAGATGGAAAACAGCAGGAGCAGCAGGGGTCCGTCCTGAACAACATTTTGAAGCCCAAACGTCAAACTGGGAAGTGTGTGTAAAACGAGTGCTTTGGATACATTTTGAGCAGATTATTTCCTGTGAATATTATTATTTACAGGAACTTTTAATACAAATCTGGGTAAGTGTTATCTATACTTTTTTGATTCTTTAACAACCATTTATACTAATAGATTTTTTTTGACAAATTCAGTGTATTCTTCTCAAGCTGTGATAGCTATTTCATTTAGTTTTCTTTACAGAAGCTGGTGAAAAGCTGAGAGTCTGGTGGCTTTAATGGCGGCGATATAAAGGCTTCAGTTTCCAGTGGAAAGGGCTGTGGGAGCAGAAATTTACCTCACCGTCAGATGGAGAACAGAAGCTGGTATATCTCTCTCTACAGAGCCACCAGACTCCATTCACAAAAACAGTAATTTAAGCTTGCTGGTTTAATGCCGCGTCAGTCGATTGTTGGTTTGAGATCTGAACTAGTGTGGCGTCTACAGCAGCACGTTGCTCAGCTTCTGTCTGCTTCTTCTAACTGGAAGCGTGCTGACCATCACCTTATGTGACTGCAGCACTGTCATCACACAGAAACCTAGGTCAGGTCATGTTGGAAAAGGAAGGAGCAGGAAAATAGCATTTTAAGGCTGTATAGGTACTTCAATAATTCAATTCAAAATTCAATGCTGGGAAGCTGCAGAATGATCTAAAAATCAAAAATAATAATGGCTAATGCTTTTTAAGATCAAGAAGGCCTACACCAACAATGGGGACTGGTGATCTAAAGCACAAGACATAAAATTCATATTACAAGACAATTTAAGAAATGCAGCAAAGTTCATATTTATGCAACAATTTCAGGAGATTTTTAGTTGTTCAGTCCCTCCCAGTGGCATAAAAGTGGCTGCTGCTGTTTGAAAACACTGCCTGATTTTTATATTTCATATAAATCAAATGAAACTGCCAGATGTAGGACCACATAGGAACTACTACTCATTTTCTCCTGTAACTTCTCTGACAATGCTACTTATATGCAAACTCCTACTGTGTGAGCACAGAGCATGTGCTTAGCTGTTAGCATGGAGCACCTGATGCTCTACCACAGACACATGGATGATTAATGACAGACTCACTGCCATCTTTGATCCATTTACCTGCTCTCTACTACAAGCTGATCATGGACATTTAAAACCAACAGCATGTTGAACGTTACACTGTACCACATCATACCATGCCGGATAGAAGTGTTCATATTTCAGCTAAACGTTGACCAATCTCTCTGCTGAACTGCACTTTGTTTCATCTGATCACATCGTGCCAAAGACGAGGAATCTCCATTTCAGAGACATTAGGAAATATCCTTATTTTAGACCAACAAATATGTGAAATAATGGTTGATTTGAGATGTTTCTTAAGATACAACAGCCTGGAAAGTGAAATCATTGAGGGCTATTTTTAGTGGCGTCTCCTTTGACTGCTTTGTTGTGTTGCAGCTATTATGGTTTCACTAATCTTATCTTACTTATCAGGCACCGTGTTGTTACGTGTTCCTCTACTTTCCACTACAAGCTGACCTTCAGGTCTGAGGGCAAACATGGTTTCATCCTTCATGCTGTCATCTACATGAACTATCTGCCTCAGTTTTAACCATTCATCTACTTTAAAATGTGTTTCACTGATCTCCATTTTGAAAGACTGGCAGCCCTGAGGAGACTGTGTTTTCAAAATAAAAGCTCCAAAAGGCAACAGGACATATCCTTATCTTGGGATATCTCATCCAAACATTGTTTTGAGCAGGGCATCCAAAGGTTTGGGCCAAAAATGGAACTTAATGGTGGGCTATCAGTGGGCGACCAGGTTTAGAGAATAAAGTCCAAGATGAAAGTAACAGAAAGCAGCACATACAGCACCATGGATTCATCAACACAGCTCAGTCCTTTAACTAGCAGTGCCATTTATTACGTCCGCCAAGGAGGTTATGTTTTCACCGGGGTTTGTTTAAAGTTATGGATGGATTTCGATGAAATTTTCAGGGTTGGCCGGAAGTGGCCTAACTTAAAACTGATTAATTTTTGGTGGTGATTGGATCTGATTCAACGGCACCACCAAAAATTAATCCGTTTTAAGTTAGGCCACTTCCAGCCAATCCTGAAAATTTAATCGAAATCCATCCACAGCTTTTTGAGTTACTTTGCAAACCAACAAACAAACAAGCCCCAGTGAAAACATAACCTCCTTGGCCGCAGGAGTAAATTTAAATGATAAAGTCACCGCCGTCACTGCCAGCTTGGTGGAGGTCTACGCTCTCTGATTGCTTTTCTAGTTACACGTTTTGCTTCTCATATTGCTCCACACAGTGATGCTATTCATGCTACATGAGGCAACAGAGTCAAGCTTCCAGCTTTTCATGCAACGCATTGCTGCAATCCATACTGCGTCATGTCATTTGTCACCATGGTGGTATCACTGAGCAGCTGGCCAGAGGCACCAGAGGAAAGGTCCATCCACTGGGGAGCTCAGTTTTGAGTTTTTAGCTGATGGCGGCACTAGGGGAGGATGATCATGACGTCATTAAAATCATCAGGACCACGAAAACCATCCACTTTTGGCATTAGTTGATACTATGGACCTGAATGAACAGTATAATTTGGATAATTTTGCACTCAAAAGACAACAAGCCAGTCGACTTCCTGTTATGTTTTGCAGCTAGTGAAGAAATGTTGATGTCGATAGCTGCGCTCAAAGAAAGGACCCATTCTGATCCAAACACTTGCATGGTTGTTAGCTGTTTTTCACTATCACATACAGTAAGAAGTTCCTGAACATGTTCATGCACCAGGTGGAGCATTAATCAAAGAAAAGAGATCTTCTTCAAAATTCTATATTTTTATGTGTATTGAAATAAATTTGTTTCCATTTAAAATGTGTAAAATGAGAATAAAGTGTGTACGGACCCAACAGCTGTGTTGAAACAAAGTGGATGGAATTAAGACCAATGCATTTTACTGTACTACTTTAGATGTCCATGCATCCACAGGCTGCCATGTTTCTTCACAATGAAGTTCAACCCAGAAAAACACATTTCCTGTTTGTTCACTATGGAAGTCTAATGTTTGAGAATGCTCTGTGTTGTGCCGTTGCTGTCCGTGACAATTATTCTCTGTGTGACTGTTGTAAATATGTCAAATATTGTGTATTTTCTGTGTATGATTTTGTCTATACGTGTACATACATTTATCTCCCTTGTACAGTCGGTTCCTGTTTGTCTGTGTTATTGTGGTGATGTTGCATAAATCCACATGTCACATCTGTGATGTTTGATATATTTCATTTTTATGTGTGGCAAGTTTTTTGTAAAGTGGAATAAAAGAGTGAAGATGACAGAAAGAGACTGGGGTTATTTTAGAGATGTCCATTGATGTAGGAGCTCAGCTAGGTTGCTTTGTCTTTTTCCTGTTAAAAAAAACAAACAAAAAACATTTGAACATTTATTATTTCATGACAAGAGGTCAGTTGATGAAGGTTTTGATCTAAAGCTCCAGAACAGCTACCACTGGACCTTGTTATCAGATTGTTTTGCCAGATGTTATTTCCAACGTCAAGAGTGAACTTTCAGTCTTGATTTTATGTAATATTTATTGAAATATTTTTTATTAAAAAATGTATTATGTATAACATTTTAAAAATAGCAACAGAGCAAAACAAAATATAAACGATAATTTTTGTGACTTCAAACCTGATGATTAATATTCTTAATGTCTGACAAGCTCGTCGTGTCGTTCACTAAACATCATTCTGAAACTGTCGATGAGAAAATAATAAAAAAAAAAAATTCCAGTCTCTAATTTAACTGAGAGGAAAATATGTTTTTTTTTAAAGAGACAGCTGCGTCTGTAAACAATAACATTTTCCTAATGGTTTTGTAGACGTGTCACAGTACTGCAGCTGTTCTAATTAGATAATGAACCTTTGAGAGGAAAGAGAAGAAGAGTGAAAGGAAACGCTTAAAATGTGTCATTTACAAACATTACATCCAGCAGAATTACAATTAAAAAAAATTCAAGTATTCCAACTCAAGTTATATTCGGAATTGTTGCTGACAAGATAAAAGAGAAAATATATTAAAAAAAAAAAAAAGCCTTAAAAAAAAAAAAAAAGCTTTTAGAGGGACCACAGAGAGCTTGAGGTGGGTAATACACCCAATCTCTATTGTTCTGTGAACTATTCCAGCTTTCTACTGATAATTTAAAACAGCAAATATCAACAGAAAGGAGGAAGGAAGGGTGTGAAGCGTATCTCTAAAAAAAAAAGAAAAAAAAAAGAAAAGAAAAAGTACGTAGCTTTTTTTTTAAGTCTGTTAATAAATAGCTACAACACTGGCACAAGGACTGATGAGTTCTGGACAATAAATCAGTTTAAATACGATAGTGCTGCCTCCCGCTGGTAAGACACTAATTTACAAAAACTGCAGAGGAATGTCTTAACGATTACAAAATTAGAACGTTGCTAAAATAATCTACGAGGAAAAGTCTTAAGTTGAGTCAGTTTCTCACAGCAGCTCAGTGCTTCACATCCTCTGTGCAGTTGTTTGTTTAATCTCTGCACCATCTGGTGACATACACACAATGGACACGTCATGATTAGCATTATACAGACAGGATCAGTCAAAGGTGCTACACCTGCAGTGATGTCACCATGTACTGATACACCCTGAAATACACTTCTACGTCACTGTGGACACCTTGAACCACTGGAGGCAAAACAAAAAGTTTAAGTCACTGATAACAATTTAATTTTTTTTTCTGCAGGTATTATGTTTCCTGAGTGAAGTCAATTTTCTGACAGTGGATACCTTGGACTGCTGTCAAGCAGTCATGTTTGCAGTTTGTGTGCCAAACGAGAGAACCTGGAGCGACTGAAAGCTCTGCTGGAAACGTCATCAGGTGGACAATGCTAATGTGGCATGCTTTAACCAAGGCACTTATCTGCTGCTGCTCCAACATGTGGAAACTAATGAACTGTCACCTTTGATAGTAACTCGGTGAGGAAAAAATGTTCAGTGTGTGGAAGCACAAGCTTTAGAGCGAGGAGGAGGTGAGGTCAGAGGTGGAGGATGTCCAGAATTTTAAGAACAGCTTCAGAGTTTGTGACAGAGCATCACTGAGGTGCTGTAGAAGGGAACATTGTTTTTACCACTCTTAAAAGTACAGTGTCTTTGTGAGCCCTCCTTCTGGGTGTGTTGTGAAGCTGAGCTCTGGCTATAGCACGTCTGCCACTGTCTGGACAGCCTCCTCTGGGTCTTTAGGGGAGTAGAGCGCCTCAAACTGAGCCTGGTTCACAGTGATGATCTTCTGAGCTTGGGAGCTGATCATTGACCTCAGACAGTTCAGTCTGACGAGCCCCGTCTGGCCGCCGGACACCACCCAGGTGTGACAGCACATGTTGGGGTTGAAGCGCACCTGAGGAGAGAGAGGAGGAAGATGATGAACATGACGCACAATATCTGCCATCACCCAAGTCAGTCACAGTTTGAACCAGGGCGCATTTTGTTTACAAAAACTATGACTGAAAATGACTAAAAATGTCAGACAGAAACCTTTTCCTCCACGACTAAGATGAGATGACAACAAGACGGCCCTGACACCATCAAAAACAAAACTGACTATACTATTTTGACTGGTTTTTCTCTTCAGTACAACTGTTTGGTTTCTTCCTGAAGATAAGATAATCCTTTATTGGTGGACAGAGCGACAATATAATAAAGGGCCTATATACAGAATAAAAAAAGAAGAGTAAACAAATAAGTAGACGAGTAGAAATAAGACTAATTATGAAACAAAATGTGTCAAAAATAAGTAGGTAAAAAGGTAAATAAACAATAAGCAAACAACAGTGTCTTATGAAAACATGTGTGAGACTGATAAGAGACATAATTAAACAGTCTAAACAAGCAGCACACCAGATGGAAAAAAAAGTCAGCAAATAAACAACGAAAATGGAATAAAAAAGTTAGTAGTGACGTTAACATTATAATGACAGTTTTGACACTAGACTGACTGAAGTTACTTTTCACTGATTAAAACCTAAAATAATCATATTCTTCTTTGACTAAGATGAGACTAAACTGACTTTTAGTCAACTGAAACAGAATGAAGCTGAATATAAATAAATACATGCTGTATGTAATACATATAAAAATGATACAAACATCCAATGACATTTGACTGAGAGGGAAAAAAAAAGGTGGCAAAATGAGCACTAGTTTGAGTGCACAGTGTATGGAGCTGTAACAAAAATAATACAAAAACAACAAATGACAAATGTTTCAAATTTTAGTCTTGTCACTGTCAACAGACAGGAAGTGACTTCAGCTGGAAATTTCATTTTCATTTATCTTTATCAGGTTCTCAAAGAAACACAGCAGATCAGGACAAACAGGATGAGCATCCTAAAATTGATGTGAATTAATTTTGATTAGTCACCATTAAATATCATTCATTTTAATCTGCATTATTCAGCATTTCATTCTGCATGCACTCAGAGGCTCTGTAGCCTCCACTGAAGTAGAAACTAGTCTGGTTGTTTCTGCTTCCTGTCATTAACAGGATCAACTGACCATAAGAGCCGCTAACTCGTGGACCAAGAAATGCGTTGGAGACATTCAGAGTCATTCTGCTGCAGAACGGTCATTGGCTGCTGGTTTTTAATATTCCCATTCTGTGTGTTCAGAAAATATATTGTCGTGTGAATGAATCACAGGAAAAGGCCTTTAGTCTCGAGGACAGGTAGAAGTGTGTGTCATCAGCGTAATGTACACGCTGAAGAGAAACGGGCTATTGATCCCTGAGGACTCCATCATATCATGTCAGCTTTGTTGAACTCTTCTTTATCTTTATGCCGACTTCTGTTCAAGTAGTTTCTGTCCATCCTCCCCTCCTCTGTGAATGACTCAGTGAGTCAGTGTCACTGCCACCTTCTTCCTCTGCTCTATCGACACTCTTCCATCCTCTCTTCATCACTATAAATCCTGTAGGTGTGCTCTCCTTTTATTCTTTCCCTTCCTCTTCAGTCAGCTTCTTCCTCCTTATAGTCCATTTATCCCCTTCAGACGATAAGCCAGTGACAAACCTGTCGGCGTTTTGTTTTTTGAGACTGTTCCGTGAAGTGGCCGTCCATCATCTCATCCCAGAGGGCACGGCGACACCCTCCACTCTGCCCCTCTTAAAATTAAACACATCAAATCCTCAAACGGCTGCTCTCCATCTCCCCCTCCCTCCTTCCAGCGAGGGTGACATTTTTCTCATTTTACACATCATTACGTTCGGCCTGTCTTTATAGCTGCCCATCAGAGGAGAGAGGAGGTTCGTCTTCCATCTCTCACCACCTTTCTCTTTCGCTTCTGTGTTTATCTTTCACTTCCTGCCTTCGTAACATGGGTTTGCAGCAGGGGTCTGACGATGAAGCCTGCTCTCTCTCTGTGTGTGTGTGTGTCTGTGTGTGTGTGTGGATACCTTGTGTAGTGCAGTCAGTGGCATCTCATCCATGTTCAGCTTCGTCTTCACCTCAGTGTCTTTCATGCGTTTCCACAAAGCTCGCTTCTCGCTTCCAGCAAATGTCCGCTGGAGGCAGAGGAGATGGAAGATTGAAAATTGGTCAGTCATTTTCCAGCATGGGAACCTTATTTATGTACGGGGTTTAAAAATCCAATGAAAACTTGCTTCACTAGTATAACTGGTGTATTAATAACTGCACGTTACCTCCGCCAAGGAGGTTTTCATCAAGATTTGTTTGTTTGTTTATTTGTTGGTTTGATTTTGATAAAATTTTCAGGACTGATCAGAAGTGGTCTAACTTAAAACTGATTCATTTTTGGTGGTGATCAGATCTGATTCAAGGTTATGAAGGTCAAATGAAAGGTCACGCCATACTAATGTATGGGAGATTTCACAAATATCTGAACGCTCCAGGGTGAGCAATTTTCAGCCAATCGTCATCTAATTTGGTATATGAACTAATATAGGAATCCAGAAGTCACAGATTCAGTTTGGTCATGATCAGTAAAAAGTCAAGGTCACCAAGGTCAAATATGTGTTTTCATCCATAACTTCATGTAGGAAGGAGCTAGAGCAATGCAACTGGTCTGAAAATATCCAGAAAAGAATTTTCAATTCATAACGTCAGACATCCTTATAGTCATATAGTAATATTTCCGTGATAATTGAGAAAAACTGCACAGAGGACAAAATCTGGGCTTAGAAATCAGTCAAATCAGTCACTTTTATCAAAATCAGGAGTATATGCTCTGCCTTGGGGGAGTGCTTTTCTAGTTTCTTTATGAAATTATTTGCTTAGTTTGATAGTGTGTGTTATTTATAAAGTTGAATTTGGGCATTTTTTAAGACATGTTTGTAATATTTTATGTAAATTATCTTATCTCATGGAGGTGTGTGAGTGTTTCACATGTACACAAAAGTCAAAATGTCAAAAAAAAAAAAAAAAGTCAAAAAGTCCACGTTAACGATTATTTATAGCAA
This sequence comes from Synanceia verrucosa, assembly GCA_029721515.1. Lineage (NCBI taxonomy): Eukaryota > Metazoa > Chordata > Actinopteri > Perciformes > Synanceiidae > Synanceia > Synanceia verrucosa. The sequence goes on along the minus strand of CM056570.1, from coordinate 12,464,639 downwards.
TGCATTTTTTTTTTTAACATCAGATGTTCAGCGTCAAAACCCCCGTCATGTGAGCAGGCAGAAATGTTTTTGTGAATGTGACAGTTCTCATCATCTACGCACCATGTCACTGTCTCTGTGGTGGAGGTAGTAGCTGCCTGCAGCCTCTTTGTACGTCTGGAACCGCAGACCTCCTCCATCTCTTCTGTTTTCATTATCTCTTCCTCCTTCAGATGCAGCATCCGGTCCTTCTGTCTCACCTCCTCCCTGTTCTTCAGCAGCACCTCCTTTCTCCTCCTCCTCCACTTCTGCCTCTTTAGTTGCATCATGAGGCACCAGCGATGTTAAGCAGACAGGCTGAAGGCACAGGTTCATGTCAGAGATGGTTAGCCTGTGTTCAAAACCTTCTCTGCAATGCTTTCCTCAATCCACTGTTTAAAATGTAAAGTGATTGTATTTTGGCACCAACATTAAATCAATTTACCACAAAAACTACTTACAAAACGTCTCTCTAATGTGCGCTTGACATATTGAGGAATGATGCCTATCTGAGGTAAGAGGGCGAGGATCACCTCACCGAGGCTGTCTGCTGTCACCACGCTGTTCAACCAGTCAGTGTACGATATGGACTGCAATGAAACACAGAGAGAAACCAGCATTAGCATACTAACTATTTCCCTCTGCGTTGACAAATCAGCTCTAGATTATTCATACAGAACTGGTATGGTATAATGTAACCAGAGAAAAACAGGGATTGATGATATTCTTGGATTTTAGTCAACAAATCTCATGAGACTTAAGAATAGATCTATCTACTAACAACCAAACCTTCTGACTCAACACCACATACCGTGACAACAAATCCAGAACTTCCTGAAGAGTAAAACTAAGTATATCCTGTGTCCCGTGGCTGATTTATGGAATGCTGATGACTGAGAGGATGGAGGATTACAACATACTCACCCACAGAGTGCCTGTCCTGGGAATTGCAAAGATGGAGCGCAAGTAGTGGTCAAAGTAATGCACACCCTGTGAACCATTCCTGAATAAAAAAAAATGAAATCAGGAGAATTAAGAAGACAGGAAAGGAGCGAAAGAGATGATGAAACATGCTGAGGTGTCAGTACGACCCTCTGTCAGTGCACATTTTCAAAGTCATTTAGCAGGGAGGCTCTAATGAAAGACACCACACACTCAGGATGTGTTACATCACTGATACCTGTAACAGTAATGGGATCTCCTCTGGGATCTCCACCTACCAAATGTCTGAGGCTTTAAATGCAAACCCTCAGGAAGTGCAGCGGAGGAACTGGTGGTATTACAACTTCTGCGTCAGTCATGGGATGACACAGAGCTCAGAGACACTTTTCCCCATGGACTTACATTGATAAAGAGATCAGCAGATCATTATTTTTTTGTGAGATGGATCAACTTCCCAGTATGAACACTTCAACAACCCTCACAAACCTGCCATTGAAGTAATAAGTGTTTTTTTGCAGCAGGTCGCTGATCACGGTTTGCCGCAGCCTGTGAGTAATTCTGGGGCATCTGTGATGTGTAGTCGGGACATAAAGAGTTAATATGCGCCACAGAGCTCAAAGCAGGAAGTGGAGATGATCGAGATTAGAGAGCAAAACAAACGGATTCTGAACAAAAAGTGGTGATTTTAGTGAAAGTGGCCTCTGCTTTCGTCCAGACAAAACAAGAACGGAACAAGGTAAAACAAACGTTTTTTTTTAGTGCGACTTCTTTCATTTGAGCTTCCAATAATCTGTGGGTCTAGAAATATGACTGAAAAATGGGCAAAAAGGCTGGCACAAGGCACTTTTGATTTTAAAAAACAGCTGGCACTCAAAGAGTTAATGGCAACATGGGGATGAAGTGATGAGCGTTGCCTAGGACGTGGCTTTGGGGAGTTGAGAGGGAAGAAATGAGTCACATTCTGGAGCCGCTCACTGGCTGAAGGAGTCTATTTCATTATTGTTTTTAATCTTTCAAGAGCAGCAGTGTCAGTTAGCATGTTAGCAGAGTAGCTGTGGCAACAGCAGTTCTGTGCATGATGCAGACTATATATTGTTTCCGCCCAGTTTTAGTATCGAAACCAGGGAGTCTTCAGTGAAGACTGACTTGTGAGGCTGGTAACGTCACAGCCATCAGTGTGTTCTTCAATGTGAATGAGGAATACATAAAACTGGCAATTAGTAACATAGGCAAGTCATAAATAAGCCGTGGATGAACAACCATGACCAGAAGGTCTAGTAACGTGGTGCAGTATTGGAGAAAATAAAATGCAAAGCACTTATAATAGTCTAAGTTGTATGATGGGCATGAAATTGAGTTCTAAAGTTGCAAAAATGTTTGTGGAAAATCTGAGTCAGGCAAGAAAATGTCTATTTGCAGTTATGACAGAGAAAAAAAAAGCTCAGTCTTACGTTGCATAGGCGTTGTCCTGGGCCAGCAGCATGCCAGGTGCATTCAGAGGCCAGTAGATCTCATTGGTCAGGTAGCGTTTCTGAACAGTGACGGGGTCGTAGGGCCGCCTCAGATCCCATGTCTTCACATAGCGGTCCTCTCCTGCTGTCACCAGCAGGTGTCTGACACAAAACGAGACATTTAGGACATGTTTATGGTGAGAGGTAAGTGGGAGTTTACATTAAATCATTATTCATTTATTTAACAGTTGTGACCAAGACATGGATTGTTCAGGACAGTACACAGACTATACTAAGGTGAGATTGTCTAAAGCTTCTATTCTTCATTTTAATTTTCCTGTCCTTTATTGGCTGCTATATACAGTACACAGATAACACTGCTTAATATGTGAATTTACTTGTAATGCAAGACACAGAAAGTGAATGCATCGCTCCCCTGACACTGATCGAGTCTTTACAGTGGTGTCTGCCATGAAACAAATGAAAAAAACGCAATTGATGTGACAAAAACGGTGTATGAATGTGGAGAGATGACAAACTAAAAAGAACAGAGAGAGAGAGAGAGAGAGAGGTATTTTTATCTCTTTCAACATGGCTGTTAAATTAAAAAGCAGTGATCCAGACAAGATACATGTCCAGTCTCTGCTGGGATTCATCTTCTCATTCATGTACACGGCCCTAGTTCATGTTTGTACATCTGCCCTCACAGAGAGTCAAGCTGAGTGTGTGAATCACTAATGATAAATAATATTAATGGATGGCAGAACATGGCAGTAGCCAATAAACAACAGTACACCCAGTGAGTGCTGCAAAAATAATATTAATATAATTATATGAATAAGATAAGAACTGACTCTAAAAATCAGCCGGATATAAAAAACAAACAGTGAATTTCATCGAGCTGCCTGCAAATATTTAATTTCAATTTAACTTCAAAGTTCATGCACATTTATAAAACAGACCAGGAACATCTGCATAACTGACATAACTAAAAGGAGTTTTCTGGTATTGGTAATAGAAGTATTTAACAATAATAATAATAATAATAAAGTGCTGGTGACTGAAATTAAATCTGATCACATAAGATGCGATCCAAACTGATACTGCTGGCTGCCCCGAGCTAATATTGCATATTATAATAAATAAATAAATAAATAAATGAATGAATGAATGAATGAATAATACTGAGACAATCCTCACTTAAATATACAATATGTGATATTCTGCTGCAAGGGGTCTTAATTAAAACAATGACAATGAGTAGAAGCATGGGATGATGGGAGTTGTGGTCTTCATTTAGTTTGGCTAACTGATGAAATAAATAGTGGTGGAGTGGATTAAAAATTAAATGAGGCGCCTGGGTGTGTGTGTGTGTGTGTGTGTGTGTGTGTGCGCTCTGATCAAACCCCATTGAACTAAAACAAACTATTAAACAGCAGTCTGGACGCTGATGTCTCATATTTTCAGCTGATGGTCAAAACCCTTTTAGAAAAATGTTCTCTGATGCAGTCTTTCGGCAGTTTCTTCTAAACTGTAGTCTCAGCATTTCTCCAAACACTGTGTTCATGTCAAGGCAGAAAAGCTTCTCCAGAAGCATTTGAATCTCGTAACGCAAAAAGACACATTTATAATATATATGTATATTTTAGGTTATCAGCACCTCATTTTTTTCTTGCCACAGATGTTGCAGACTATCACTTCTAGAAAAGTTTAGGAGAAAAAAAAACTTTTAATATCAGAGGTACATGATGCACCGACTGGTCTGTGTCAAATGTTTGATAAAAGACTATTTTGTCCCAGGATATTGCTGAAGCCCTTGTGCTGATCCAGCAGACATAGGTGATGTAAATGACCCCTCTATTGCTCACCTCATCCACACATAATACATCAGCTGAGTAATGGAGCAGAGAAACATTTAAAAAGGGAAGGATCCATCTCTGTGGTGAGCTATGACATTTAAGCATGAATATTGGCCAGTCAGTGTTCAGCATATCCACATGCTGTACATGTAGAATTGAAGAAGTACTCCTGTCAACAAAGTCAAACAAGAAGGTTCTCTGAATGAAAAAGAAAATGGGAGTATTTTCCTCTGTAGTCTGGTTTGGCACGAGGCTCTAGAACAACACTATTTGGGATCACTAACAAGATGACTAAAGTGACTTATTGAACAGTTTAACAGTCACGTGTACGTGGTAGCTAAAACCTGAAGTAATTTGGTGATATTTAATGCTGTCTTGCACAACGTGCATTTTGCATTTGATATCTCGACTGAGCTGAGAGGTTTTCAAAAATAAAATGAACAATTCAGGAGCAAATTGCTGACATTCTTCACCATGATTTCTGCAGCAGGAAGCAGATGCTGCCTGTGAGGGTGCATCGAAGCGACAAAACAGCAGCATGCGACTGTGTTTTGCCTTTAATATAATCTTGATTAACGCTGACAGCCCTAGAACCAACCCTTCAAAACACTGAAGACACACAAATGAACAAACTGATCGAGTGGCAGTGGAGTGTGGTGGCTTTGAAGAGACCGTGCATGATAATAAACACAGAGAGATAAAGTTGAACCGTTCATCCTTCATCACATCAGACTCATGATGACAAATGTGACATGATGCAGCATTGGCATACAGGTGAGCTCAGGTGTGAAAGTGAATACCTGGATGTGGGACAGAAGACCAGGGCTCGGACGGCGTTGTCATGAGCCAGGAGGCATCGGTAGGGCAGCAGACTGAGGGACTTGGACTCTCGCACTCGCAGCAAAGCTGACTTTGTGGACAAATCCCACAGACCAACAATACCTGGAAGGAGAGACAGAATGTAACACATCCATCCATCCATTTTCTACCGCTTATCCTCACATAGTGTCGCAGGGGCGCTGGAGCCTATCCCAGCTGTCTTAGGGTGAAAGGCAGGGTACACCCTGGACAAGTCTCCAGTTCATCACAGGACACATAGAGACAGACAACCACTCACACTCACATTCACACCTACACACAGAGTACCCGGAGAGAATCCACACAGACACGGGAAGAACATGCAAACTCCACGCAGAAAGGCCCCGGGCTGCGAATCGAACCCAGTACCTTCTTTGTAACACACATGATTATAGAAAATAAAAGAACTTTACACCTTTTTATCTTGAAGGTGACACTAATACATCACATCAGACACAATACACTGTATCAATTAATGTAAAGGAACTAGTTCATCAAGATGAATTGAAAAGGGGTGACAAGAATAAAAGAGGCACAGAGATAAACCTGAGGGAACTGAGAGGCTGTGCACTTGTTTTTTTTTTTTTAAATACTGAACCAATTACTCAAGAACATCTCCCAAAAAAATCAATTCCTACCATCATAAAATCCAATAGCCATTATATTGTGTGGCTTTTCAGGCAGCCAATCCATACAGAGGACTTGTCCACTCTTTTCAAGACGAGGGGCTCTGAATGAGCCGAGCTTCAGCGTCAAAACCCCTTCAGCCTGCTCAACACAGAGGAGCAAACAGAAAGCAGGGCTGATCATCTGATATTTTCCTGCTTCCCACTGCACAATTATGTTAGGTATTAGACAACACAATGTGTAGATAAATAGGGAAAGAGACACACTTTATTAATAAGAACCTACCTTGTATATTGGCAACTGTCCGCTGGCTTTTCCTGCAGAGACAAACACAAATCTGATGAGTGTTCATTGGTATGATAATTAAATCTAACTAAAACTAACTAAAGGCGCATGATTCAATGAGCATAATGATGAGCATTTCCAGAGGACACAAGTGAAAAATGTACTGTATGTAGCAGTCATCTGGAAGTTTTAGCACAATGCATTTCACCAGCATTTCCGTAGTAGTGACTGGGTGTGTGGTGCAACTTACACCTTGTTCACACTGCTATTTTAGCCCAAGCAACCGGTCGGCGACTGTTTTTATTTGCTCCCCTCCCCGAGATCGGGGTGAGTTGTCTGCTTGGCGAGTCTGGGTCGTTAAGTGTGAACACCTCAAAGATGCCAGTCAGATGTTCACCGACAAAAACTGAACATCTAGTCTGCTAAATATCCATTTGAGTCGCGCTGATGTAAAAAGAGCTCCAGCCAATGAGAGCAGACATGGGGGTTGCTGCGAAATATGGAAATGAAAACTTTGTTCTACGTAGTCAAAGAACAGCATGTAGCGTCCTTTCACTACATGGTAGCACACAAACGACACGGAGGGCTGCTTTCTGCTCAGCATCCATGTTTGCAATGAAAAACTTGTTCGTGCATTTCCTTTGTCACTTCTTGCGTGAGTTTCTGATACGAAATGTTATTTTGGAGACCAAATAGGACAGTCTGCCACGCCTACTGATGGAGAGTTATGTAGTGTTAACACCCCAAAACTCAGGTAACAGAGAGTCAGGTAGTGTGATCTGCAGGGATAGTCTATGACTCTAACAGTCATGCAGTGTGAACAAGGCATAAGTCAAAGCAAAGTTGTTGAGGACACAAGGAAGCACACCGTGGAGCATGAAGCTGTTTGTATGTGCACTTCCTGTGTGCACATCACAGGCCTGTTCTGGACAACCACTGCACTAGTTGTTATCCAATCTCTTGGAAGATAATCAGGATGTTGCACTCGGGTGTTCACATGAAAACTGAGAGTGAGAGTGAGAGAGTGATATCTGTAACTTTCCAGAAAAAAAAAATCAACAACAACAATCTAGTTCTTATCTGGATGTGTCAGACCCCTGACATGGTTAAAAATTGCTGGATGTTAAGAACCACTTCAGAAGTGCCTGCCTTGACAATCACAGCTGTGTTTAATAGATGTAAAATCCAATAATAAAAGAAAAAAAGGCATCAGTCTGTTCCCCATCATTAGTTTCCTCTCCTCCACCAGCTTCCAGATCAATAGTGTCCTCCTCACTCTTCAGCACCTTCCATCAACCTCAGAAAAAACACACATTCATATTTTTATATTAGACTCTCACGTCCTAAATCAAGTCACCTTTACCAGACCAGCGTTCAGACCCCAGGACCCCAACAAATACATCAAGTCACTTTATCCAGCATGTTAGGAGGGTCTGGCACAGCCTGCGAGTCAACACAAGTTACTACAATGACTGCACAGTGTTTTACAAATTTATTATTCCACCACACAGTGTAAGGTGTTTGCCACCACTGTTCTAAATTAACAGTACAATACTGCTGATTACCTTAATATTTTTTTATGTTTCTGTAATGGTTAATTTAATACACCAGCATGTGCAGCTCTTTAATCAAAATGATATATTTCATGATAAAAATGTGTGGGGAACTCAGCGAGAAAGGAAGAGTCTTTGAGAAAAAGACAGCTGCTCTATTAAATTTGGTAAGCACTACATACCTGCAATATATTGTTGACAGGCTCTGGACTTCTCAGTCATAAGTGTTTCAAACATATCTGCATTTATGCTTCATAAAGTCACAAAATGGTAGTAACCACACTTTAGGACTTGGACCTTGACAGTCCTGTACATAGTCTGTAGATTCAAACAAACCAACCAGTCAAAGTTTCAATACAGTATGACAGTATGAGAATCACTGTGTTCAAAATCTGAGTAAAAGTACACAGGCATTAGCATCACAATACTTTTAAAATTGAATAATAAAGCTGAGTACTCAAGCAAAGTACAAATACCTCAGAGTTACACCTCAGTACAGTGCTTCAGTGAGTGTCATTAATTACTTCCCCTCACCGCAAACACCTAGCATATACAGTGGTGAACCAGAGACAGGGTCACGAGAGGACAAGGATCACTGATGCAGGTGGGGAGTGAAGGCTGGTCCTGGTGGTCTGATCCAACAGAGCAGAGAAGTTAATGCTGCTGAAGATAGAAAGGAGTCAGGTACCACAGCACACCTTCAGGGGTCAGAGGTCAGACAGGGGGACCAACACTATATTAGGCAGGTGCTCATAATGTTATGCCTGATCAGTGTGTGTGTGTGTGTGTGTTAATTAGTAAATCTGCAGAACTGCTCCCTGCAAGAACTGCAATGATGATTATCCGCTCAGTGTGGCAGAGCTGCAATAAATCAACATTAATCCAGCTCATACTGCTCTAGTCTGGTGTTTGACCATGAATTGCTCATACTTTAAACCCTAATCTG